>OX596010.1:83321441-83732184 GCA_951394025.1 Heteromyza rotundicornis | reverse complement strand
GCGAGATAATACACTCAACAATAGAAGATGTTCTGACAGCCAGTATTTTGTGAGCAGTTTTTTAAAAATTGTTTATACAAATTTTAAACTGAAAAGCTTTCACGATTTTTTTGAGCTCTTGGTCCTGAATTTATTTACACCTGGACAGATTTGTTGGCTTTCGATAATGTAGATGGTTTGATGGTTTCCACCACAAAAAAGTTCAAGAATTTGTATGCAACATGATATGAAGTAAAAGTGGTGTAACTCAAATTTTTGAAAATCCCTATACATGACTAGAATCCATAGAAGTTAGTGTATAACAACAAATCTTGGAAGTCATAAGTCGACCTTTTTGAAAGCATACGACAATACATTAACAACATGAGAACATGGGAACAAAAATTAAAATTTATTAAAATAAAATAAATACAATTTTCAACGTAGAAACCTTTTGTTTTTTAATTTCTTTTCTTTCACAGATATTTTTTTACTTCCCAATGAGGTAAAAGATTAGTATATCACGGTGTAACGGCTTTAGTAAGCCCTTCTTAATTTTTACTTTAACCCTTGCTTTGGAAATTTCGAGTAAATCATAAATTGATTGAAAGTTACAATTGGAAGGAATTCTCAGAAAAAGAATTGCCAATAAAACAAACTTAAAACTTTTTGTTACTGCCATGATTCAAGAATTTAGAGGTTAGAGCACTCTCACTAAAATTGACAAGTTCTGTGATTTTTTACAATTCATTTTACAATTCATTTGTTTTTATTTTCCATTCGGTATTGACATTGTTTTTTTTTTTAATTTTTAATATAATTTTTAATTCTAAAAGAGAGACTTGGTTACTGCAAAAAATGGAATATTCAAGGATTCAGGATTCTTAAATTATGTAATCTTATGACTTATGACAAAAGTTTAGAAAAACAGAGCAGTATACTTAAACTGCTGATAAGTATACTGATAAGGAATGGTCAAAATTTGTGTATGTCATTTTAGCATATGTATTACTATTATGCATTCGCTGCACAACAAATCTCTATTTTATTTTGAAAAATTCAAGGCTAAGTTTTCGCAATAACATCTATGACCGCTGCTTATCGCTGCTGACTAAGCTAGAAAACCGAATTGGCATTGACTTCTTATCGGTGAAGAATGGACGAATTTATTTTTGAACTGCAATCATCTGGATGGCCAACCTTCGACATCCGCAGTGCTGCAGTTACGTAAGCGCAGCGCATTGAAACTTATGCATTCGAAATGGTATAAAAGCCCATCTGCAACATGCAGAGAGCAACAGTCTTTAGGCATTGGTACATTGGTTCTAATCCGGAGCAGTTGTCGCAATGAAGTTAGCTATCGCACTCTTGGCCTGCGTGGGCCTGGTGGCCGCCGCCAGTTTCCACACCAAAAACGAAGTGAAAGTCGCCGACAAGAACTTCTTGGAGAAGCAAAAGTTCTTGTTCGAGATTGTCTACCGCGTCGAGGACCCACTGATGTTTGAGGAATGGATCAAGCTAGGAAGCAAATTCGTCGTCGACAAGTCCTACTACAGCGTAAGTCGAAGGAATCGCATATCCGCCACACTTACTTATTTATTAACACTCTTGTTTGCAGCACTACGATATGAACATGGAGAAGTTCTACGAGTTCTACAAAATGGGAGCACTCTTGCCAAAGGGTGAGTTCTTCGGCGCCCTCGCCAAGACCCACGCCAAGCAAGCTCTTGGTCTCTTCAACTTCTTCTACTACGCCAAGGACTGGGAAACCTTCCTCCACAACGTCTGCTGGGCCCGTATGCACGTGAACGAAGGCATGTTCGTCTACGCCCTCACTTTGGCCGTCATCCACCGTAACGACTTCGAAGGCCTGATCCTCCCATCGATCTACGAAATCTTCCCACAATACTTCTTCAACAGCAAATTCATCTATGAGGCAGAGAAGTTCGACTTCGATGTCTGGAGCAAGTGGGCCATGTACGAGAAGGAGTTCAACGATGTCATGTACAAGAACAACAAGTACTACCACGGTGACTACGTCTACATGAAGGACTGGAAGACATGGCAGTGGTGGAAACTGATGGGTTTCGGTGAACACTGGTACACCGAAGACAAGTTCTTCCTCCGCGAAAACATCTACGAATTCAACCAGGACACCAAGTGGCTGTCCATGTTTAAGGACGTCGACGTCTTCTGGATGCCAGTTGACTACACTCGCGACATTGAAATCTTCAACGACCACACCAAGCTCTCTTACTTCACTGAGGACTTGGGCTGGAACTCATACTGGTACTACCTGAACATGGACTACTCCTTCTTCTTGGACGGCAAGACCTTCGGTTTGAACAAGGATCGTCGTGGTGAATTCTGGATGTACAACATCCAACAACTGCTCTCCCGTTACTACATGGAACGTCTGTCCCATGGATTCGGCGACATCCCCGAATTCTCCTGGTATTCCCAAATCGAATACGGCTACGATCCTGAGCTGATCGCTTACAACGGCATCGGCTTCAGCTACCGCAAGAACTATTGGGATATGCAAACCTTCGGAAACTTCGACATGTTGACCAACATCCGCAGTGCCATCAGCCGCATTTACAACATCATCGACACCGGTTTCTACAAGACGTTCGACGGCACAATGATTGACTTCCGCAAACCAGAGTCTATCGAATACATTGGCAACTTAATGCAGGGCAACATGGATGTCTTCGACAAGTACTTCTTCAACTACTGGTACCTGCTCTCGCACATGTACTTCGCCGACGTCGACTACACCGACATCCAAGTCAACCCCCACGTCTTCTTGAACTTCGAAACCATGATGCGCGACCCAATGTTCTAC
The DNA here is from genome assembly GCA_951394025.1 of Heteromyza rotundicornis. NCBI lineage: Eukaryota > Metazoa > Arthropoda > Insecta > Diptera > Heleomyzidae > Heteromyza > Heteromyza rotundicornis. The sequence goes on along the minus strand of OX596010.1, from coordinate 83,729,357 downwards.
ATGTTCTACAAGAAGATCGCCGATGTCTTCTACCGCTTCAAGTACCACTTCACCCCATACACCCACGAGGAACTCATGTTCCAAGGCGTCGAACTCAAGGATGTCCATGTCAGCGAGTTGGTCACCTACTTCGACTTGGTCGACTTTGATGTCACCAACTTGTTGAACGACAAGATGCGCTTCGTCGATGGCAAATTCGTGTGGGACAAGACTCTGTTGGCCCGCCAGATGCGCCTCAACCACAAGCCATTCGACTTCGACTTCACCATCGAGTCCGACAAGACCCACAAGGTCGTCATTCGCACCTTCATCGGACCCAAATACGACGAATTCGGACGCGTCATCTCGCTGACCGACAACCGCGAGAACTTCTTCAAATTCGATGAATTCGTTTTCGAATTGGTCGCTGGCAAGAACATGGTTCACCGCAAATCCGAGCAGTTCTACTGGACCGTCAAGGACCGCACCACCTACACCGAACTGTACCACTACGTGATGATGGCCTTCGACGGCAAATACGACTTCCCATTGGACATCAGCGAGCCACACTGCGGATTCCCAGATCGTCTTATCCTGCCACGCGGCTGGGAGAAGGGCATGCCAATGCAATTCTTCTTCATGGTTACCCCATACGTTGCCGATTACGAGCAATTCTCGACCTACGATTACACTTACTCTTGCGGCATCGGATCCGGCGTGCGCCACATCGACACCCTGCCATTCGTCTATCCATTCGACCGTGTCATCGATGAGTACGACTTCTTCGTTCCCAACATGTACTTCAAGGATGTGGAGATCTTCCACGTCGACACCTTCGAGACCTACCACCACGATTACAAGACCTACGGTCACTTCGACTACAGCTTCTTCAAGGACTACTACACCACGTACTTCAAGCACTAAGTGAGGTCCTCCAAATTGTGATAGCGTGGAGTTGGTGCCCCAAACTTCACTAGATGGATTCGAACTGGACAAATTGAATCGAAGCACTGTGATGAGGTTGTGATAGATACTTTAATTTATCATCAAGTGTAAAGTTAGGTTTTAAGAATTAAGCAAAATAAAATTTAAAAAAAAAATAAAAATAAATGCAATCAATTGCTAAAGCAATTCAAAAAACTGAAATCCTATTTTTCATTTAGCTAATGTACATGTGTATTTTAGAACCGGAACAATAGGAACAATATAAGAAAGTAACATAATTGTATGTTTCTGGTGGTCAACTCCTTAGGGAAAATATGCCCCTTTCAAAATCTAAAATTGGAAATATTGCCTGATGACCAGGAAAAAATTATAGGCCCAATATGAATTTCAAAAAAAATATTAGTAATGATATTTCAATCGGAAGCTCCTTTTTTTTGATTTTTCCGAAAAGAAAATAAATAAAATACATAATTAAAATTTCCAAATTATTTGTATTTCAAAAAAAAAATGGTATTATCGGAAAACATTCATTTCGATAAATAGTGTTCAGATATATCCAACGCATATCATATTGTCTCAACATTTTGGACTTTTATTACTTCAAAATCTTTTTTTAAGCCGTAAAAAGCGTTAGACCAACCAATTTGCACCAAAAACTTATACTTTACGACAGCTCTTTCTATTTTTGGACATCAAACGTATGGTTTTTAAATTCAGCCTTAACTTGATGTTCCACATGCCAAAAGTAAGAATGTATGGACAAATAAAATAAACATTGTTTCACAATTAAAATTTCAGCTCAATCCGTCCAACAGTGACATTTTTAGTATTTGTGGGAATGGCAGTTTATAACAATACCCTGCTGTGAAGTACCCAACCATAAATATTAGATAAATATAAAGTTTCGTAAAAATGGTAATAGATTTGGAAATTAAGATCCGCCATATGGAATTTTGCCGCGTTTCAGACATGTAACTCATCAAATGCATTCGTACCATAAAATCGAGGCATTTTCAGCCCACTGTACAGTATGTCAAACTCTATTAATAATTTTTAAACAAATTCGATAAACAATTGTGACGCAAAATGTAAACTTATGTTTACTGAACGAATCTGCTTGCCTTCAGCGATCACCGTTGGTGGAATGTACGGATCCTCCCAAGAACAGTCAATGTAAAACTGTATATTTGTATAAATATCGCATTTGTAAAGCTGGATTTACCGATAGGTTAGTCCATATCGATCTGAACGGAAAATCCGAAAGGGAAATCTTAGATGAAGATCAGTGTGATTCCGTGTCAGATCGAAACGATTTTTGAAAAAATTACCCTCGACCTCGATTTTGATGAAATTTAAAAGGTATGTAAATAACAGCGAAAAGACAATATAGCTTCTCGTTGCTGAAACATGATGGAGCAACGATTGCAAGAATTTTTTTTGGTTCAGAATCAAACAGGCTTATTTATGCATATTTATACCCCAACACTCACTTTGACACAACGTTTGTAACGCCCATAAGGAGGCGTGTTCGGTATGGAAAAGTATATATATTCTTTATCAGCATCGAAAACTGAGTCGATATAGCCATGTCCGTCCGTTCGTCAGTCGGTCTGTCCGACTCTCTACACGATGGCGGTCGCAGTTTTGAAGATATCGACTTGAAATTTTAGGAACATGTTTTTTACTTCAAAAGTTAGCCAAATCAAACAAAAAAAAAATCATTTTTTATCCTTGTTTTTTTATTGTTGTATTTGATTGAAAATGCTTAGAAACGTATTTTTGACATGGTCCGAGGTTCCGAAACCATATATATAAGGGTCAAAATGATTTCAACTTAAATACACCTCCTTCTACAGTATTAACCATGTATGTTTGATTCTGAACAAAACAGATTCTTGCAATCGTTGCTCCTTGTCGATTTGATATGGAATTACCCATCTTAAATTTGGTAAAATAATCTTAAAAATTTAACTATTAGAAAAGTTTATTTGAACTGTTTTGGGTGACCACCTGAACCTGACTATTTATTTTAAATCATCTTACATAAGAAATTAGTGTTGGTTATCCCAGCTTTTTTTGGATGTCAGGTATTGGTACTTTTCGGTATTTTTTCGGTACATTTTTATTGGACCTCCCCCCTGAAATAAATTCCTGGCCCTGTTCAGGGGGGTTTTCATAAAAATTTTTCGGGGGTTTTCAAAAAAATTAAAAAGTCAACAACAGTCCGCTTATTTTCAAAAAAAATCTTTTGATTTTTCATAAAAAAAGTAGATTAAAACTAGAGAGTGGACTATCTTCGGCTATACCGAAGTTGAAATACCCCCACACAGTAGGAAGAAGTACCTCGAACATATAAAAATGTGGTCTCAAGATCCTATTTTGAGCCAATTATAGGTGGTTTTGGAGCCTCAGACCATGTCCAAAATCCATTTCTAAAAATTTTCAATCAAATCCACCAAAAAAAAAAAATTGGTCTCAAGACCCCATTTAGACCCTTATATATGTGGCTTCGGAACCTCGGACCATGTCAAAAATACGTTTCTAAACATTTCCAATCGAATACAACAATAAAAAATTTTTACCTTTTTTTTCGGTGTATGGGAGCCACGCCCAGTTTTTGTCCGATTTGGCTGATTCTCGAACTTGATCTCAGTATTCACGAGAAAAACATGTAAAAAAAGTTTCAAGTCGATATCTCCAAAACTGCGACCGCTATCGTGCGGACGGACAGACGGACAGACGGACAGACGGACAGACGGACGGACAGACAGACGGACATCGCTAAATCGACTCAGGAGGTGATACTGATCAAGAATATATATACTTTTCCATACCGGACACGCCTCCTTATGGGCGTTACAAACGTTGTGACAAAGTTAGTATACCCTGCCACAGTGAGTGTGGGGGTATAAAAAGTAAAAAAAAAACTTGAAAAAAAAACCGAAGGGAAGCTTATGAAAAAAGGGATTTATTCCAAAATAGACGTATTATGTTCATATATTTCGGGGGGGTTCGGCACCCTAACACACCAACATCCCCCCCTGCTGCAACCACCCACAAGAAAAGTATTAAAGGAATTTGAAAATTATGTTTTAGACATAGTTTCGTCCAAAACAATCTTGTTTCAAATTGGAGTGAATACCGACGATTTCATTATATTTCTTGGCCATGATATGCTCGCATACAAATTGTCATAATTGAAAGACTTTTCCGAATTAACACTTTACTTATTGGCCTAAAAGGAAAATTTAAAATTTAACAGTATGAAATTTATTTGTGGGAGCAGAGTGAGACCCACTCCGGGAATGCCACTGAATTTTGTTATTGTGCTATTTCTCATGGACTGATAAGATCTCATGATACTTCCTTTGAGAATAACAACGCACCAAGGAAGCCATTTTGAATATGAATTATTCAATGAACTATGCATTTTTCTAATGAACTAGTAGTAAAGATTTTATAGGACTCTTAAATCTAGCAACACTGTAGCCAAGTAATATAATTTGGTTAAAGATAATTACGCGATATCGCTTACCGTTTGAAAGTTTTCTCAGCAAGAGTGCAAAAAACTAGTGTTGACCTTTGATCGCTTATTAGAGGTAATCAAGAAAAATCCCTAGAAGGAGTTGCTATGTAGACCAAAATCTATCAGAATCTATTATCGAATCGGCAATCAGAAAAATTATTTCGTCGCACAGAGTTATTGAACGGGCCAAGTACTTTTTTGAAAGACATTGAATAGACGATTACATTTTCTGTAATTTTGTAAGTAAAATAAATGAGTAGGTACTTATATTAATGGTTTACATCCAACGAAGATAATAATCATTCAATACCTTATATAAAATATACAATGCACTCAGGGAAAAAAAACATAGTAAAATCAAGTACGATCGTATTTACTCCTTCATTTTTTCAACTTAATGAAAACAACTTTGAAATAAAGAGAAAAATACTTAAAATAGCTATTGTCAACGTTAAAACAAAGTTGCAAAGTTGAAATGAAGTGAAAAATACTTAAAATAACTGTTGTCAACGTTGAAACAAAGTTGAACGATTTAGTGTAATATAAATTGGAAAATTTTTGAAATAATCGGAAAACAACTTTGAAATAAGAAGATTGTTTATTTTTGAATTTAAGTTTTAAATTGAAAACAAGTTTGTTCGTAGTTGTTTCTAAAATTTCCAACTTTACCAGACTTTCATTAACGTTTCTACTTGTTTTAAGGTGGTTATTTTTGATTTCAGGTTGTTTTTTCTCTGGGTGTACTAATCTTTTATCAGCGCTACACATCTAAAATTTGTTGCACAATTTTTAAAATATCATAAGTATATTAGTAACATTAGCAAATTAAACAAGGTAAAAAATGAGATGTTTGAACACAGGCATAATGGTGAAACTGAACCCATGGACTCAATTTATGTAAAAACCAATATTTTAACCTTTTGATCCATTATGTTCTGAAAACTTCGTTCGTAAATTGATATTGAAATTTTAGCTGATACTTGTCCAAATTTGGTAACAACAGTTTTGTACTTCTTTAAAGCAGTAGCAGCATAACTAGAAACAGACAATTCGGACTGATAAGGCACTGTCTGCGGTCACCTTATCATCAAATTGTTGATGTCATTTTAGCATATTGCCATTATGCATTCGCTGCACAACAAATCTCTATTTTATTTTGAAAAATTCAAGGCTAAGTTTTCGCAATAACATCTATGACCGCTGCTTATCGCTGCTGACTAAGCTAGAAAACCGAATTGGCATTGACTTCTTATCGGTGAAGAATGGACGAATTTATTTTTGAACTGCAATCATCTGGATGGCCAACCTTCGACATCCGCAGTGCTGCAGTTACGTAAGCGCAGCGCATTGAAACTTATGCATTCGAAATGGTATAAAAGCCCATCTGCAACATGCAGAGAGCAACAGTCTTTAGGCATTGGTACATTGGTTCTAATCCGGAGCAGTTGTCGCAATGAAGTTAGCTATCGCACTCTTGGCCTGCGTGGGCCTGGTGGCCGCCGCCAGTTTCCACACCAAAAACGAAGTGAAAGTCGCCGACAAGGACTTCTTGGAGAAGCAAAAGTTCTTGTTCGAGATTGTCTACCGCGTCGAGGACCCACTGATGTTTGAGGAATGGATCAAGCTAGGAAGCAAATTCGTCGTCGACAAGTCCTACTACAGCGTAAGTCGAAGGAATCGCATATCCACCACACTTACTTATTTATTAACACTCTTGTTTGCAGCACTACGATATGAACATGGAGAAGTTCTACGAGTTCTACAAAATGGGAGCACTCTTGCCAAAGGGTGAGTTCTTCGGCGCCCTCGCCAAGACCCACGCCAAGCAAGCTCTTGGTCTCTTCAACTTCTTCTACTACGCCAAGGACTGGGAAACCTTCCTCCACAACGTCTGCTGGGCCCGTATGCACGTGAACGAAGGCATGTTCGTCTACGCCCTCACTTTGGCCGTCATCCACCGTAACGACTTCGAAGGCCTGATCCTCCCATCGATCTACGAAATCTTCCCACAATACTTCTTCAACAGCAAATTCATCTATGAGGCTGAGAAGTTCGACTTCGATGTCTGGAGCAAGTGGGCCATGTACGAGAAGGAGTTCAACGATGTCATGTACAAGAACAACAAGTACTACCACGGCGACTACGTCTACATGAAGGACTGGAAGACATGGCAGTGGTGGAAACTGATGGGTTTCGGTGAACACTGGTACACCGAAGACAAGTTCTTCCTCCGCGAAAACATCTACGAATTCAACCAGGACACCAAGTGGCTGTCCATGTTTAAGGACGTCGACGTCTTCTGGATGCCAGTTGACTACACTCGCGACATTGAAATCTTCAACGACCACACCAAGCTCTCTTACTTCACTGAGGACTTGGGTTGGAACTCATACTGGTACTACCTGAACATGGACTACTCCTTCTTCTTGGACGGCAAGACTTTCGGTTTGAACAAGGATCGTCGTGGTGAATTCTGGATGTACAACATCCAACAGCTGCTCTCTCGTTACTACATGGAACGTCTGTCCCATGGATTCGGCGACATCCCCGAATTCTCCTGGTATTCCCAAATCGAATACGGCTACGATCCTGAGCTGATCGCTTACAACGGCATCGGCTTCAGCTACCGCAAGAACTATTGGGATATGCAAACCTTCGGAAACTTCGACATGTTGACCAACATCCGCAGTGCCATCAGCCGCATTTACAACATCATCGACACCGGTTTCTACAAGACGTTCGACGGCACAATGATTGACTTCCGCAAACCAGAGTCTATCGAATACATTGGCAACTTAATGCAGGGCAACATGGATGTCTTCGACAAGTACTTCTTCAACTACTGGTACCTGCTCTCGCACATGTACTTCGCCGACGTCGACTACACCGACATCCAAGTCAACCCCCACGTCTTCTTGAACTTCGAAACCATGATGCGCGACCCAATGTTCTACATGTTCTACAAGAAGATCGCCGATGTCTTCTACCGCTTCAAGTACCACTTCACCCCATACACCCACGAGGAACTCATGTTCCAAGGCGTCGAACTCAAGGATGTCCATGTCAGCGAGTTGGTCACCTACTTCGACTTGGTCGACTTTGATGTCACCAACTTGTTGAACGACAAGATGCGCTTCGTCGATGGCAAATTCGTGTGGGACAAGACTCTGTTGGCCCGCCAGATGCGCCTCAACCACAAGCCATTCGACTTCGACTTCACCATCGAGTCCGACAAGACCCACAAGGTCGTCATTCGCACCTTCATCGGACCCAAATACGACGAATTCGGACGCGTCATCTCGCTGACCGACAACCGCGAGAACTTCTTCAAATTCGATGAATTCGTTTTCGAATTGGTCGCTGGCAAGAACATGGTTCACCGCAAATCCGAGCAGTTCTACTGGACCGTCAAGGACCGCACCACCTACACCGAACTGTACCACTACGTGATGATGGCCTTCGACGGCAAATACGACTTCCCATTGGACATCAGCGAGCCACACTGCGGATTCCCAGATCGTCTTATCCTGCCTCGCGGCTGGGAGAAGGGCATGCCAATGCAATTCTTCTTCATGGTTACCCCATACGTTGCCGATTACGAGCAATTCTCGACCTACGATTACACTTACTCTTGCGGCATCGGATCCGGCGTGCGCCACATCGACACCCTGCCATTCGTCTATCCATTCGACCGTGTCATCGATGAGTACGACTTCTTCGTTCCCAACATGTACTTCAAGGATGTGGAGATCTTCCACGTCGACACCTTCGAGACCTACCACCACGATTACAAGAGCTACGGTCACTTCGACTACAGCTTCTTCAAGGACTACTACACCACGTACTTCAAGCACTAAGTGAGGTCCTCCAAATTGTGATAGCGTGGAGTTGGTGCCCCAAACTTCACTAGATGGATTCGAACTGGACAAATTGAATCGAAGCACTGTGATGAGGTTGTGATAGATACTTTAATTTATCATCAAGTGTAAAGTTAGGTTTTAAGAACTAAAAGCAAGCAAAATAAAATATAAAAAAAGAAATAAATGCAATCAATTGCTAAAGCAATTCAAAAATTCCAAAAGCAATTCTTTGATTTAACGAATATAAAAACATTTGGTTGTTTGTTTGAGCTGAAGAGCCGGTAGGGGCCAATTGGCTCAAATGAGGCAAACACAGTTAGATCTTTAATAAGCTTATTATGTAACCATGTGTTACCGATTCACCTACTCCTCCCGTAAAGATCCCGTCATAGTTCGCTGCGCTTTTTTGTTGAACTTAACTTTTGCTATGTTTTTATCCGGTTGTCCACACATTCACTACGTTGTTTGAGATGATTTCATTCCAGACTCTTTTTTCTAGCCCCACTTTCTATTTCTGTTCCGTTTTGTTCGCATATTATCCATCTGTTCGTAGGTCTTGCCAAACTTTGTTCTCTGTTTAGCATATTTGGAAAAAAAAGTGCATGTTAGGGCCTTTACAAATAAGGACAGCGATGTGTATTTTAGACAAAGAACTTTATTTTTTCAATAACGCAGTTAGGGCTTTGTGTGGCTTACAGTTGTAATGAGTTCTATTGGCAATACATATGTATATTCACTAAAGCACTTTTGTGAGGAACAAAACAAATTGATTTGATAGTAATACTAAATACGGCACAGCCGACGTTTGTGAGGCACTTACCAAAACTATACCTAATGTCGCAAACATTTTATATTCTCATATTCGATCTTTGATAGTTACTTACTATTCAGAAAAAGGCTTACAACATAAGATAAAATTAAAAAAAAACAATTTTTTAATAGGTACTTCCAGTGTGGCGGATGTCCCACATAATTGACTTTGCCGACATAAGGTAATTTTTCGCTTAGCGCCTCATAATTATAAAAGAAAGCAAAACAAGAATTCATAAACATTTTAACTTATAGCTACGAATATTGTGTGTTTTTTCCCATCAACAATTCGGTTGCGAAAAGAAATGAGTGATTGTTTTGGCAGATGCTTTGCATGATGTGGAATGAGCTGAGCTGGAATTGGTTAGCTTGCTTGCGGGCCGACTTGAGTTGGGTTTCTTTGGCATGACTGCGACGGTGCGAACTTCCAGTTGATTTAATTTTTTTTGCAATTCTTTGGCGACATGAAAATCCATGTGCTCGGTCATTTCCAATTTTCTTACAGGCACCTTGCATTCTGAGCATGGTACCATTTCGCCACTTTCCCCAGTGCCTTCCGTCTGTGAGCTGGTACATGGAGGCGTGTCCATCAGCACAGGACGCAAAAACTTCGTTATGCTCGAAGTGGGAACTTTTGAGGTTGTCTTGGCCGTAGTGCTTACCGGTGGTGACTTCTTAAGTTTCTTGTGTGAATTGTTCAGCTGCGATTTGCCCGTCAAGGCTATTTTACTCTTGATTTCGGCGCGATATTCGTCACGCTGTTGCTGGCTCAACTGCTGGGCGAAATGAAGATCGCGATGGCTTTGCATCGAAATCTCATCGCCAGGTATTTTCAAGCCACAGGTGGCACATGCGGTAAGTTGTATGAATTCTGGTCGCAAGTCGGGCATGGCGAATTCGGCATAGTTGGCTTGATAGTCCAAGGCACTCGAACTCGGGGAATCGGTTAATGTGGTGAATTTTCTCTTGTTTGCTTTGGCCTCGCATGGTTTTTGCTCAATGAAATTGGGGGCATTCATTGAATTCAAATCTTCAATATTTTCCTCACTTGGTGAGTTTCTATTCAAAGTGTCTGGGACATCCTCATAACGGCTTTCGCTTGCGATCAATTTCAATTCTCCTTCTAACAGTTTTAGGTCGTCTTCTTTGGAAACAGTCTCCTCTACATCCAAATCAATTATTACAGCATCGCTGCCGGTGTTGTTTTGTGGCAAGTTTTCTTTTTGCTTATCAATTCGGTTTTTTTGTTCAGAAAAACTCTTAAGGAAGAAGCTTTTTGATTTACGTTCAGAGTCATTTTCAAGTTCAATCTTCTTTTGCTCATCTATGGCAGTTTTCTCCATAATTTCTGCATTTTTAACCGTATTTTGAGCGCCGCTTTCGCTTGTCGAATCCTTTTTACTTTGCAGATAATTTGCGAAAAAACTCTTCATTTTCTCTTCCTCACGACTTGGCGCCTTAGTGGATGCCCCATCGCTTTTTCTCTCGTTGAGCTTCACATTCTCTGCGCATTCTTTGCTTTTCTCAATGCTCTGTTCCTCGTTACTCCTTCTCTTCTTGGCCACTTGATTCGCAAACATTTCCTGCAGTTTGTTCTGACCACTGCCACTGGGAATTACCTCGAACTTGCCCACACTGATTCCCAGAAATTTGATGGGGTTGTTCAGCACAGTTTCACTGCCGCTGCGAAATAATTGCTTCGTATTGGCTTTGATCAGCTCGAAGCTGTTTCTGGCCAACGTCTCCTGATCGGAACAACTGAGTGGCCCCGAACGCGAGCTGGCCACCTCTTCGCTGCCGAACTCCTGTACATAGCTGACGACCATTTGTTTCGCTCTGCGATTATTCTCAATCGTATCCTTTTCAAGGCGATCGCATATCTCGCTGGCTAACTCGTTCAGCCAATGCATGAGGGTTTTGAGGCCAGTAATGTTGTTGCGTCCGGGAAACTTCTTGCAGCAGCCAATGCTTTTCGAGTAGAATCGAGGCGTGACGACTTCGAGATCGATTCCGCGACAGATTTGGTACAGCCAAGTCCTGCAGAAGTTCAATTCATCAATCAATCAATTCTCCGTTGCAATTTGGAAATATTTTAGCTCACCCAGTTTTCTCATCGAATTTTTTCTGCAATTCGGCCTCCGTGAATTTTAGTAACTGACCTAGAAAGCGTATACTCAGACCCTCGCACACCTCCTCACCGAATTTGGCACCCAATCCTCGAATTTTTCCTACAGGAAGTGTCTCGAAGAGATTGGGTATCTGCGACAATGGCAGGATGGTCTGCTTATCGGGCTTGTTGAGGCCACAAGCGAGTTTGGCCAGAATCTTGTTGTGAGCAATGCCCGCCGAACATTCGTAGCCAGTAACCGATTTCACAGCGTCGCGTATTTCGCTGGCAATAGAGGCGCCCAACAGCAATCGGATGTCGCTCTGTCGAACTGAGGGCACATCCAATGCATCGTGTGCACAGTGGTAGGCTTCATCGTCGACATAGGGATCGGCTAAACGAGCTGTTAGCTCGGTAACGTATTTGCCAATGTCAGAATAGCCAACCGCATACGTTTTGGCCAACTTTTCCGGCGCCAGTATGAAAGATCCCTGTGCAGATTGATAAGACCTAAACTTTGTTGGATCGAAGAAAGAAAGCCAAGTCATCTCTTACCGCATTCATATCAACCAAGCGTTTGTTCACCTCCTCGGTGATATCCAAGTAGGCCTCATCCACGGATGCACGCTCCAACAGTGGCGTGAAGCGTTGCAATACATTTGCCACTTCCTTGCCTGCCTCTCTGTACTTAGTTAGATCCGCTTTCTCACGCACATTCGGCACCTTCACCAGCTTTATTTCGGGACACTGCTCCTTAGCCTCGTCGCCTCGCATATGTCGTGTTACACCCTTGGCCCGTGCTGCGTAATTGACTGCGATTATGCTGAAAACATTTGGATTAGTTAAGTAGCATGAAATGGCTCTTCCACGCCACTTACCCACCGCCACGCCATGCATTGTATTGCACCACCGCCAGCGGTTGTCCTTCTAGTGTTGGATCCAATTTCACCTCCACCTGACAGTAAAAACAATCCATGTCCACCAGCAGTACGATTCGATCATATTTGTTTTGAATGGGAATGAAATTCCTCGCTGAGCTGCTACCAGAAGAAGACATTTGGACATATTATTTTGATTTCACAGTCGCGCCAAAACAACACATATCAACAAGTAGAGATGGGCTATATATCGTTTTTTTACAATCTATTTCAGTGTTGACAGACGAACACAATCAAAAAACCGCATTCACCACAAAAATGTTTCTTGAAAATGCGATAGCGCGTTCCTTTTAACAAAATTTTTAAATGATATACATACATTTTTATTTGTTCTTATGGAATTTTTCACCACAAACAAATCTTTTTTCTTCAAATATCACTTTTTCAAGAAAAATTTTTGAGCGAAATTTCACGTTGGTGTGTGGGGACTTTTACATTGAGAACCCTGTTACTGAGTATCAAATACTTTTGGAAGTAACTAATCGATGAGTATTTCAAAGCTTAATATCGAATACAAAGTATTCGAGTAGTACTTTTTGACCCATCACTAGTCCAAAATAAAATAAATTAAGTAAATATACATCACTCGGCTGCACCAATGCAATTTAGTAAATATGCAAAATGTTTTATACAATTTGTGATTGAAGAGCTTTAAACTTTAAAAGAAAGTGCATTGAAACAAGGCGAAGTGCATAGGAAAATGGAATTGCATTAAATATTTAACAGGTAAAACAATGAAAACTTGCATTTATGTATTGATTTTTCGTGATCCTTTTCCCGACTCACGCCCAAATTGCACAAATATGTTTACCACGAAAATCTGACACATTTTTCATAGTTGCACTAAGTTCCTGCCTTGTTGTCCTCTTCGAATTTCTAAGTTTTTGATTTTCCGAATCAATGTGTCCAAAAATAAACTTGGGGCACGCCTTGCCACAAACACATACATGTATGCTATCATACGCTCTGACCCCTGACCCAACAATTGCACCATGAACCTTGTCGCTTCCGTTTCCGGTTCATTTTTATTTTTGTTGCGGTGTTTTGTCAAACCGGTAAAGCCCCCCCTGTCATTTTCACACCTTTGGTCGTTTTTTGTTTTGAAGCGTGCCGAACTGCGATTATTTACAAACATACCGACGCATGTGTGTTGACCCAGTTTGTTATTTACTCATTTATTATATTACATATTAACTGTTTGTGTTTGTGAGTCAGCAGCGGGGTTAGTTTTATTTTTAATTTATGCTAAATTTAATTAAATTCACTCTGAGTGGGAGTTGGTGTTTGTGTTCTCTGCCCATTCACCGGCCCACTTTTGGAGTTGTTTGTACGCATTCAGTTACTTTTAAAGACTGACCCCTTCGGGTTGTTAAGTGTTTGTATAAAACAGGGTATTTACACATTCACGTACATTGTACAGGAAGTTGACAATCAATTGTGATGTTCATAGAGGTACTTTGTAATTTAATAAAGAAATTTCTGATTAGATTCAAATTCGAAAGGCATTCACTATTCCTCTCCAAATACCCTGTACACAACGCAGGTTTTTAAATTCTATACACAAAGAAGCTTAATTTACAAATTAGAAGCGTTTGAGAAGCGTCGCGCCACTCCTCTCTTGATTTATGAGGAATGGATGTGTCAGTGAGTGGGTCAACGTAAGCTCAGAGCGCCAGCAGCAATGACAACATACGGCTGCTGTCACTGAGTCGCACGACTTCATTTCAATTTGGGATTTGCCTGCGCGCTGTCCGCTCGCTTCTGTACAGCGCAAAGAATGACGTGAACAATTGAAAAATACTCAGGGCGTTGGACGTTTTGTAAAGTGCATTTGAGAACAATTTGAGTTAGCCGCTCTCACTGATTGAACCGCTTTCAATTCATCAATTTACAGAAAACGAAAAACGCATCATGGTAAAAATACTGCAGGCCTACAATTTTGCCAAGCAAAATACCTATTCGCTGAATGGTGACATTCTCGCAGCCACACTCATCGACTCGAATCGCATTGCCATCAGCAGCGCTGAGCAATTCATAGAAATCTACGATATTGGCGATAAGCAGCGTGTTGGCGAGGTAATCGCAACGGATGTGGAGTATGGAATTGGCGGTTCGACCACCGCCAATACAGATAGTTCCAGCGATGAGCGTTTGCCAGCAAAGTACTCCTTGGCAACTGTAGGTGAAGTGGTGAATTTGATTTATTGCGAAGCAGGTAACTAGCAAAAAAATTGTGTATTGAACTTTCTTTAGCAACTTCAATTATTTTCAGGAAAATATCTCCTCACTCTGGAGAAGGAGAATGTGGGCAGTCCGGTGCACTCAAATAGCACCAGCATCAGTTGCACAAGCAGCAGCAACAGCACCGCCGCCTACTCGGAGGACGATACAAAAATGTTTGTGCGCATTTATGCGAATTTTTGGAAGTTCCCCGAGGCGAAACTAATCGACTTACCCATAACCATTCGCATTGCCTCAATGACAACACCAAAAGCCCCACTGGTGGAGAGCATCGATGTCATTGAGTTGCCGCTTAGGAGTCCGCCGGACCTAATTCAGTGCTGCCAGACTTCCGGCAACATAATTGTGAGCAGCAAGGATCGCATCTATTTGTACGAATACACCCAGTGTATTCACGAGAGCACCCAGCCGCGCTTCTCGTACATTGACTTTTTGCCCTTCAAATTCTTCGTCAGTCTGAATTTCGTGCCGCTTAAGTTGAATCTGGCCGAGAATGTTATTGCCTGCATGAGCAATCGCTATTGTGTGGCCTTCAAAGTGGTCGATGTGCTGAGCAATAGTGCAGCGGGTGGTGGCCCTCTACTGGACAATGACTATGACGACGGTCGCGACGTTGATGTTGACGAGGCGGCCATATCCAGCTCGGAGTCGAGCCTTATGAGCAAAGCGAGCGCTGGTCGTTCTAGCCACAACAGCTTCGAGCTCGATTCGCTGGAGACCACTTCCAGTGGCCGTGCAGTGGGCGTGGCTGGCTTTCCCGGCCGCACTCCGGTCGATTTCAATGTGGCGCGCATCGTCAACTCTGCCTGTGGGCGCGAATTCGAAGTCGACTTGAGATCGCAGTGGGAGCAGGGTGACTCCTTGGGCAGTGGCAGTGGCGGCCCTGCTGTGGCTGATACGCAGGAAATATTCATCACGCCAACGCGCGCCAGTGACATTAAAATCAAATTGGTCAACGAAGCGAAGGCTATGAATGTTCAAGTAAGATTTCACCAAGTTGAGTTCATCGGGCACTTTCTGCAATGATTTTCCTCTTTCAGCGCATTTCCAGCCATGGAAACATAATATCCTCTTTTAACGAGGATACCACTGTACAATATGACATACGCAAGCTGTTGCAAATATGCATGAAGACATCGGACGCATCGAACGGACGCATTGTGGACATTTTGCGCTGCATGGACCTGAAGGCGATTTATCAGCGCAACTCGGCTGGAGGCGAAGAGGCGGAGGACGCTTCATACGATATGGGCAACCAGCAAGTACCAAGCGCTGTGACCACCACAAAGCATGCCAACCGACGCACGCTAAAGTCAAGCATGCACCAGAGTTGTATCGGCTATGCGCTGCTTGTGGCCAGCAGTGTCGATGGCTACCTGTATCAGTTCTGTGCTCAAGGTAATTGCATTAAATTCGAATGGGCGATAGACTTATTAGATGCTAATTTCTTATGGGTTGCATTCCCGCAGGCAAGTGGTACAACGAGAACGAGAAACCCATCGCTATTTACTCGTTCACCGCACCCGTACTGCGCGTACACATAAACGATTACGTGATCTACGCCATCACGACGGAATCCGTGGAGACTCACACTTCGCGCACTGGCCATAAGTTGTTCAACAATCGCTTCGAGTACCCCAGCATAGGCTGTCTCTTCCCCGAGGAGTCTAGTCCCGATGTGAATGCGGCCATTGCGGTGGTGGGTCTCTGCTCGTTTATGCATGTCCAGTATGTTTGTGTAAATCGCGAAAATTTGGTGCTGATTAGCAACAGTGTGTCGCTGCCAGGAGCCACTTCCAGTCAAGCGGATAAGAAGCGCAGCGTGGGTGTCGAAATTAAACGTAATATCGCGTCGCGTCTGCTAGCCGAAGCGAAGGCCAAGCACAGTCTGCTGCGGAGCGGCAACTCAACGCAGCCATCGGCGGTCAACGAGTGGACACTTTATAATCTAGAGGTGCCCCAGGTGGAGCATGTCATCGATGATTTGGAAGCGATTGCAGAGTCGTACCGGGCGGCCAGTAGTAGCAACTTTTACGATCTGATGGAGGAGGCGCATGTAATGTTGCGTCTGAGTCTGGCCTTACAATTTGAAAAATTGAGCACCGAACGAGAGGAGCGTCTGCGAGCCAAATTCATGGAAAACTGCCGCAAGTTGGCGGATTTCTCAATACGGTAAGTGAAGACAGAGCCACCCACAAAGTGTTTTTTTAAATATATATTTTTTTTAACTTTTTATCAATACAGATCGACTAAGAAGGAGGTCTATTTGCAAGCAACTGGATTTTATAAAATGTGCAATCTACAATTGGCCGACATTTATGCGAATTACATCAAAAGCTTCGTACCAATCGAGTTCGGCAAAGAGCCGAACGGCCAGCCCAATCGAAATGAGGCCACCACTAATTCCGAGCAACTAGTCGGTCTCATTTACACGATGAAAGTATTCCTGCTTGGTCTGGGTACGGACCGTTTGCAATCGGCCTTTCTGAATCAATCGGTTCAGCCCTTCTTTACTCCGCTGCGCGTAATCGAGCAGGGATTCCCACAGGTACCGCTGTCCTTGGAGTTTCTCAATATGTTCATAAAATACTCGGCCGCTGATATACCGCCAATAATGCTAAGCTCGCCTGTCGTGGCGGATGCCATTAGTGGCGAGTTGATCAACTATTTGAAGTACTTGGATAAATTGTGAGTTTTGCAAATTACGGCAAGGGCCATTCACATTTGAATCAAATCTACATTTTTTTTTCATTTCCACCCAGAAATGCTGAGGAAAATCTTCTGCTCGCCGTTAGCGCATGCCGTATGTCGAACTATCTCTTGTCGCAGGAAATCATTTTGAAAACAAATCGACGCGACTTGGCCATGTCTCTGATGAAATACAAAAATGTCTTGTTTGACGATGGCACCGTTTTGTTCCAGAAGCAGCAGCAGCAACATTCCTCTGCTAAGACTCAGAGCAACACTGCACGGCCTCAGCAAAAGCTATCGCAGGCTGCGCGCCGTCAACAGCAGAAGCGAAAGTCATCACTGGGTGGCCCCGGTAGTGCTGCCGTCGCCGCCCAGTCTCAAGGCGTGGTTTCGTTCTCCGATTTTACCGAAACCATTCTGCTGGCCATCGAGAACGCTGAACTCATTGAGGCTATAAGCGATGCATTTGTGCATGCCCTGTGCATCGAGCACAGCATCACATTGGACATGACTGTGCAATTGTTCCTCAACTATATTGCCTCGCACATCGGCCACAAGGGCTATCAGACGTCGCAGAAAGTGTTTGTCAACATTTTGCAGGTGGGTCTCTTCGTATATACTCGTATACTCTTCATACATTGAACATCTCATATCGTGCAGGTCTACTACTACGACTTATTCGATGTGAATCCCTTGGTCAATCCGAACGATTTGCGCTCAAATACACCGCCGCACATTGACGACGACTACGACGAAACTTCATCGAAGGCGCCGTCGCTAAATAGCGAGCGCGACAATGAATCCATTGCCAACTCCATAGGCGATTCCAACTCCGCGACCAGTTCTTCGATTGAGGAGCGATGTGCCCCTAACAGAAGACACAATCGCGTTGTCTACGATCAACTGCTGGAGCAACAGCAGTCGCCATTCAAACGCAACTCCAACGTCTCACTGCTCAATTACGATGACAATCATCACATTGTTGGCAGTGATGGCGAAATGAACTTGAAGGGCTTGAAGCTGCTGTTCCGCATGTATCTTGGTCGCTTAAAGGCGCTGAGTGATCTCATCACTGATCTGCAATCGGCCGACATTGAGCAGCAGGCCACCAACGACGATTTCCTTAATCTGCGCATGGAATGCATCAAATTTATGATGCGACATCTTCAAGAAATGCGTCAGCAGCAGCAGGTGCGTGTTGGCGACAATACGCAGTTCTATTATGCCAAAACGAATGCAAGCTCGAACGTTCGCCCCAACAACGAGGCCCAGAAGTTGATTTACGTGCCATTCGTGCCCGACTATAAGCTCGCGGGCGACGATTACGATCGCCATATTCGGTCGTACATTCGACCCATTCCGTGCTTGCTGGAGCGACCACAGTATCTGAATCGCCTGCCACCGTTCAGGCGATGCGACTTCAGTTTTCCCAACCGAGATGAGGGCGACAACGAAGTGCGCTTCCTGGGCTGGCACAATGAGTTGCTGGCTCTGACTCTCAAAATTCAGGTTAGATGCAGTAAATTTAGTCGATTTTCATTTAAATACATTTCACATTACTTTCAGTCTCTGCTGGCTTCGCCAAAAATTGATCGCGAAATTGTGGAAGAATTCATTGCGTTCATACAAAAGACCCCCAATCTGATTGGCATTGATAGTTTCCTTGTGATCATTCTACCAAAAAACTTGGCCATCAATTACATGTTGAACTTTTGCCCGGAGTACTTGTGGCATTACGGCAAGGTAAGCATTTAGTATTTAGTTCATGCATTTCTTCTATGCAGCGACTTAAAACTGGTCTCCACTTCGATTTCAGTCGAATGGTTTTACGCCCAAGCACTGGGAGTCCCTGCTTAGGAAGATCCTAAGCAAACAAGATGTATTGCCCAATTGGAAATCGCACATTACAGGTTCGCTTTGCAGCCAGACATTTTCAATATGCCCGCTCACCTTGTTGTACATTTTAGAAATTCTGAACAATCTAGTGGCCGAGCTAAGCTTTGAGGAGCTTCTCCAGTGCTTCCCCAGTGAGGTAATACAAAATCGCAACACTGAATCGTTTTTAAAAGAGTTCGCCGACAATCGGATTACGTACGAACACCAGAAACGTATCTTCGACGAACCGAAGCACAACAACGAGCACATGCCTAAGCAACTGCCGCGAGACCACTTACCCATGGACAACATCGACGAGAATAACGTATTCGAGTTGACTTTACGCAAAGCCGTTTCGAAACAACGAAGCATTGCTCTACGCTCCATGATCGAATCGACGGGCACTCAACTGTTCGATGCTACCAGTAATCCCATGTATAACCTCTAGAAGAATACTGCGCTTCGTTGACAGGGAAAAACCACTTCCTGGCACATTCAATTCAAGTTTTGATTTTAGTGTGTTTGCAAAAAGGTCTTAGCTTATTAGAGCAGTAAAATAGTTAAGCGTTAATTACCAAAAGCTGATACTATAAAAATATACACACACGCTATACTCTTACCGAAGAAAATTCAATTGAGATTTAGATGCACATATACACACTCACACACACACGCATATATCAGGTTTACAAAATTATACATACAAATACTTACACTTATTTGTAATTGACATATTCATAAATATCACACAGATTTAAGTTAATTTCGGTATTTTTTACAATAATTATTAATAAACATTAAATTTAAATTTAAAAAAAACAAACAAAAATCGGCACAACAGTTTGCTTGCAATTAAGTGTACAAAGACTAATTTTGTATTACCAATTTAAAACCGAAGCGGCAAGTGAATGAATACGTTATGTAACAAAAAAGAATTAATGTTTTGCCTTTATCTTCCGAACTCCGAATCTCAGACTCTATAGTCTTCGTTTTCTCAAAAAGAAAAAATCATCTGTTTTGTTACATAACGTCTTCGTACACATATACCATTTCAATTGTATTTATTTAACAGTATTTACTAGTTTTATTCGCATACAGCTAGCTAGTTGTGTGTATTTTTTTAATGAAATTTTATAATATTTTAATTGGTTTTTAAGTATTTGAAAGTATCTATCTGATTATGCTATTGATTGATTTTTTTTTTTATTAACATATATTTCAAAAATATTTTAGATTTACTTGTACTAATTGTAATTATTTACTTTTCAAAAACTATTACGTACCATAGGGAAAAACAAAATATGTTTACTTTGATAAAATGCATTCATTGTTAACTTTTCTTCAAATAAAGTGATATTTTAATCCTTCTAATTGGTGAATTTGGGTGATTGAAATGAGTATAATTGAATACCTAAAACTGTAAGGGATTAAAGCCATGTTAGGTCAGGTTTTTTAATATAAAAATGTTAATATGGTAAAAATCGTTTGAAAAGTCAGTTTATAGAGAAAGAATTTCTTCTAAAAAAAAAAAGATGGAAAATATCGGAAAGCCAATCTAATTTGTTTTATTGACCAAAAGCATTACAAAATTAAACAATTTTAAAATTTTTGCACATTCTGAAGGATTAGACTAGTTGCAATTGATGGAATTTATGCTACATATTACATTTTTAAGGTCATTTTTAAAAGCAAATAAAATCGGTAAAATTATCAAAGTACACTTAAAGTTAGTACAAACGACTTTAGCTCTTATAGTTTTTGGTCATAATACTGTTAATGCCAACAATGTGTTTAATCGGTTCGGCTTCGTCGCGATACATACAGAGTAATCCGCCAGACATTGATTTCACTTTGAAAAAATGATAAGTGAATAAGTTACAATCTTAAACTTAAATTTAAACGCGATAAGTGAAGTGAGTTATGTAGAACTAAACAAGAATGCCAAGTACTGAGTATTCATTCGAAAAATGTACAACAAATTTGTACTTTCTATAAATAAATGTAGGAACTTTCAGTGATTAGTGATTACATCAATTGAACATAAATTCTATTTAACCGCATTCCAATACGACAATATAATAAGAGAAAATACGAACGGTAATTTTTGAGAAACACATTTGGCAACTCTAGTGTTTGTTGAAGTATTCCAACATTCATAAACTGAATCAAGAACAGAATAAACAAGGAACTATAAAGATACCCTGTGGGAAATCGAGCGCATTTGAATTTAATAATAAACTAGTTATTCGTCCAGTACTGTCTGTAATCTAATTTTTTTTGTTAAGAGCTCACTATTTTACGTTACAAAAATATTTCTCTCATGTTAGCTGCATTCGTATGGAATCGAAACAAAGCACAGCTATTCTATTTTTAAACTGACCATTACCGCACGACTTTAAAAGTACTTAAAAGTTATTCGTCATATAGTAGGTGTAAATAAATTAGTTTCTTTGTGTAAAACAGTGATTGAAATCCGACAGGGGTAGTTGTAATATTCTACTCCCCCAAATAAACATTGCTCTATACAGTTAGTATTTAAAAGTTAACGCATTGGAATCGTCAACAGATCCGTCCAGATTAAGACGTCAATAAGAAACGCAGATCTTGTCTAGTGAAATTTCTCCTGAAATTAATACAATAACTGAAGCATACATCAAAAGCATTTCAATATTAACACAAACGTGAAAAAGTCTCTTTTGTTAAATAATAATTAAGTTGTTTACAAGCATGATGAATTAATTTAATCAGCTCGATCGTATACATCATAACTTTAACTCACTGCCCGCAGCACTAGTCGTTGCAAGCCATTTAATCGTTCGCTCGAAATGACGAAGTCAATCAAAGAGAACAAACGAATGCCCACAAGCGAAAACAGCAGCGACGATGACTACTCTTTGGATGCGATTTTAGTGCGAATCGGTCAGTTTGGGCGTTTCCAAATCATAAACTATGTCCTGCTCTGTGCTCCGATGGTGTTCAATGCACTCTTCTCGATATCGTACGTGTTCACAGCGAGTCCGGTGGTGCACAGGTAATTGTAACGGATTTCAATAGAAGCACTAACATTTTTGAATCAAAATATTGCTATGCCCTCCTCTCAAGGTGTAATGTCACATTGTGCGATAGTTATGCTAGCGAGTATTTGGAGCCGTGGTTGAATTTCACCATTCCCATGAAGGGCTCGGAATTGGATCAATGCAATCGCTATCAAACGAAGCTTGATTCCGTGGAAATCAGATCTAACCCGTCCAGTCAATTTTGCTTGGCGGAAAATTTCGATCGTACTGAAACGGAAAAATGCGATTCAGACTTTAAATTTCGTGACAAGGAGTTTACGATTGCCAATGAGGTGAGCATCCTAAAGATTAAAATCATTCGCCATTTCTTTTTAATATATTTTCAGTTTGGATTCTTTTGCTCAAAAGAATGGAAGCTGTCAATGGTTGGCACCATTAATAATGTTGGCCAGTTCGTCGGCATTCCGTTGGGTGGATTCTTGTCGGACAGGTGAGTAGAAGATTCCAAAACGAAAGAAGAAAAATCGAAAATGCAATTGAAGTTTATGAAATTCTACGAGGACAATTCAATGGCTCGTATGCGTAAAACCAATGGACACTTTGGCAATACACTCAAAGAAATAATGTTTTTGAGGAGTATCTGCTGCAAATGTTGAATACTTTTAAAGAAAATAGACTTGTATTTGTAGTGACCGAAATCGTAGATTGCAAACGAAAGTAATTTTATAGAAACGTTTCTAGTTTCTCACAAATGCAAAAACCATTTCTTTCAAATACAGCCTCGTTTGCAATAAACTTGGTTAATTTGTCTAAATTAATAAACTTAGTAAGATCAGTAATAATTTTGGAAAAAACATAAATATATGGAGAAGATGCATAAATATATGAGATGAAGGACAATATGCCAAAGGTGACAATTTCTATCCATAAACCGAGCTTTGGGTTTTTCCAGGTTTGGCCGCCGCACTATGCTGGCTGCTGCGGGCTTTCTGAGTGCCATTATGGGCGTTATACGTTCACTTTCCACCAACTATTACATGTTCTTGGCATTTGAATTTCTGGATATGGCCGTTGGTAGTACCCTATTCCCCACAGCATTTCTCTTGGCCATCGAATTGGTTGGACCCAAGCGGCGTGTTGCTGCTGCCACAATCATAACCATATTCTATGCTCTTGGCGAAGCCTTACTCGCCATTCTTGCGGAACAATTTCAAAATTGGCGTGTGCTCCTCCGTGTCTTGTACGTACCGGCAGCGCTGCATATAATATTTCTGTGGATATTGCCGGAAAGTGTGCGATGGCTACTCAGTCAGGGTAGAGAAGAGAAGGCGACAAAAGTATTGAAGAAAGCAGCACGAATCAACAAGCGAAGAATTTCCGAGCACAGCCTGCAGCGACTCTGCGAGGCAAATAGGGAAAAACTCGCTGCGGCAAATGAAAGTCAGTTTCCCATAAGGGAGGCCATTAAGCTATTCTTCGGTAGAATTGCAAACTGCTGCTTCTGCTGGTTTACGCATACACTAGTGGCATTAGGACTGAGCTTGAACTCGGTCAATCTGGGTGGAAACAAATATACCAATTTCATGCTGAATGGAGTGGTGCAAATACCGGGGCTTCTACTGCCGCTGTTCTTGATGGATCGCATTGGAAGAAGATATTCGCTATGTGGCTCGATGTTGGTGTGTGCGATTTGCATGGGAGCGAGCGTTTTTGTCGAAAAGGGTAAGAGTTTACAAATTTTCGTTCGACCCAAAAAACAAAATATGTTTTTTTTTTTCAAAAACGAATCTTTTTCTTAGCTTGCAAAATTTTGCGGTATTGTTTTTCGATGTTAGGAAGATTTTTTCGGAAATATCATTCTGAACGTTTTTTCATGCATTTCTGAAAAACTTCAGCAATAAGATATCAAAATCAGTGAGATCGACGATTTGACCCATGTGCAATAATTAAGAACAAAAAGGGTTTTGCTTGATTTTTAATTTTAATGGTTTGAAACATTCAAAAAAAACCGATTCTCCCTTTTCAGATAATTACGCCTTGGAACTGACTCTGTTTCTAATTGGCAAACTCGCTATCACGTGCAGCTTTCAGATTTTATACTTCTTCACATCCGAAATATATCCCACAAATGTGCGCAACAGCCTGCTATCTTTGTGTTCAATGGTTGGTCGCATAGGTTCAATGTTGGCGCCTCAAACACCTCTGCTGGTAAGAAGGAATTTTCAAAATCTTTTTCCTCCTTTGCCACTTATTTTCCTTATTGAAATCAATATCAGGCAAAACAGTATGAATATGCACCGCAGATTCTTTTCGGTTCGTTTGCATTGGTCAGCGGCTCCTTGACGTTACTATTTCCCGAGACAATGGATACAACACTACCCACCACAATGGAAGAAGCCAACAATTTGAATGAGAAAAAGGGGAGACGAGAGGCTGAGACTAATGAAACGGAATTATCCTAATTTTTTTTTACGAACAATTATAAATATCTTATAAGTAGCACATGGCAAGTCTTAGATGACACTTTCTTTACTTTGATAATATTTAGTTCACGGAATTATGGAGACAACTTTGTGATAATAGGAAAATGAGAAATTTAAACAAAAGTTTTTTTATTATATGGGGTATTTTTAAGATCCATTTGGCTGAACTAGAATCTCATGAATTTGGACATGAGGTGGTGTTGAAATTGAGAATAGAATGCACTGAGAAATGTCTTCAGCCTTCAACATGTTGCGGTTGTTCTTCCACATTGCCGGCACAATTTCGGTGTCGGTCAGTCCTGGGCTCACGCTCTGAAAGGATATTCATTTGATATAGAAATGTCTACATCCTTATATGTTTTCATATCCAACTACGTACAGTAATTTTAATTTTTGTTTCCAATCCTATGAACTCCTGACGGTAGATCTCCGTGATGGCAGTCACTGCAAATTTACTGGGCGCATATATGTTCATTACAGGGGCGGCACCATTCATTGTAGGAGGAATGGTATGGCCCAGAGAACTGTTGACAATCAACACGTGTCCATCGAAATTGCGTTCCTTCATTGAAGCAAAGGCTCGCTTCGTACAATAAACCACTCCCATAACATTCACTTGCAGAGTAGTTTGTACCTCATTCACGTCCATCGTGCTCAATTGGCCTAATCTCACAGTACCGGCATTGTTGACCAAAATATCCACTCCACCCAGTTCCTTGATGGTCCAATCGAAAGCTTCATTCACCGAATCCACTGAGGACACGTCGCATTTGACCGAGTGCAAACGTGTCTGCTGCTCTGCAGGCAGCTCCGACTTGTATTCGTCGATGCGCTCTTTGCGACGTGCGAGAGCTACTACAACGAGACCAGCCTGAAGAAGATCCTTAACAACAGCAGCGCCAATACCGGAACTAGCTCCGGTGACAACAGCAACGCGATTTACCCAACGTTCCATTATTATTTGCACTAACCAATTGTTGCTTACGATAGGAAAGCTTACACCCAACTGAATATGAAATGATTGCGATAATCTGAACGAAAATGTATGACTCGAATGAAATAAAATATGAATTGTCATTCATAAGATAAGATATCGTGGCAATTCGTGGCCTGAGGTCATATACTTTTGGGTCATTTTTAGATAAGGGTACATGCATCCTTCGGTTGTACAGAATGTTCTTTCGATTGGTGTCTTCAGAATTTGAATATTAGCTACCACTATTGTACATTGTCCAATAAACATTAAGACGAGTTGTTCATCCTAGAACATATCCGCTTCATTGTCGCAAAGTCAATTTTTCCATTTCTGACAATTCATTAGCTTAATAATATAAAAAGAGTTTCCCGAGACATGAGTGATCTTGCAAAGATTCCAAATATCAAATCAAAATATTTTCGGAAAAGCTGTTATATGATGTTTTGATGGGAAGGTATGGTTATACATTAGTTTGTGTGCAAACGTAATCAATCAACTTGATTTTTTTCATATGAAAAACAATTAGGAAAATAAAGCGATAAGTTGTGTAGTTGTTTATTTCTTCATAATAAAAAAAAACAAGATAGCTAGTTTACGACTATTATCATGCCCAAAAAGTTAAGCCCATGCCCAAAATGGGTTGTTATGTCGAATTTCACAGGGAATGTATCGTATGAAAATTAAATGTAAAATCAATTGTTCTATGTTAAGCAATTAGGAGCTAAATAATATTTATTAATGTGTACTTAAACTAGTTTAATTTCGAACCTAATTAATCATTTGATGGCGAATTTTTCAGCCTGTATCCTCTGACGTGCAATCGGAGGAATCGTTTGGGTTGGCAGTCTCAATCGAGCAGACCCGCTTAATGAGTTCGTTCTCGACGGGCTTACCATTGTCGACAGCTTCTTCCATTTGAACATACTCCACAGTTGTGGTTTTCTTCTCCTCACCTTCATCCGTTCTTACAGCCGGCGGACTGTCCACTAATTTCTTACTCTCCAAAGTTACATTGCTGCACGCTGCTGTCTCATCTTCAGCCTCTTCCGCCAGGCTGCTGCGTTGTGGTTGTCCAGCTTCCGCATAGGCAACGGGATATTGTTGACTTAGCTTTTGCTTGACCACGCGAATTTTCCGAAAGATGTAGTCCAGATCCTTTTTCATTTCGGCCAAAAGCTTGACATGCCGTTTGAAATCTTCATTGGCTGTTTTCAGCCGACTTTGGGACAAGGCATTGCAGTTGAGCAGCATTTCGTTGGTCTTTTCGAAGCGTTGCAGCCTATTTAAATTGAAAACAGTTACTTAGATTCGGCGGTTCGAAGAACAAGCGCTATAATATGAAGCACTTTTTAAGCATTCTCATTTCCATCAAAATCAAAAAAATCTCATTAAGCAAGCGCCAATTCCCTATGACATGCAATGTAAAATAGAAGTAAAGCGCTAACTAAAGAGCTCATATGAAGCGCTTTTGATGCGCTTGAATTCCCACTGGGTATTGTAATGCGAATACTTGCATTTGCTTTTGTGCTCGTATCATGGTTTCCACATCGCTCTGATTAACCAACCCAGCCAATCCTTGCACAAATACTTCTGCGGCAGAGTCCGAATAGTTGTGGTACTCGTTGCTGAACTCCTCACTCTCGGGCTCCTCGCTGCCACCGTCTGGATTCATTTCGTTGTTCATAAAATTCAGTTCCTGTTTCCTGTTATTTATTTTTAATACTGTTTATTGTGTATCCGTCTGACAATTCGTTTTTGTTTATTTACTAATACATATTCGCAAAATCATCTGTTTGAAAATAATCAATTCACGTTTTGTCGTGATCAGCGTTGCATTTATCGGAACTGCAAAAGTTATATTTAGAGGTCTGCATCCAGCTCTTGAAACATTTACCAAGGAAAAAAGTCGTTGTTACTTGAAGAAAAATGAGAAAACAATTAACTAGTAAGAAATTATTAGAGATAATATTTTTATAAATATTAAGAACACTTAAAAAAGCTAGTGTGGCCCGAGCTTTTTTGAAATTTAATTTCAGGAGATTAAATTTCAATTGTAAATAGAGGACAGGTGTTCGTTTGTAATTGGCGGAACCGGAACAGAACGAAAAGTTTGTAATTTCTCCAAAACGAAATCTATTTGCATCTGCATATTGCATCTGCCATTCATTTAAAGATGGAAATGTGTTGTGGTAAAGAATCAATTGTTTTTTTGTGTCAAAATGACAACAAGTCCCTATTGACGTCACGGTATTTAACTGTAAACGGCAGCGTGCTGAATGGCGGTATCATGTAATTCTATGTTTCTTGACATTTACTGACTCAGAAAATCGGTGGCAGGAGCTATTTTGGAATTTTTTTTTGACTTCATGATAATTGCAAGATTTCGCAATAAATTATCGATTTTCTGGCAGATTAATACGAACATTATAAGTGCAAAGTTCTAGCCATACATTGGATTCATACTGATGAGCAAATTGAATTAATCAAATCATCAGCAGCACAAGCAAAATTTCAGAAATTCCACTTTGTAAAAGTTGTCATGTCGTCAAGAGTGCTGAAGAAGTTGCAGGGCGGTCCAGAAAAGGACCTAGAACCTGATGTCGATGAGGACAACGACCAACTCAGCGAGGAGGACCAGGATGTTGGACGCAGCAGCAAAGGGAAACAGCACCTAAATCCATTTGATTTGGTAAGATTTGGCGAAACGCAAATGAAGGGGAGATGTGCTGTAGAATTGCTTCAAAAGATTGGAGTGAGAGACGCAGGGTATATTTGGAAAAATAGCATGTCAACAAATATGTACACACGAATGACACGATTCAAGGCAGAGCGCGAAAAATATGGTTCCCCCCAAATGCGAATGAGGACATCTACTGAAAACGGAAGTGGAAATTCCGCATCACAACTGCATTCGCCGCAAGACACCGATATTGAATGAATTTTCTAATTTGTTGTTGCATTTTTTCTATCACCACCAGTTGAATCAGCAGAGTTTTTCGGAGAGCGAGGTGAAAGAGGACGACAATGAAACGGAACATGCTTCTACTGCCACCAATTTGCCTGCTGGTGGCGCTGCAGCTTCAAAGAAGAAAAAGAAGAAGCGCAAGAAGAAGACCAAATACACCGGAAATCACATTAGCAGCGAGGACAACGAGGTGGGTTGTGGGTGGTAGCTGTGCATTTGGAGTTTGGAATTTTCTTTCCTCCTTATTGGGTCAAGTGATTCATTTTCGTCAGCAGATAGCAAAGGGGTGTCATTGTGGGTGGCACTCATTTCCAATTGACCAGTCAAATGATCGGTTTCGTTTATTATTCACAAAACCTAATACATATTTTCCAAACTAGCTCACTGATAAATACCTCAGCGACATGGACTCGCTGATTGGAAAAGTGTGCGATGCTACCAGTCAAAGTCAAAAGTTGCCGACGCCACGCATCGAAATTGACAAATCCTTGCTGGCGGTTGAGTTGAAAAATCTCAATGCCCAAAATGAAATGCGTCGAACTTTTGGCAAGCGCGTGGTCAAAGTTGAGTAAGTCTCGTCTTTCGATGAAATTATGTAAATGCACTCTAATGCATCGTCGCCCCAAAATGTACAGAAACAAACGTGGACGTCAGAAGCTGACACTGAAATCGACCTACATGGTTACGGCCAAAGAGTCCTGGCCACCAGTTACGAAGAACATAATCAACATGAAGCCCACAACGCCGCCGGACAGTGCTGGGACCAGCACCACCACCAATTCGTTGACGGCACGCAAAACACAATGGTTCGCATTCGAGCACAGTCAGTACTATCAAAGCGTACAGAATCTATTTCTGCCGGCCGTGGAGCGCACCGATTCCGATTTCTTGATCAATTTGATCAGGCGCTGCCCTTATCACGTAGACTCCCTGATACAATTGAGCGAACTATGTAAGTTCTGAAGTGATTTTGTAAATTAGCAAAGGAAAATGTTTGTATTTTGGCTGTACTGTAGGTAAAATGACTGAGGACTTTTCATTGGCCGCCGAACTTATTGAACGTGCCGTTCTCGTTCTGGAGTCTTCGTTGCATCCCAGCTTCAGCCTAACCTCGGGCAATTGCCGGCTCGATTATCGGCGACAGGAGAATCGCTCGTTCTTCATAGTGCTGTTCAAGCATGCGCAGTATTTGGAGGCGCGCGCCTGTTGTCGCACGGCCTTCGAGCTGTCGAAGTTGATTCTGAGTTTGAATCCGGAGGTGGATCCCTTGGCCATGGTCTTAGTCGTTGACTATTATGCTTTGCGTAGCAAGCAATACACTTGGCTGGTGAAGTTCTACGAAGAATACGATGCGGTGCGCAATTTGTCACAACTGCCGAATATGGCCTATTCCTATGCGCTGGCATTGTTCTGCGTGCTGGGCGGTAAGCTAACCAAAGCATTTATTAACCTTGAACAGGAATTCAAAGTGTTTTTACTTCAGAATGCGATAAGACGGACAGCGCCCTACACTATGCATTGCTGATGTTTCCGGGTGTGCTGCGCCCGCTCTTGGATGAGTTGTCCGTGCAAACAGATCAGCGTGTGGTAGCCGCTTCGTACTTCAATGCCGGAGTTTCGGGCAGGTACAAATCTCTAAAATTCCACTGAAGTAGCTTGTATTCGAATAACTTTTGTGTTCCAAACATTTCAGCCAATCGCCCGCTCTGCATCAACTGGTTAGCCTGTACATTTGCCGGGCGAAAGTGGTGTGGCGACAAAGCAACATTTTACACTGGCTGGAACGAAACGTCAATGCCGTACTGGACCGGATTGACAGCCAGGATGAAACCATTGCGGAGTACAATCAAAAACGCTCCGCTCGCTATGTTACACCGCCACGTCCCATTCTCAGGCATGTGATCCTATCGGATTACAAAGAGAAAGTTCCTTTGGCGCCATTTGTGGCCAAGGAAAAGGACCCGATTGTGATGTACGATCCGCTGCCGCCTGCCGATTCGGTTAATTTCTATGAGAGGTTGGTATTGTCCAGTGACAACCTTTCCGAATTTATATGTGAAAATCATTTGTCTGAATTTTTTATTTTCTTGCCAGAAAATCATCTTCTAGCAGCCCTACCACCGCCACAAATCGTTCAGTTTCAATGTTTTTCCAATCACTGCTGCCAACATTCAACCTTAATAACGTGGCGGCAGAACAGCCGCTTGCTATCGAAGCAGCAGTGGCCGTTGGTCGCGTAGGACGCGCTAATGCTGCTGCCGATAATATGGTAGCTCCTGCTGTCGACGATGAGGTGGCTCAAGTGGACCGTCACTTGCAAGCGCTTAATATCAATTTGGAGGACGCCGCTGTCGAAGGTCAGTCGAACTGATCTATGTCACAGTGTGTTTTATACAAATTAAATTTCTAGGTGCAGCCGCTGGCACTGAAGCGGGCGCTTCGTATCGTGAGCTAACGCAATCGCTCACAAACATTGTCGATGCTATGCGTGATTTCCTGCAAAATTTCCGCGTCCCCCCCCCTGAAGGCGAGGAGCATGGCAGTTCCGAGGAAGACACAAGTGATTTATCTGATTAAGTTGAAGCAATATAACGTCAAAGAAGTTCTCTCCAAGCAAACCGACCTAGTTACAGGCTACAGGCGCTAACGGCCGCAATTCACACGCGAAGTTAGCTTTTTTTTTTTAATTCGTACTACTTACTACGCTACAAATGATTCACCCTTTCAACCATAGAACAAAACCAAATGGAACAATTTAAACTTACAACACGTAATAGATTTTCTCCTTCAAGACAGTTAGTTACTCACACAAACAAGCTCACCACAAATGTCAATCTTAAAATTAAATTAAAACACAAAACGAACCATACCAACATCGCTTTTATATGTGACCAACTCTAGTGAAAAATGTCTAAATAAACGTACTTTGTAAAACTACCTAAATAGCTTTTTAAAAGTTTATAATATATCATACATTATCAACTATCCAAAAGTTTCCATGGCAAGATAAAAAAAAAAACGAAAAAAATTTTGAATTTTATAAAATGTTATATTCTAGCGAAATCTAATTTATCCAACTTTTGTCTACAAGACAACCATTCAAAATCTATGAACATGTTATGAAAACTGAAAATTTTATGTGGTCAAATCTAAATCAAATTTGCAGATTATTTATAAATAAATGAGTTCGCTTTTAATGAAAAACGTTTGAAAATGCTGTCGCTCCAAAATGCGTGTACCCACATTGTTTCATTTTAGATTTATTTCAGTGTATCGTGATAACAACTTTCATCATTTTTTGTTGTATTCTACAAA
The DNA here is from genome assembly GCA_951394025.1 of Heteromyza rotundicornis. Lineage (NCBI taxonomy): Eukaryota > Metazoa > Arthropoda > Insecta > Diptera > Heleomyzidae > Heteromyza > Heteromyza rotundicornis. The sequence continues at coordinate 83,697,629 of OX596010.1, read as the reverse complement.
TAGGAGAGGCAAAGGAAATTGCAATTTTTTTGCCTGCAAAAAATGTTCTTCTCGTTTTTTTTTTATTACAATCGATGGTCATACAGTGGTCCAGTCTAGGTCACAGTGCAACACGATGTCCTCTGCAGATGGCAACGTCCAAGAACCGTTCAGCTTTTTTGTTGCTTCAACAACATGATCTACTGAAATCGAAGTTGGCTTCTATCAGGACCTCTCCAAATGAAATGAATTTGCACACAGTTTCTTTGTTCTTTTGTTCATTGAGCTCAATGTTTTTATTGCCTTTCGGATTTATTATGGTTTTCTTTTTTATATCAATATAACAAACAGATTTTAAATTCTTGTTTAATTGCAATGCCTTTCAGTATGTGAGTGGTGTCTTTTGTGAGAGGCTTTATGTTTTGATATTTCATAACTATGCTGAGCCGATATCTTAATATCAGCCGCACATTCAATCAATCAAACAAATCGATTGGTTGGTTCTCTGTCGCTACTTGAAATAGTTTCGTATGAGCGATTAAAATTTAATTTATTTGCTTACTTGCACCTGATTGCATTCTCAATTCGCTCAAAGTTTCAAACACTAAAGGTTGCATTTGCAATTCCTTAAAAGAATCACTTTACATGTAGCTTCTTTAATTTTAAATTTAATTGGCCAAATGGTTTACGCTTTAATACCAAAAATAAACATAAATACATTTATATAAAAAAAAATCTACGCAAATGCAAAATTAACAATAAGAAAAATGCAGATTTTTAAAGTACTTTAAATACATCATGTTACAGACGACGTTATTACTTAGGATTTACGCAAACGAAATAATAAAATAAACAAAGCGGGGTTGACAAAACGTGCGACACTATGTGTCCGTAAATAGCACAAAAAGAAAATCAAATGAAAAATACTTTATCGGAATGACGGTCGCATCAGTGGGCGCCCCAAACGGCGCACACACGATCGTGCAAAATTGAAAAATTGTGGTGGAAAAGAGGAGAAATGAACGGAGTCCGATTATGTCATGGTGCCAAAGACGGGGTTGTGACGACAAATGCCCGGACCGTACTCCTCGTAGGCAGCTTTTGTGTGACACACTTGATAAAACTCGGGCTGTGCGTGTGAGAAAGAGCCGAAATATTAATGAAGTGCCCAGAATAAAATGCAATGAAACACTCACCGTTGAGCCCAACATGCTGCCGCCGAACCAAACAGCATACCGTTGCATATGATGCGTGAAGACTTGAACATCAATTGGTTTTGGCTGCGTATCATTTGGGAGAAAGTCATTTTATTAACTTGAAATCGGGGATAGCTATGTCGACAGTCTCACCTTAATGCGTCCCTCCGACAGATTCTCGCTAACTCGTAAGCGAGTGTCGACCGACCGCTTAATGTCGCGCTGCAGACGTCGCCCGAAGTCTTTGAACATTGTTGAACCGCCGCTCAGTACGATGTTGTTGTACAGTGGTCGTCGCACATCGATGGGACAGTTCTGTATGACGTTGTCCACAATCTCCGAAATGGGAATGGTAAAGTCGGGATTTGAGAATTCGGGATGGAAGAAAATCTCAGGTCCTTCAAAGGAAAATAAAATGATTTCTTCGCTCTGCATGGATTCGACTTCGTTAACTCACCTAAGAAACGCTCGTAGCCCACATCGACGCTGAACGGTTGCTTGGACACGGAATTGGTGCCGGTATAGTTGCGCACCCACTTGTTCGGCTCCGTGTCGTATTTGGCGAATTCTTTGGCAATGTCTGGGCAAATGTAGCAGTGTTTCTCTTTGATGGCTTTGGCTGTTTCTAGACTCTGTTCGGGCGGTATGCCAACCTCACGTTCGCGCAACAAGCTCTGGATGAACGAGGTGATGTTGCGGCCAGCAATCGGAATGTGTTTAATGCACGAACCGATGACATAGCCCTCAGCCTGAAAAGTAAAACAAAATAAAATTTACTATTGACACACACATCGAAGGGAGTAGAGCGAAAGATAAGATTGGAGTTGGTTAATCGAACTAATGCGCAGACGGTAACCGATAAGATAACAAATAGGAGTGGGGCAATTTCAATAGGAATCTTTACAGAAATGAAATGTTCCTGAACCTGAATTTCGACTTACCACTGGAATAACGTGTGTCACACCATCACCACTGTCCACAACAATGCCAGTGAGAGTTCGTTCTTCGATGGGCCGCGACACCCAACTAGCAGCCAAGGCCAATACAGCCTAGAATCACAAAAAAGATTATTTAGGAAAAACCATTCCACAACAATGACCACAAAACACACGAACCTGCACGGCTATATAAAGACCAGGAACATTGAAAGTCTCAAACATAATCTCAGCGGTGTATTCGCGATTTTCCGGCGTATTCAAAGGAGGCTCAGTGAGCAGGAAATGGTGATCCTCCGGTTCGGCGCGTAAGTATTTAAAAATGCACTGTTCCAGGAAGCGCTCCATTAAATCCCAGTCCTCCACCAAGCCATGACGTACGGGATACTGCAAAACAAGATTAGCGTCAGTATTAGTCATCATCCAAACAAGATTTCTTAGTATTTTGCTTAGTAGTTTACCTTCACGGAATATCCAGTGGCATCGAATGCCTCGTCGCCAATAAAGAAATCCAAATCCTCAACACCTTTTGTGACGCGTCGAGTATTGGTGTCACCAACCCGCGCCGATTCCTTAATGGCGATGGCCGAGGGTATAATGAATTGCGGCTCCTTGTTGCCCGCAAAACCCATTTTGGTATATCTGCCATGGAGAGGACATGAGAAATTATGTAAAAATTATGCACTTCCTTCTCCATGTTTAATGGAGCGTTCGTGAATTGGTGGGGTTTTGCGACCTCCTTCTGCGCCTATAACGGCGTATTTTTCGCACTCACCCGGTTCCCACATCGATCACACATGCCGGTAATCTTCCTGTCATTCTGTGTTATTTAAGCTTAACTTTACTCTTTTATGTGCAATTATCTGCTAAAATTGTTCAATTATCGCATTAATTTAATATTAAAATTTACGTTTTTTTAACCACACCTCGATGAATGTCCGATGTGTCACTTATTTTTTTTCCGACAAGTGAAAAAACATTAGTGATGCACAAAGTCGAACATTTGACTTTGAAGTACTCATCGAATACTGCAAAGAGTATTCAGCACCCGGGTAGTAAATTTAGGCAATTTTGTATGAAAATTTTCATACTTATGAAAATTAAATTTAATACTTCTAACAAAAAGTGGGGATTATAACTGGTTAAACTGTTTGAAAATTTTTAAAATTCGTCTTTATTATACGAGGAAATGAAACTCTTTTTTAATTTCGGGGCTAGCAACACTATCAGTATGACAGCTGGAAACAGTGCTGCCTTTGGTGTTGCTCAGTGTTTACCCGTGACCAGTGGAAAATACTTCCCAAACTTTTTACTCAAAGCAACACAACAATTCCCACAAAATTCCTTTACAATACATCCAGAATTTCAGTTAGAAATTTTTTTTACAAATTTGATCCCATTAAAAAAATTAAAGAAGAAGCGTAAAAACACATTTAAACGTCGATAAAAAATACCCTGTCCTCCTCAACGGTTTCAGATCTCAAGTACTTGTAAAACTTCATATAAAAACGCCAAAAATTCTAAGTAAATTTGGTTCGGTCAAAAAGAACTCATGAAACTTTGCAAAATTTAACTTGAATCGTTTCTTGAGATCTTGAAACGAATCTTTATGAAATGTCTCAAATTACCCACAATTTGGCAACACTGACTGGAAGTGAATGTGTCATATATTCTCATTCCGATTCCATATTTGCAATAGAAGAATACAAAACGCAGTTTTTTCAGTTTTCGTATTACAATTGTGAAAAATAAAAATAAGAAAGTGTAATTTAATAAATTTAAAATCAGTTAGAGCCACGATAAACCGTGCCCAATAGAGTTCAATAACAATTAACTGTTGGCAAGATACCAGACGATGTACGACGTTGGTGAAAGGGTGAAGGGGTGAATTATTACATAGAAGAATTTGTTAAAGTAAAGAAGAACAAGGAAGTGGAAGAAAGGAAGTGGCTTAATTAAATTGAACAAAGAACGGTTGGCAGCTGCATACTGCACTGCATATTACAAAAATCTAAGATTTTAAATAATTAAACATTCCAAGGGAGGGAGTTTGCCAACAAATTCGCGTATACGCCCACCCACTCACCCACCCATTGAAGTGCTTTTGATTTTTGTCTAAAGCAAGGGCACTAAACTAGTTCCATCACGGTGACATACGAAAGCATGGATTTGCAACATATGGAGAACGGCCTTGGCACCGGTGGCGGCGGTGGTGGCCTCAGCGAAATTGATTTCCAGCGTTTGGCTCAAACCATTGCGACAAGCATTCAAAAGATCCTTCAAAATGGTAAGTGATGCCCTTGTACAAATTTTAGCTTAACAATGACGATTGCCTAACATTTTCTGCTGGTCACTTCCTCCTCATAGTCTCCACCATGCAGCGTATGGTAAATCAATTCAACACGCCACAGGATTCCCCCGACCTGAAGAAGCAGCTGTAAGTGTGGCGAATTTTCATCGAAAACAATTGGGGGAAATCAATTATTGACACTCTATGAATATTTCAGACACCAAATTATGACCTACACACATAAATTGGTCTCGGACACTAACAATCAACTGAAAGAGGTGGACAAGTGCAAGGAGCGCCATTTGAAAATACAAAGGGATCGTTTGGTGGACGAGTTCACCGCTGCGTTGACGTCTTTTCAGGTGCTTGCTTGTTTGAACCTTTGTTTTGTTTCCTTATCAGCAGTATGTCTTAACCATTAGTCATCGTATCGGTTCACATTTGTACACAATCCACCATTTGGCAATCTTCATTTGTTATTTCGCTTATCTTGATTGAGTGCCTACGTAGCTTTGTTTTAATGTCGTGATGCCACACAAGTGCGGTTTCTGCGGCATTTTAGTTACATCTTAACTTGTCAAAGTGGACAGTAGTCCAGATTTGTGAATAGATGATGGATGTTAGAAACATAAAATATTTAAGTGCCCTTACATAGTTCAGCAATGCAGAGTAGTTTATGTTCGCTTTTATAAACCTAAACACTAAAAATTGCATTTCCTACGCTTTGCCTTGTCGGAAAGTGCTTAGCCTGAGTTTGACCTTTGTATAATATGATTGGGTATGCTTTTAGGCCGTTCAACGCAAAACAGTCGATATCGAAAAGAACGCCGTTCGACAGGCGCGAGCCAACAATTACAACATCGCCAAGCCGCCCGGTGCGAATAACAGCAGCAACAATGGCACTAGCAGCAGCAACAACAGTTCGTTCTTCGAGGATAACTTCTTCAATCGCAAGTCCAATCAACAAAACCAACAACAGCAAACACAAATCCAGGAGGAAGTCGATTTGCAGGCATTGGAGGAACAGGAGCGCACCATTCGTGAATTGGAGGTTCGCATGAAGTTTGAAATACTGACTGAATAGCAAAAATCATGTCTCATTTTTTTCTTTGAATTCATAGGAAAATATCGTGGGTGTCAACGAGATCTACAAGAAACTCGGTGCAATGGTCTACGAGCAGGGCCTGACCGTCGACTCCATCGAGTCGTCAGTGGAACAGACCAGCGTTTTTGTCTCACAGGGTTCGGAAAATTTGCGCAAGGCCGGCTCTTATAAGGTGAGAGTGGAAGATACTAGCAAATGTGGATTGGAATTCACTAATTGATTGTTTTCTTTTTTTTCAGAACAAGCTGCGCAAGAAAAAACTCATTTTGCTCGGCATAGTCGGCGTGGTGTTGGCCATTGTAATACTGGTGCTCGTGCTACACTTTAATTGATAAGTTCTAAACGAAATTCGATGGAAAAGATAGATTTTCTAAATATATCGAACGTATATTACAATACATTTCTCTGTTCAGGTGATAATTGAAGCAAGAACTATTTAATGGAACCACTTTATATCAAATCTAAAGTATAAACTAAAAGAAAAACGTCCCAGCATGTGTGTCTGTGTACATTTGAACAAGTTTTGGCTAAAATGCGCTTTGTTTTCTTTGAATCAATTTAATTCGCTATCCAAACCAAAAATCTGTACATTCTGCATTATTGTTTTAGAATTAGCTTGTGGCGGTAGTTATTATTATACGTATACTTATTATTTAAATTATATTTATATTAAAATATTCCAAAATAAATCATGTAAACCGGAAAAAAGACCCAAAATCGCACTCACACGAACAAGCGTTTCCCTTTCAAATTTATATCAAGTTTATTTATTCGTTAATTATTTGCAAATGCTTACGAAAAGTTTCTTCTGACTATGACTACTTCTGACTATGTACTCGTAGAACGAATCATTAGGACGTTGTAGTGCAGAATAGAAAAAGCTATTCTATCACCATCACGGAATTACACTAAATTAAAATTCAAAAGTAACTGATACAAATAAATACAATATAACAGATTACAACAAAAAGTATACAAACTGTTTTCTTTTCTCAAAGTCGCAACTTTAGATTCGATTCTATGTGGGTTTTATTAAAAAAGATGGACAAATTAAAAGAAAAAACTACAAGAGAAAATATCTTATATTAAATGATAGTTTCCACTTCATTCCTGATATATAAAAAAAAAATTTGTTTTTTATTCCATTTTGTTCCGGTCCATTTTCCTTTCGTTTTAGTTCCATTCCCATTTCATTCCCCACATAATTTCCAACAAAATAAATAAACGACGTCGAAATCGGCTCAGTATTTCTCAAAATAACTGAAAGTAAATAGACAGACGGACCGACGACATCGCTAGATAGATTCAGGAGATGATGCTGATCAAGAATATATATATCTTTCTATACCTCTATACCACTCCTCTTCTTGGGCGTTACTAAATATTGCTTTACCTTAAATATTAGTTGTGTGCAGGGATACAAAAATTTCCTTATCAAAATTTGAGTTATGGGCCGTAATTTTTAATAAAATTAAGGTTATTAACCAAATAAAACCAAAATGGTCACTTTTACTTGCAACTGGACAAAAAAAAAAGTTGTTGGCGAAGGATATTTTTCAAGTGTGGGCTAGACTTCTGCATAGAAAAAAGTTATTGTTTCTACAAATTATTTTTTGTAATATAGACTAGCCCATGTGCAAGCGCAAGTAAGACTAAATTTTAGAAAGTTCAATAAAAACCAAAAATAATATATTGACATTTTTTATAAATCTCCTGCAAACCGTTTCGTTTCAATGTTCAACAACACATACCATCAATCTTCAACTTAAATCGACCACTCAACCAAAATCTCTTCTTATCATTTGCATCATTAACAATTTCGGTAACACTCTTCAACGACTCAACGTACAACCGCACCACCCTTTTGCCAGCGCCCACTTGAGTTTCGAACATTTACAGAAATGCTCGAAATTCCAGCGCGTGTGTGGTGCCTACTTCCTCCTCGACACTGCCCACAGTGAATTCAAACTGTTGAAATGCTGATGATTCGACTGATCGCTGAGGTGTGTCAAGTGCTGCGTTGCCTTGCACTCACATGCAAAGTGCATAGCTCAGCTCGCCTTCATTTAGGATCACTTTAGCATCTTATTTAACTGAGGATTTAAGCCAAATCACGTTTCCTTCACCAAGATCACACCGAACGAAGGGGTTTCACAAATTTATGCCAATTCATTGACATTGATAGCTTCGACATAAGCGAGCAAATGCGTCCATGAATTGATTGCAGCGATCAACAGCGACGATCAGTTGTTGTCATCGAACGGTCGAGCGGTGTGCTGTGAATCCAGATCAGTATCCATTTTATTCCATTCCATTCATTGATCTAAAATGTGGTGATCTCGTTTGGACTCATTTGAGGCTTAAATGCACTTGTTGGCATCAAGTGGATTCTTAAATGCGGATCATTTCCTCTTGGGGCTTGCCTATGCTATATATGGAACTGCAACGTTGTGCTGTCTTGAGTATGTACGTTTTCGGTTGAGTCATGCCAACGTATTGTATTGTTCGAAGAGTTTAGCTGTAGCCCTTTTACGCTGACAAATCTGTAGCGTTCAAATGTTCAAGTGTTTTTCTTGACGGTCATATTTTGACATTTGCTTTTCTCTCATCATCAGATCGGAACAAAAATGCTAATTACTCTTAATTGTTGTGATCGGGTGAGATGGCCGGGGGTATCCAACGCCTACATGTTAGACAAGAAGACGCCCAACTTGAAGAGAAGAAAATTGGGGAAATGGCTTGTGTATCGGTTGAAAAATAAACATTAATCATAAAAAAAAGGATTACGATGATCTAATCAACATCATACATATGTACTAGAGAACCACCATAACCTTTCCATTTGTATGGGAACAAATGAGCAAATTTTCCCAATCGCGTCTTAAACTAATCTTCAAGAATTTGGGAAACACACGACGATTATCCCATCGATTATCATTACACGCCACTTAACTTCCAACTTGGCAATGGTGTGTCAGGTGCCCAGACTGTCGTTTCTTCATTCACAGCTTCATTATGACACCCACAAGCAAGTCATCATCGCCGTCATCAGCTCGGCACGATCACCGTAGTCATAGAGTGAAATGCATATGCTCGTTTGTTTAATCTCTTTAAACACGTCAAAACGACGACACTTTGTCCTACCATTAAGACACCAAAAAGCCACCTCCAGCACGTTGTGTCGTTTCGGTGGAAAATTAATATTTGCTTTTAGCCGCTGCAACGATAGCAAGGGACCTGCCTTTTGCGTACGAAGGTGGCCACAAAATTAAAATATGAATGCACACCTTCATGTTAATAAAGCGTATTGGCAGGGACAATTACACAGCAGGTATCTACCTACAATGTACATAGTTCTACCCCAGTGAGAACAATGCAGGATTCATAGCATTCATGTTTGCATAGGTTCGGGAATACTAATATTGACACATTGGCTGCCATTCGAATCTCATTTGTAAAGTCATTTTGTGTAAACAAATCCTCCTGTCCGTTGCTTGATTTCGACATTGGTATTTCTGGCCGAAAGAGAGTAGAGGAAAGGAATGCGAAACGCATGTTTTGACTTTGCCACAATCGGGAAATTCCATATTCTTTGGATTTGGCTAACTAAGCTTGGATTGACTTTCAACTTTCCAACTTTTTTTTGTTTTCTTTTTTCTTCTTAGCTAATCTGCTTTGGCCGGTATCGTCCAAACATTATTCCCATGCACAAAAAAAACCTGTAACCGGTGGGACTCCAAATTTAATAGCAACAACACTTTTTACTTTTCATTCATCATTTCCAAACATAATGCATAATGCCCAAATCATCGTAGTGGTATTCTTAGAATGTTTCTCCTCCAACAGACAGATTTAATAAATCCCAACCCTGGAACGATCGAAATGAAAAATTCTCATGAGAAAATCAGTGATTGCAACACATACAATTCACCTTGCAGTAACGACACCACTTGCAAGCGGCAGTGTGAAATAACATCCGGTTTACATCGAAATTTCCCAAAATAAAAAACGTTTTATTGAGCAAAAACTCAATTAAACCAGAAACATTAATTCTTTCATTCATCAAAACTGGTGTGAATGTGCGTGATTTGTGTGAGCATTTGCCACCTTTCTAACACCTTCGGCCACCACCACTTTCATGAATGACTTCTAAGCGTTTTTTTTTGTGGCAATTCTAAAATTGAAGTGGAATTTTTATGAATCTTTTGAATTTTTCTTCAAAACAAAAATGAATATTACTTTGATTAATTTACATTTGGAATGAAAGGCGAAAACGTACGCGTATACGCGCTCCACCAACGATTTCAGTGAACAGCGAGTGACTGCGTATCTTAGATCAATTTTCAAGGTGAATATCGTACGGTGGCACACTTCACTCCGAATTGTTTAAAGAAAAACAAAACCATTTACGAAATCGAAAAAATGATTTCGCAGAATCAGGGAATGAGCTCGGAAATGGGGTGGTGTTCAAATAAAACACAGGGCGGACTGGATGAGTCTACAACGGGGCCTTGTGGGGCCAATTAGCTATGGGTATTTTTTAATGAGGAATAAAAGAGTAAAAATCTTAGTGTGGAATGTTAACTCACTAAATATCTCCTGACGGTACCACCGTCAGTCATTTCGTCGGAAGGCTGTCAGAGCAATATTGCCAAAACGTATCAGTTATTATCTTCTCCAGATTCTGTTCGGGCCCTTTGGCCTTCCATTGATCAATTTAGCGCTCGCGTTTACTATTCACGTTATATTGCAATCTAGTATGAAGTTGTAAATTTAAAGACTTATTTATAAGTATTTATGCGCACTTCTAAACAAATTGGGTGTCAAAAAGTGCGCATTTCAAAAGATTTAGCCGATTTACTGTTGAAGCATCTGTGCGCTGTGAGAGAGTGAAGATCGAGAACGCGCAAAGCTTTGATCTTTGCCGATCGGCAAGCGATCTGCTATCTGGAATACACAGTGGTGTTTGGATAAATGGCCCGATCGCGCGACTTGTAATAAAAATTCAATTGGGGCGGCTGGCATTCAAGCCATTCATACCTTTGGTGTCTCTGTGTGTGTATGTGAGTATCCACGCGACTTTTATTATTGCAAATGTGCGAAAAATGTGTAGAGGGGGGACTGCCTGAAAGTGAAGAAATCTCTGCAATCACTGACTGAGTTAAATGTGCGGAAATTTTTCCGCCTTTGAAACAATTCGGCTTTTCTGCTTTATATTTTTATCACGTTAATTCACAGGGGGGGCATCTGATTTGGAAAATTTTAACGGAAAGCAAAAACAAATTCGCCAAAACACTAGCAATGAGAATATTCTGCTACGTCGCTTATCTAGAAAACGAACTTGAATTTTATGAAATGGCTCTAAATATAAACCGGGTAAGGTCTTAGTAGAAAAGAAAAAGAAATCCCAATCCCAGAGGATCAATGAAATGTGCAACACTGGCAAATTAAGCGCATCATAGAACATATGCCATAAAAAAAAGCATGAAAACTGCAATCAAATGTCCCACTAACAGAACAGATCACCCAGCAGCAGCGGCAGCGAAATTGTCTCGAGACAATGATAAATAAAGCCACAGGCGGGGATTACCTTCAACAATGGAACATGCCACCGAAATGGTAGGGCTCGTTCGGATGATTTGGATTTGCGAAAGGCACGCAATGCACCAAATTCCGATCGGATAGTTTTCGTTATTTTTATAGGTGTGTAAAATTGCTTTGGTATCTTTTTGGGGATTATTTTGGGTTACATCTCTTTTTTAAAGCGTAATTACTTTCAAATTTGATACAATTTTCTCTAGCATATGGAATGGTTGGCATACGTTTTGTTTGATCAACACACACGTACCAAAATGTCTCCTCATTGAATCTATTTAATGCATGGACAGCTAAAAAAACAAAAAGGTATAAAATTGCAATTTTATATTACAGGATGGTAACGTCTTCTGCAGCCAACAAATAGCTTAAATTGTAATTACAATTTCTTGCCTACCATTAGGCAATTAATTTTTTATTAAGAAATCAGCGCCAAACTCAGCATGGCAATTGAATGTGACATGCAATGTCAAAGCGCATTAAGCCTAAAGACGCGTTCCAGTACCTACCCACCGAAGAGAATTCCACATGCACATTTCAATAATTGGAGCCCTATTAAGTCAGACAAGACATGTTGACAGCCCGACCGACACATGCATTAGTCGAGAATGATTCATAGAGCACATATCGTAAATGCCAAGATGACAGCTACCCGAACAATTGTGTGGAGCTAATTTGTCGCGTCCCCCAAAGGCAACTAAAAGAGGGGCTACCTATATAGTTTCAGTATTTAATTAACTTATTTGTTAATGCAGTGATATGTATTTTCAACATTCACTAACAAGCGAAACATTTAACAATTACACCTTGAGGACGGATGGTTCATGGTTCATTCCACAAACAAAAACAAGGCACGTCATCGTTTCATTTCATATTTTCAATATTATTTTGATTGAAAATATGCTCGTTTCGTTGTGTATGCTAGCCCAAAGCTATGAAATGGCACACCCCGCCAATTGAGGTTGTCGTCAGGCGGGCGGCAGTGCGCAAAATTGCTCAATCAAACGCAAAAGTTGCGCTGAACAGCACGCATGAGGCCATGTAAGGTGCCACAAATGACCGCTGGCTGCAATGGAAATTCAATTAAGTGACCACAATGAAAGGGTAAAGGTTGTGGGGACTGAAAGTGTGCACACACACGCTGAGTGCACAAGAAAGGGGAGCCGAGCCAAATCAAGAAAAGGTGACAGTGGATGGTGTGGCAGAAATTAAAATATTTTTTGTGATTTTTTGCGTGTGGGTTTTTTGGATTTTTTTATTGAAATTTCTGGCCCCGGGGCCACACAATTTGGTTTGAAACGCAGGAGCAGGTGTGCGAATTCACAACGATTTACATAGGTAGCAGAAATTGGGTATTGAGCATGAAATTTCCTCAATCGACTTGAATAATAGGCCCGATGAGTCTCGAAAATGTCTCTCGAATTCCAAAGAAATTCAATAGAATTTGGAATTCCCTTCCTGTTGCACTTGAAGCAGTGAGCAAACATCTGTAATGTGAGAAACCCAACCTGCCAACCCAACTCAAGGGCTGCTCTTCTATTTTTAGTCAAACAATTAGAAATTTGTCAAAACTTGAGGGCGAGAGTGTCCCGCAGACACGCCAGACCAATGGGCGACACACTGTCCCTTCTTCTGCTCAAGCGAGTTTACGAGTGCTGCAGCACTCGTATTTGATTTACGTGCTGGGGAATTGGTTGCGTTCGTGTTCCTTTGCTCTTGTGCATATTGCTGACTGTGCATTTATTTATGGTTTTACTAATGAGTTTCATGTTTATCGCATTTTGAATAGGCATGATCGATCGATTTGGTATGTGCGCTGCAACGCAGGCGTAACTTGGGTTAAACGCTCCTCGAGTGCGTATTTTATGAAGGGAAATACTTGCTCATATTTCTTGGGCTCATAAAGTCAAGTGGACGGAAAGTTGTCGCATAAGGTTGACGCACAATTTGGTGAAATTGGAATATATTTTTGAGGGAAATGGTGTTGGAAGTGATGTCGGCATTTCTCGATTATTCCGGTTTTATGCTTGTTTGGAAATTCGGATATGTGGAAGGTTGTAATGTGAGCCTTGTGCTTGAATCTTGGGTTCAGAAAGGTTAAAGTTTTTTTTTATTATTACGTCATCAAGAGCAGAAGGAACATCGTAAGTGGATTTTTATGGGAGGCTTTAAGAGAAGGCACAGATTTTCAAAGCAGTGGCATTCCTGGTGTCTCGCGGTCACTGGGATGACCTCCCCGTTGGAAATGTTTTTGGGTGTCATGCCTGATTTTTTTGTTCTTTCTGGGTAAAAAATTATATGTTATATTATATTATATTATAAAAATGGACTTATATAATTTTTCCACAGATATGTTAAATTTCGTAATATTTCTCGCTTATCTCCATTCCTCAACACAATTCTACTACATCCATTCAATACATTTTCAAATAAAATTAATACCTTTCCGCACTTTATCCCACCCTACCATACGTAGTATTCGAAATGTTGTGGCTGTGTGTTGATAACATTGTAACATCTTCAACTTCCAACTTAATTTCTACGCATATAAATTAAGAAATTTGCACCGCACCGAATTGCATGAAATTAGTTCAGCCCATATCGGCAATGTTTCAGCCCTTGAGCGGGATTTCAAAGACAACAACAAAGGCAACAATAAGACTAGCACAACACAGCACACAACTAATTTCCATAAGTCTGCACATCTCACCCCATTGTGTTTGTGGTTCTGTTGTTAACAATTGTTATGCTAATATGGTGAAGATTGGGTATGAGTTTTGAGCTTGGCTATTCGACAGGCAAATCCTTTTCATTGTTGACATAAGGTGGCACGAAATTGAAACATTTCACTCAACGAGGCTATCCCCAATGGGCAGTCAAATTGAATCATACCAGAGCAAAAAGGCTGAGGTGACAAAATGGATTTTAGATTAATTTGTTGAAGAAAAAAAAAACCCAAAAGGACCACCCAAATTTACGCGAAAACCAACGCGCTGGGAGTTCCCATCCTCTGCAATCACTTGTACAATTTCACAATACAATTTTGTTTTCCACAATGCAAAAGTCCTACGCACAATGAAATGATCATCTTCAGCCGCCTAAACGCGTAAAGTTCACAAAAGACAAAAAAGCGAAGACACACAAAGGACCTAATATCTCTAAAACGATCGACCACCAAAGCAAATTGTTTTGCAATTAAGAACTTCACAGTTCAGTTCATAAAGTTCTTTGACGATCGGTGCCCAAACTAATCCCCCCTCTTTCGCTGTCAAAAGAACATCCACATTTGATAGACAATTACAACATTTGGCAAAACTGATCGCAATTGTTTCGATTCTTTTATGTTGCCCAAGAAACCCATGTAAGCACCTTAAAAAATGCTACGGCATAATAAATCGTCTGATCTGCAACAAATAAATATTTCACATGCATCACGATGGCCTGGCTTGGCAAGGAGATTTCAACTTTGCGCCTGGAGAAATGGGAAGAAGGCAAAAAAAAAAAAACATTGATATCTTAATCGGGTGCAGTGCTGAATTGCTCTGGGAATTGCTGCCATGCCCTCAGAGCGAATTGTTGTGCAGGACTCGGGATTCGCATTGTTTGCAACAGAATAAATGCTCAACACACATTGTTCTCGCCCGATGCAATTGCACAGAATGCGAATGGAATTAAATTATTTCGTGCAATTGGCGACGGTGCTGGTGTTTTGTGCGGGGTCCTGTCAATCATAGTCTGGCAATGTTCTGTGAATTTCATATTGGAAACTGTGATTTTTCCCAATGGGATCCTTTGGGTGCAATAGCTGACTTTGATTATTTCTAATTATTCTTAGATTTGAAGTAAAAATTTTAATATTTTGATCAATTGGGAAGTGAACACTCAGCACTTGCTGTGGGTGTGTGAATGGAGCAATTTTCAAATACAAATCTTATTTTTGAACTTAAATTCCCCACACATTGTGAACACAACACACGCTTGAAAGGCGAAATCTTTGGAAAGGGGGAGGGGAAACCGGGCATCCACTGACAATTTACGAGATATACTCCCCATGGTGTGTTGATTCAACAGTTCAACTGAATTGAAATAAAACACACTGTTTAATGAATTCCAAAATAGGCGAGCCGAAGGCGCGAGTACACCATACAATAAAATACCACAAATGGACTCGCAGGCATTTCACACAAAGTGACAGCCCACTGACGTGTAGCTTCTCGAAAATGATTTACGCGAGAGATAATGCAGCTATTTAGCGTAAAGATCCATTTCCATTTCCCCAACATGTCATATTATTCTAACCCCGTATCTCCGTATCTGCTGCGTATCTGTTACGACGGCTGCACTCCGATTTGAACATTTGGAAGATGGAAATTGAAAAATTTAAATTACCAGAGAGAATCACCGATCGATTCGAAAATGCTGTGTTGTCTGTGGTTATTTTGGAAATACATGTGTGTATGTGTGTATGATTTGCCTGTAATTTGGTAAACTAATTGTTTGGTGTTGTTTTGACAATAAGGAATTTGTAGCATTTCGATATTTGATTGATGGCTGAGCATACTCATCGGTGCTTTCTCATGGCTGGAGGGAGTGGATATTGTGGGGTTAGTGTATGTGGTAAATTCCGGAAGCAGTTCACTTTACTGCAACTGATATTCGTTGGCATGCAATGCACAGATGGTTTCGTAATTGTTGTTTATTTATTTGTTGTTATAGAAAAGTTTTATTATACTTGCGTTAGTCGAATAATATTATTAACACGCCGGAGAGTAGACAATTATGGTAATGAGTTGTTATTATAATTTTTTTTCGCTGTATTGGTAGTTGTTGAGAAATTTGATTGATTTGATAATTATGTTGAACTGACACTGTTGAAGTTGACGAATCAGAATTGGATTTATTTGCTTAATAAGACTTTCTTCATGTATAAGTATAATGAGATTTATATTCTGCGAGCGTGTATTATATACAAATATCACTTTCCGGTATTTAGGTCGAGAATTATAGTCTTCATTATTAAATACATACTTGCATAGATGGCGGGAATAAACAAGCCTCGAAAATTTCCTTTAGGTGGTTCCCATTCACCGTAAACTTACAACATTCAAATATAACAGCCAGTAGGAAATTAGTGGCAATTACAATTGATGCGCTCCGGGGGAAAATATAGCTATTTTCTCTGAGTGGGTCAGTTGTATTTAAGGAATATTTTCACAGTCGTTTCCGATTTAAGATGGTTGTTCACAGCTTGGGAAAAAACCAAATTCCAAACAAAATGTGCTGCAGAAATTACTTAAAGAAAGTTTCGATCTAGGGATGTCTGTCCGTTGTCGGTAATTTCCCATGATAACTGTCGTAGTAATTGAGCTATCGATTAAAATTGTTGGTATTCCTCTTCTTGTTGCTTGTATTTAAACATTATTGAAAATGACCGACATCGGATGAGAGCCACGGCTATCTCCCAAACAGAATGTCGGTCCAAATATCTTTATTATCGTTTATCTTAAGAAATACTGAATCGATTTTGATTTTGTTTTTTTATTTGGTTAAGAATGGTGTAAATCGTCGGAACCGAAGACTTGATTTTTCTTTAACTTCTGTATTGTTTCCTCAAATTTTTTGTTTTAAAATTATTATGCTTCCCAAATTCTACATTCCAAATTCGAAACTCCAACTCCAAGATGCCTCAATTCAGGCCCTGATTTTTTGTCAAAGTCAATGCGAATCAGAAAAGAAAATATTGTAAAAAACATCTACTCTCAATTGTATATGACCAAACAGATTCTAAACTAACCTTTCGCAAATAGTTCACACAAAAAAAAAACCCGAATTTCCCTCCTACACTTGGCATCGAACATTTTCCTTCCAATAAACAAACAAATTTTTCAATTTCAACAAATCCAACTCAAATAAAAATGCGATCACTCAAAATTTCTTGGGAAAAATTCATAAAACCTAAATCGTTTTGTGTATACAATTTGGTGTAATTAACCAATTTAAAGGAACGCATTCATTAATTTAACCAAATAAAAAAGTTTATTTTAAACACAAAATTACAACAGCAACAAAAAAAGAGGAAACCAATTTCACGCAATTCATGCGAACGAAAAAAACATCGAAGACTGACGGCTCTCGGCAGCATAGATATGTTCCTACCGCTCCCCTTGAGCACCTTCCGTTTTAATAGTTCTCGGAAGAAATTGTCGACGTCGTAACGTCTACGTTCATCGTGCCGTACCAAAGTAGCTACTAAAATGTCCGACGAACGAATGAACGAAATAATAAAAATCGTTCATGCAAATGCAAACGATCATCAAATGCACACTTTATGACCAAATATCAACATCATCACCAACGCCAGCTATGTAACAGTGCAGGAGTAATGAAAGTACATTCCTGAGAACAATTCGGTAAACGGTAGCCATAAACCGTGGCAGCCACCTTGAGTCATCTCCTAGTCCATTAGGATGCGCTGGATCGTCTGCTTTGAGAATTATTATGATCATGATTGCCATCATTATCATCGTCATCATTTGCATCTTCATCACTTGAGCTTCCTGTTTACTCGCTTGATTTATGAGTTATCAGCGCGTCTCGATCGTTTTGTGCTTCGTTTGTGCGTGGCGTTGTAGCGCCTGGGCCTGCATCTTCTTATACGTGCTCTTCTCACTTTTGGTGGCTGTCTGAAAGGCACTTTTCACACTCGTTGCATTCCGTGGATAAACAAACAATTAATTAATTGGAATATAGCGTATGGATATGTGTAATGATAATTGCACTTATTAATTTCCGAAATGAAGATAAATGCAATGTGCTGATGTCGATGCATGAAGTGCTTCGGAGAACTTTTAAAGAGTTAATTAATTTGTTCAGTTTTTTTTGAATTTCGAATTACAAAGAGCAATTTATCAGTGTAACCTTTACTATTGTAAGTGTTTCGAGTATTAGAAAGTCTTATCAAATTAAATATTAGATAAAAATAAAAATGTTAAGAGTGCTTGGAATTTTTATACTGTATGAAAAGAAGGGTAATGTATCCTATTATCGTATTAACCAAATGGAAACAGCACGAAGAAAAACACAGGCGGATCAGTAAGGGCTGAGCCATTTAAAATAATTCTTTTTTTGATAAAAACAAAAAATAATTTTTATAAATATCGTGCGAACCCCTAGAAGCCCTAAAATAAAACATTCTATTATTTAAAGCTTTAAAACATTTCCACCTTTTACGCTCGACACAACACCACTGAAATTGATTGAAAAATTGTTGCAATTTATTGACAAACAAAATGGCTGCCGTCATGAAGCTACTACTTACCTTGCCCTGGCAAATATTGAAGTTTTCAAGTGATAAAACACCCCCCCCTAAGGCACTTTGCAGCCATTTGCGCCCGACCGACAAATTGATTTTCCTTCACCGTTTCAACCACAAGTATGTACGTCGAATGCTTCACCACCCGGAGAATGGCTTCGCTTGTATCTGTGAATGTATTGTAGCTTGGAATAATTCATTTTATCCGCATCGAAGCAGGAGGTTTTCCACATTGTTTGTGCAAAGGATCAGCGTCTGTTTGCGTATGCTTCCGTTAATTGCCCATAGTGGCAAACGTTTAAAGCCCTTGTAAATCCCCGCGTCAAGAGACGTTACTGTTTCTGTTTGTTCGCCGCCACGCTGCCAGGGAAATTCATTTCCCCACTTAACATTTTTTTATATTTTAAATAAATTGTATCTTTTTCGGAATTGTAAGGCAGCAGCAAAAAGGAGAAGCTTGTTGGCATGTTTGTGTGTTCGGCATTGTAAAGTTAATTATAAATTAAATATTGATTTTGTGTCGTGTGGCACCCGGAATGTGGCAGTTGCTGCGCGACATCAGTTTCAGTTCGGTCTCTGGAACACGGGAATGCGAAGGTGGCGTTTGTGGGCAGTCAATTAACGTCGCACGCCCAAAGTTAATGCCCGCCACGTTCAGGTGTGGAGCCCATAAATTCATTTTGTACGCAATGATTTATCGATTTGGAGTCGGTCTCTTCGCCAAACTGAACAATTTGAAATATGACTTTGTGCATTTGGAACAATAAACAGTAATCCAAATCCGTTTCAATTACTGTCCATATTGAATTTCGTTCGCATAAATGCCTTTGGCGCCTCGTATTTCTACTCGTCAGCGCTTGATAGTGCAGTGAATTCGTGAAAGAAATGCCTTTTAAGTGTCTCCAGTCTGGAAATACAATCCTTTTTCTATACGCTTCTGTTGTCGTAGTCGTCTGCGCCGCCGTTGTTATTTCTTGCTGTGTCTGCAATCATCTTGTAAACAAAATATTTATTTTCCCCTTTTTTTTGTTGTAAAAATAGTAAACTTTTCAATGAATTGTAATCCGATTCCAATAAAGTGAATAAATCTACATAGAAGAACAAATGATTAGTGGAACCGACGATTGGCTGGATGGTAATGCCTATGTCTAATGTAGGGAACGCTCAGTGCTAAATATTTGAATTTACAAATGACTAATAAAAGGCGTGGTGAATCGTGGTGAATCGTGGTGAATCATCCATTTTTATTTATTATTTGCTCAATATGCTCCACAGGACTGCGTTGTCCGATTGTATATATTAAAATTACAAACCGATAGTATTTGGTCTACAGAAAAAAATGTATGCCCACAATTGGGATTATAAAAAAAATACAATTTTCTGTTCGGTTTGACCGAAGCTAAACGCCTCAGTACGATACTTTCTTATCGATAATTTTTCGATAGTTTATCAATAATTTTTCCATATTTTATCGATAATTTACATTTCAATACCTCAATAACTGCGGTAGTTATCGTGCGAAATTATGGAGTGATGGACCGAAGACGGACATCCGTCTTCCATACCGGCCACGCTTTGCGCATACGGTGTGCGAAAAACGAGTGTTACTTGTCCCAACTACCATCATACATCAATACGATGTAAGGATACATCATACTGAACACCGAAGTATCAATATGATGCATTGCGGCATATTTTATTTTCTGGGTAAACGACGGCATTTTTAATTTCAAAAGAAGAGGTTTCAAAATGTCGCAATAATGTCGATTCATATTTTTGTCTCACATAAATACAAAAATCTTTACAATAAAACCGACTTCATCGACTTTTGTGCATCGGTGACATGGATTCGAATCACTGTACGCTCTCTACTTTTACTGGCTACTTGCTTATTTTTCTCTATACGGGTCGTGGTAAAAATAAACAAATTAGTCAATTATTGGGAGAAAAAAACTGTTTGATGACTCGATGAAACGAAGGTAATCATAATTCCATCGATTTGTTTGCACAACTCAGCGATAAATTTTCGTATATGTACCTAAATTATTAACTCAACCGTGATAATGTACTCGGACTCGTATACATGAAAAATACTATCCAAAACTGAGCTTACTACAGGCAAACACTAAAGTCGACCACACTAAAGAATTGGAATCAATTAAATTTGCACTTAAAGCCTCTGCGCTCTCCAATATGAAACGAAATTCACCACACTTGGACTGCCACGAAGAGTTATGGCCGAAACGCAAAAGGTATCTAAACGCAAGCGCTCACCTAGTGCACACCGATACACAATACAGGTAGAATAAATTATCAAGCAGCCATATTCACATAAATTCACAATAAAAGCTGGCAGCAGCTGCGGACGTTAGTCGAATCGGGTGAAAACTAGTTTGGCTGAAATGTGCGACTGTGAGTGAAGGCGAGTGCGTGTGTGTGCGTGAGTGTATATTTCTGTGGTGATGTTGGCCCGTAGGCGGAGCTACAATTTCACAAAATGCTACGCTCATTTAAATGTTAATATTTTTGTTGTTTGCGCTGCTGTGGTGGCAGTTGGCACGCCCCAGTTAGATACACAAATATTTAGATACTGTATCTGGTAGCTGCTTTTTCGGGAGGTGTGAAATTCGTTGGCAGTGGGCTGCTGGGAAATAAACGAAAAAAAAACTGTTAAATTGTTGTAGATTATGAAAAGTTGGGAAAATTGGAAAAATGCAAAATGGCCGCAGCCTAGCCCCCAACTAGAAGGCTAATCAGTTTTGCATTTAATTGATTTCCATGAGGCGCGAATAATTGTTTGGCTGATTAAAATCTGGCCATCGTACATAGTTCGCAGCTGGTTTTTTGTGTTGACTGTGTGTGTGTGTGTGGGTGCGCTTGTGTCATTTGCATAAATTCGCTAATTTCATGTTTGATGTTTTTATTAGCTTTTTGTGTCAATAAATTTCCATTTTTGCCATTTTTACTGTAATTGTGATTTGTGGCCCCCGCTGCTTTTGTGTTGCCTTTTTTTATTTGCTGCTAATTTTATATTTTATTTGTGCTGCTAAATGTATTTGGAATTTTAATTGTACAAATATTGTTCTTTTCGGATTATGAGATTTATTTAGCGGATGCAATAAAATTTGAAATTAATATACATTCACGTATGCTGTATATCCGGTGTTGTATTTACTTTTTTATTTAATTAAAATAAAATACTGACCATTTTAATGTGATTTATTGTGGATAAATTAATTGTAATCGCCGACTAATGGAAACTTTGATTGGTTGTCTGTCACTGTGCGGAATAGGAAATTGGTTTGTGATTTAATTTGATAAATACCGTGATTCAATGTCTGACAAAAGTTATGAGAGATATCGACACATTTTGACACTTCCAAAAATATGATTTCACAAATCTCCAAAATACGAGTTAGTTTCAACGATGACTTCAGAGCTGGAACTGAATTTCTTTCCAGTAAGCAATTTCGTTTGAATTAGGAAATATCCAGAGTTACATTTAATTTCATCGTTATTTCTTCCAGCTGTGTTGATTTCTATTGGAGCGCAAAAGTGGTCCAACACATGTGACTGTACTCAACAGAGAAACCACTTAATGGTTTTGGCACCAGTCAGTTGAAACTGCAATTCGCATCACCATCTATCGGAGGCTTGTTCATTCGATAGTTCGATCGCCTAGATCCTTCTAGAACCTAAGAAAGATATCCTTAAAGGTGGAACCGTCTAGCTCCTTCAATGAGTTTCCGACCAGCTGAAAGTACTGTACGACCAAATCACCTAGGGAGGTGATACTGATTGCAAATGCTTATATACTACACCACCCAATTGGCGTTACTTCAGTCCAAGATTAATATACGTTTAGGTGTAGGGTGTAAAAATGCCCTACATGCACCACATTCATAATTCGACCAATGTGGTTCTATTTCCGGGCGGCACTGCTTTCCGAAACCAGATTTTACTTGATTTTTTACCTATATTTATAGGTTTTCGAGTTATAGAATTGCAAATGAAGCAAAGGTTTTTAAATTTTAAGTTAGTCAGTAATCCTTTTGCATCTTCATGTTACTTAGTCGTTTGTGTGGCCAACCAAGTCCACGCATTTCAGCCAACGGACCTCACGCATCCACTGAAGCACTTGGGCTCATTTCAAATACTGACATTCTTTCTCTCCTGTCGTAAGGTCCTTTCCCCATGCCGTCGCTATCAAAATAATTACATTTCGATTTGTTGTTGTTGTTTATGTTGGTATTGTCATAATAACCACATTCATAACCGAATAATAAGAAAATGTATCGCATAACAGGCGAGCTCACTTGCCAAACGAAGAACTCCTTTTCGTGTCGATCCCAAGCAAATACTGTGCCTCGTTGCATAACAATCATCGTCATCGCCAACGTCATCCACATAAAATTTGAAAGCAGCGCAGACGTTTGGTCGCCAGCATTATTGCCGCAATATGGCGTTGGAATTGTTTGAGTATGCAGCGCGATGCATTCGAGAAATGGAAACAAATAGTGCTGGCAAAGATGCAGCGTCATCACAGCCAACGTCATCGAACAAACAACGCACGGTCTCCACTAATTGTTATGGCACCAATAAAAAATATCAAATTGAACCACTTGTGCGACTGCGGTGGCAGTCGTCATGGCAATGGGACCACAACGAAAGTTGTGCCTTTGGTTTCTTTCAAAAAGAAGAATTTATTCGGAATAAAATAGAAGCCGTTTGGGAAAACTTTGGATTTTTCTAGTTCTATAAAGAAATGTAAAATTTCAGGTCGGAAATTTCGTAGAATTAGAAAAATAGAAATTCGTTGCGAATAATTCAAATCTCTTTTAAACTTTCAATTCCAGAAGAATTAAACATTTTCTATATTTTGGCAATCTGCTCCTTATTGGCACTTTTCAGCCACTCACAAACATAGCAATTATCGCGACCACACCATTCCTCCAAGCAGGGACGTAACCAGAAAAAAATTTCGGGGGGGGTTTTCACAAATTTTTTCACAAACTAGGAAACGCTTTTTTCAAAATAAATTTTTTGATTTTTCATAAAAAAAAGGTGTAATAAAAAAATTTTGAAAAAAATCCTGAAGTGGAGTTTATGAGAAAAGGATTTATTCTAAAATCGACGTATTGTGTTCATATATTTCGGGGGGGGGGCCTAAAGCGATCAAAACCCCCCTCCCCTTCATGGGTACGTCCCTGCTTTCATTTTAAACACACTTTCATTTGATTCACAGGAAATTTCGAATAACTTTAAACTTTCACAAGCTGTTTCACTTTGATGTAAATGTAAACCGTGATATTCGAAGATTAATAACGAATGCTAAAACTGGAATTTTTCCATTTTTTGGTACACGAAAGTTTTTAATACAATAAAATATCCAGGAGATACGGAACTTTCTCTTAAATTCTTTTAAATTTCATAACTATTCCATACATTTTTCTATTACTTCATAGATTTCGGGGGGGGTTCGAACACCCCAAACCCCCCCCCTGGTTACGTCCCTGCCTCCAAGATTCAGAGTCAAAACATAATTTGACAACGGCAGGCCGCCATTGCAGCGATAAATATTCGAATAAATGACAATTCAATAAGCCATGACAGCAAATGTTTATTTAGCATACGCCGGGATATACGCTGTGGATGCATTTCTCATCACCCAAAAAAAAAAAAAAAAAAGGAAAATGAAGTATCTTCAAATACGACAGTGGTGGCTTGGCGATGGTGGTGGATTGTGGAACGCCTCGGCTGCCATAGAGCGTCGTTTCAGCATTTTGCTGCCACTTTCGACCACTTCAGTGCCGAGCACGGCAAATGGTGAAATGTTTATTTAGGATGAAATGCGCGCAGGAAATTGCTCATCCCGCAGTAATGTTGCTGGGATGAGATGAGATGTTGATGGTGGTAATGTCCGCTGTGGTTGTTGTGTCTATCCCTCGGCCTGCTCACCCTGACTGTATATGTCATAGGGCCGTCCACTCATATTGAAGCTGACAATGATCGGGAGAATCTGTTGTTGGCGACGACCGACAATGCATTAGCCACAATTTTGGTAGTTGCCTCCTCCTTTATGATGAAACAAAATCCAAAGGGACGGGCATAAACAAAATTGTGCGTTCCGCATTAAGCGGTGGCATCAACGGCCGCCTATTAATAATTATAATTTGATGGGATGCGTTTTTGAAAATGAAGCAAAAAAATCAGCAGTGGCAGTGGCAATGTCGTCCGTCTCTTTGCACCGAGTGCGGTGGTGACATGTGCTGCTCGTCTGTGGTTTATTTTGTTCGTTTGAGTTTCGTTTTTGTGGCATTCGCTTTTTGTTTTCTTTGGGTGCACCAACGCGCTCCTCTGTCAGGCAGCCTTTTCCCTTCGTTGCTTGAATAAACAAAACTAATTTCGAAATTAAAGTTATCGCTGACGCGTTGCTAAATGTGGGAATCGGAAGGTCTTCTTCGGCTGTTATGGCTGGATATGTTGACGATTTGGCTGACGAGCGGCAGGCAGTTGGAAATGGAATTAAAGTGTTTTTACTGCTTATCGCCAGTATCGATCGGGGCGTTTATTGGATTATGAAATTTTTGGAGATTTGTTTTCTTTCGTTTTTTTTTCTTTTTGGTTTTTTGGTTACACCAAATTTCCTTTTTGTTTATTTTGCGATAATTATGAGTTTTTGGGAGCTTGTTATAATTGAAAGGCTCTGAAGTGCAGTGCGATATGAGTAGTACGTTATAGTTTGAACAGAAATTCGCTCTAACAAGCCAGGGCTTATCGAAAACCCTGAACAGAACACATTCCATCCTGTGACCCAGTAAATCTCTCACAGAATGCCTCTTCGTCGTCTTCCTTTTGTTTATTAAAAGGCACGATCAATCCTTAGCGAAGCCATTCGCTAATTAAATCGAAATGCAAATTAAGTGTATAAATTTACACTTGAGCGCCTTATAAAAGCCTGCGCATTTCGCAAGTGGTTAAAAGCCATTAAAAATAATGTTAATAAACTCATTAATTACGCTTTTGCAATAAACACTTTTCCTTTAATTTTCAGCCGACGGAATTTCCCATATGCGCTCTTCGTGCATCTTTTACTCTTTCATTTTTTTCCTGGATAAATTCTGTATTTATATTTCACTGAATGTTTTTGGAGTAATTTGCTTATTTGTTTAGCAAATATTTTGCAGCGACATGCCTACACACCATCCCTTCGCCAACATGCATATTCATATGAGTTCGGAGCTCCAAGATGTGCCTGCTGCTTCCTATATACGCGTGGTGGACGTGAGGAGAAGTGGATGGCCCGAAATGAGAAATATCTCATATTCTCATCAATTTACACGTTGTTCTTGGCGGCGTTGATGGGTAATACTTATGCTAGAACAACAGCCACATCTCCACCAGCGAGCCGAACGAACCGTGTAGCAGCGGCAGCAGCAGCAGCAACGGTGTAGAAGCTGTTGTTTTCACAATGTAAATATTTAAATATTTTTTAGGTAAACATTTGTGTGTTGTTTCTGAAAATATGTTGATTAAATATTTTGAGTGAAAACTGGTTAAAATATATTTCCAAATACATAATACATTTTTCGGTGGCAATCTATTTATATTTTTCTAATAAATATTTATTCTCTGGTTGAATGCAGGCGCAAAGATTTATCAACTTTTTTTTCTTTTTGGTTAATTTGGATTTTTCTGGTCGACCAGACATGATGGCACCGAACTACATCTCATGCAATTCGATGAGGCATCTTCCAATGTGATCGGTGGAAAGCGGCTTTGAAGATGGTCATTTCCTTAATAGGTTTCAGGTTTCGAATTTTTTTGAGTGAATTTATTTGCCTTCCGTCCTTCCGTTGGATTTTAGCATGCGGTCGCCTTGTTTTCATACTTGAATGTTAGACAATAGTTCGCACCGCAGGATGCTGCAACGTTCCTATTTTTTTTACAGTTGGGCTTTCCCACTTTGTCTTAGTGCTTAAATTGGGTGAAGCCTCAAGTGGCTGGCGACTGTCTTTTTCGTTGCACGTGTTTAATAGAATTGAAGATAATATATTTTTACCATAACTATTTTTAGATACTACTGATAAGTAGACTAGAATAATCAAGATACCATAATCAAAATTTTATTTCTACTAGCCAACAAAATGTTGCTGTAGTAGAGGGAGTTTGGTTCATTTTCCAAATCAAATTTAGTTTCCATTAAGCGAGCATTACTAAATGTGCAAACAAAGCATTAGGCAAATCATCTCGAGCGCCATCATTTCACAATTCAACGTTTCCAGTTAAACTTTCGTAAAATGTTTGCTCTCCAAACTTCCGCGAAACCAAACTGATTGCTCCTCAAATCGCTCGCACCTTATCAAAAAAATATCATAACACCAATTTCCAAATAAACGCCATAAATTTGTGTAAAATTCTATTCAAAAACAATCATCGGGCATCAGCGAAACGGAAATGGTAATTTCGGTCAAAACTGCTCCACAGACAGATGGACAGACAGTCTAAATTTGGGGGCGAAAAAAAAACTCTGAAAACACACCACACACCGTTCCACTGACACTGCCAGACATTAATTATTGCGCTGCAGCGAGAGCGATTAGCAACGTTGTTAAATCGATCAATAAATTGATTTCCAAACAATACCAAACGCTTGCACGGTGGATATCTGACGATGATAATGATGATGGGTCTGGTCTGCAATGTGTGGTGTGGTGTGGTGGTGGTATTTTCATGTTCATTCCAAACAAATAAATTAGGTGATAAAAATTTCATTGTCGATTTTCCGAAAACTCGAATACTTCTCGTTTGGTTTGTTATGCTTTTTGGACAAGATCGATGAAGTTTTCAATTGGAAATGGAAATTCTTATTACTCACAAATTAAATCTGAGAAGAGCAAAAAAAAAAGTTTTTTATTCTTTTTTTTTTTTTCCAAAAACAAAAAATTACACACGTGATTTATGCGAACGGAAATCGTAGACTTTCGGACGCAGCATGGTGCTTGGTGGTGGTGGTGCGTGGCACCATCAGTCTCCAGCGTCTGAGACAAGAAGTCGTTTTGGTTCAGATATTTCGGGGGTTTGGGCTGGCAAGTGTTAGCAATGAATTGAATTTATGCGTATTTGGTATGAAAACAAATTAAACATTTCCATTTCGATTTCATTCATTCCATTCGATTTCGATTCCAATACGGTTCCCGTATTTACTATTTTGGCTCCACTAACCTCTACACGTTCCTACCCATTTCTTTCTCAGCCGCAACTCATTCGATGTGCTTTCGTATCTGTTTTTATAATTTGGGTTAAATAAACAAATCGATAAATGCTCGCATTGTGCAGATAAATGCGTTGGCCACCGCGTTCTCCTCTAGCTGGAGGAATGCATTGTTTTGCGGTGTATTCGCATCTTCGATTTGTTTATAGCAGTTCTCGGTAGACATTCTAACGCCATATTATTAGCGTAATAATTTACATCTTTCCCATATGGCCAGGAATCGAAGAATTCGAAAGATTTATACGCCATTAATGGTGTTTTGGCGTGGCGTGGTG
Organism: Heteromyza rotundicornis; assembly: GCA_951394025.1. Lineage (NCBI taxonomy): Eukaryota > Metazoa > Arthropoda > Insecta > Diptera > Heleomyzidae > Heteromyza > Heteromyza rotundicornis. The sequence goes on along the minus strand of OX596010.1, from coordinate 83,669,668 downwards.
GCTGCGATATATCACCTAATTCTAAGTTGTTGGCTTGTTGTTTTATTGTTGCAATTTTCAATATTATATTTTCAGTGAAAACAAAGTCCTGAACGATCGGTAAACACATTCAATTACTTTCGGAATTTTCCATTTCAATTTGGTTCGAGTATAATTTAATACATGCACGAAAACATGATAGTGGCGAAATATTCATTGGAATATAATTCACGTTCAGCTTCGACTCGTCATTAAAAAGTCATTGGAAAGTTAACGAAGTTAGTTAATAAACCGATGAAGTGATCCAATGTCAAATCAATGTAAATTTCTTTTTCACATTTAATCATGGAACTAATAAGTCAAAAATAAAAAAAAATATTTTGCAGTACGACTTTTGATGGATCTTGGCCGAACGGCAGGAGAAGTTTCTTTACTCTCGTAAGTTTGCTTGACAAATGGTGGTGCCGTTCGGAAGAAACTTTTATTTCTCCTTTTTCTCAGTTAGGACTGCGAATCCTGAGCACTCGTATCGATTTTTTGTACCTTTCTCCTTTGCTTTTCATTTCTATTAGCTTATCCACTAGTTCTACCAAAATTTACATTCCGAACGCTTTACTTATAGGACACACATCATACAGTAGGCACAACCTTTCAATTTACTATTGCTGTCAATATTTTTGCTAATTAAATTCCATCCAAGGCGTTTTGCACCACGCCACCTACTTTACCTCTAAAGCAATTTGGTTAAATTTATTCTTCCGCTTGCTGTGCCACACTTACAGCTGACCACCAACTGTGTGTATTAAGCATCAATTGCTACCGATTGCTTCTGCAATTTAAATAAACTTCCTGCTAGGTAGCTGTTTTGTTGGGAAATGTGAGTTATCTATTGGTGCAACACCATAAGGAGCATGGGAATCCACACCCACCGCATCATTTGTCATTGTCTGCGGAGTGAGTTAGTTTGTCAACACTATGCCCAGAGAAATGTTTCGAATATTTTCCAAACTGAAGATCAGCATGAACCTTGTTGCCATGTGTTTCGGCTTTTCCTGTGGTCACGGAGAACGCCGAAGTTGCAAGCCAAAACATGCAAAAGAGATTAATTTGGGCAAAGCGGATGGCCACATGTCTACGCCGCTAGATCGATCGTTGATGCTAGTCCAAGAGATAGTCTGCGAGGGAAATTAAAATGAAATACTGTTTTGCTGTGTGGCGTTCGAGAGTCATTTACCTTACGTACACAACGCCTCATCCTTTAGTGTACATAGTTTAGTTCAATTGTGGCCAGCAAATGGGCTGAACATGTTCCACCGCCGCCACAGCAGGACTGGCGCTCGCCTTGCAACGAAAATGTCTGGTAAACTGGTGAACGCAGTACTCGAGTGCGTACCACCCTCGAGGGCGATAAATCTGTGCTGTTCCTGGTGGGATACTAACGCCACAAAGACCCGAGCTGAGCTATTCCTATGCGATCACTGTTTATGCGTGTGGCTGTGGTTTGGCATTATTCCATCATTACTGCATTTTTCAAGAACTGAACTGGTTAGGGCAATTTAATTTTGTTTAAAACTCAATAAACTCTACAGGAGATGGCTCTGATCGAAGAGGTTATTGGCGCCTATGCAAAAATAAAACAAAAAACCGACGCAGCATATTCTCGAGCAAATATGTCTTAGATGAAAATGGATTTCTCGATAAAATGTTTACGAAAATTTAACGGAACAGTTAGTGGCACCATGCAAATTTCTAAATGAAGGGATCACGTATAAGTGGAAAGTGCAATATATTGTTGTATTCACAACGGCATCGATTATTCGCTACTTTTGCACGTGCATTTCGTGTTAGGTCGATATTACCAAGGCAAGTCTTATCACGAATCACCCTGTATTTACAAAGGGAATACCTAGGCACTCGTGGCTCGCCACTCTCACCCGATCGAACACAATATATTCCCCAACTGGATACCGGCGCTACCAACTCCACAGCATGTCAGCCACTTTAATTGCCCAAAAATAAATCGAATAAATTTCTACAATTTCCATACTGTAAACACACGATTTTCGATTAAAGTCGAAATCCTAAATTTATACACCTGTTAGCATTAAATGGCGCTGCAATCCACTGCAGAGCATGAAGATCGCATGGGGAGCAAACTTCCGACAAGCGTTTACATTCGGTTGAGAGCGCATTCTTCAGTGTTCACCATCAAGTTTATGGGATAAACAAAGCTTGCATTCGATGCCCGGTATACAATCGTTTACTTTACTCCATATACCAAGGAACACCTTGGCAAAATGTCATTACTTTAACACATGGCAATAGCTTCTTAGAAACATTAGAGGATTAAAGAAATTTCATGAAAATTCAAAACCCAAAATCCATTCATTTGTGCATTTCGCTTTAAATCATTTTGATCCAAAAATTCATTCATAAAATTTTTCCAGACATACTTCTGCGTATTTCCGATTCCAATTATTCTAGCCAAACTTGCATTTCCACCTTTCCACAACTTTGTTACTTTCTCGGAACTATTCCCTAGCCAAATCCAATAAAACTTCATCCAAAATCATAAAAACCAGAAAAAGAAGAAAATTCAAATTAACATTCGACAAACTCATCAGCGCATTTGATTTATGCCAGTTCGTAGAAATTGTCGACAATATGTCTGGTATCTTTTTGTTGTTCTTCGCATTTGTAAGTTGATTTAGATCGCTCGATTGTGGAGCAAGTTAGCGTCGTCGTCGTCGCCGCGATACACACCGTGGCCTGTGTACTTCACTTGAATATAAAATCGAAATAAACAAATGCCACCAAAAATGTTGTGGGGTCCCGAAACACAATGGATTCTTTGAAAACTCATAATCGAATTTTGATTAAGTTTTCGAAGTTGCTATTGTTGTTGTTGCTGCTGCGTGGCCGCTTTTAATGCCAACATTTACCATACATTGTTTTAATGTGGGTGCTGCTGGCGAACGTTGCTGACATGGGAATATTATTATTTGTTGGTGGCAAGTTTTTGCAGTGGTGGCCAATATTTTTCGGTTTCCTGTTTATACAAAGTGGGCTTGTCGTGAAAAAATGTTTACATCCCAGCATGAAATACGATCACTTAAACAAGAACATTGCAATCGATTGTACAACACCGTTCGACAGAATTCTATTTTTGATTGCACCCAAAGAAATCCATCCAAATTTAAAAAAATTAAATTGTTTTAATTGAAAATCACTCATACGCACAGTTGTGCGTTTAGTACAAGTTAGACTTACACAATTGTTGTATAACATTTTCGACTTATTTAGCATAAAAAAGTGTGTTCATGATGTTATTAGATTTAACAAGTGGGCGTGGCACCGTCCACTCACTCAAGCAAAGTTCTTCAGTGATTCGGTTATAGATCTATAAAAAAAAATTTTCGTTAATAATGAATTCCCTGGATTGCATATAAAACTAATAATAGAGTTATCTCCAGTCTGATCAAAAATACCCAGAATATTAGACTAGCCGTTATTTGCTCTGATTTGAAACAATATTTTTGTATTTATTTGATTAGAATTATTTTAGGCTAATAGAAAACATATTCTGCGACAATTTTTCAATAATTTTCATTTCATTCTCGTTCTACTTCGAAATGATCTTCCATTTGGGTCCAGTTGCACTGAAAATCCGTTCCCGTTCCAAAAAAAAAACCACAATAAAAGAACTTTTCGATAATCTTTCTGTAGCAGTCAAGGTTACCAAAAAAAGAAAAAAACCATTCAAACTCACCTTTTTAACCCTAACTTTGAATTTTGTTCAGCTTTTTAAGCGATTCGTAACACTGTGATACGTTGCCAAAGAAAAAAAATGTGAACCAAAAAAATACAAGATAAAACCATAATTATTAATTTCAGGCCCCTCTTCCATTTGTTATTCATAGCGTAATTTCACCCAGGGAACCGTTCAATTGCCAATATCAAGTTCCATTATACGACATACTCTAAGAGCCTTAATTACACCAGTACCTACAATCCAATGGATTCTTGCCATCATATGATGAGGTAACTATAAAATTATTGGACTACCAAACAACCAAATAGTCATACATACATACATTAGCGGCAAAGCGGCAAGCTAGACCAAGTCTATTTTGATGATGGTAAAAATTGTGCTTGTCTAAACAACTTCCAAATTAATTCTTTGCTAACTCAACGTTTCTTTGTAAAGCACCAAAGCAAAGCATCCAAATGCACTTAAAGGCATTTATGAAGACATAAAAACTCCAAAAACCAACTAAAGCAGTTTAACGGGCTGTCGTCAAAAGGGCCATTAAAAACAAATAACGTAATAATAATCAAATTTATGATCGATTTGCGTTTCGGTACATTCATCAAATAAAGCACGTCCATCGACGGCAGCGATCAACTGCTGATGTGGTAGACGGATGCGCACATCAAAAAATTTTATTTGGACTTGCCAAGCGAAAAGAGAAAAAAACACAAAGCTCATGAATTTATTAGCGAAAGGCGTACAGAATTATGACTGCAGATCAACAGTAAAATTGCAATTTTTTGATTGACTGCAGTGGAACGCTTTGATCTTTGATCAACTTCAAATCGAGCGGCAAGCGGCAGTGCCGAGCGCCATTGCAGTATGCGAATTTTAAACAATTTCATTTGCCATAAAGCAAATACAAATCGAAAAACTTCTTAGAAGTTGGCCAGCGAATGTTTGTTGTTCTTGTAGGAGCAATCTAACGCCACCAGATGGCGCTGTCAGGGTTTCCCCCAAAACACCGCGTATATGTTGATGAAGCAATGATCTAGGAGTCACATTTTGTGCTTATGATGCCCGTGTCTGAATATTGAATAAGAAGAATAAGAAGAAGACATTGGTGTCAGTTGCTGCTGCTTTTGGTGAAATTGTTGCAAACACGCCGACGCGTCGTCCTCAATTCGATGCAATTGTTTGTGCAATTGATCTGCACTCTTGTGGCATCTACGCCTCCTGCCGACTTTGATCTTTTCGATTCGGAATTATGTTGGCGCTGCGCCGCAGCACTCTTCCAGCACACAGTAGTAAATCCTATTATTATTTATTTGATTAACATAAGATATTTGTTTATTTCAAATTATTAACAAGGTTCGCTGGATGGCGGAAAGACGCTTGGGAGATTTGATGCGCGTGAACAAGCTTTGTTCAAATAAATAAGACCTGATCACTGCATAAACAGCGTTTGAAGTTACAAACTTCAGCAACAAACAGGCAATAGAAGATGAGACTTTAGAGAATCATTTTGGAAAGGATTTTTTACTTTCAGCCATCCCTCCGCTGCTTTTGCATGCGGAAGGTGAACTCGGATTTCAAACACAAATTCTAATTAATATTCAAAGCTACAAAATAGAGTGGAAATTAATTAGTTTGTTGTAAATATTATGCAATTCTGTGCTGTTCGACTAATGTTGTACGACGGCTTACAGCTGGCAAAACAACAACAAATAAGCAAAAATATTGTGCAATCAATGCGTGGGTATGTGCGTTTGTTTGACTATGTGGAAAATGGAACATTCTGCAAGATGCTGCGGGGGCCTACACCAACTGCAGCATATCTCCTCTCACTTGTTTATCGAGCGACAATGTATTTGTGCAGGCCAATTAACAACTGCAGCCAGATGTCATCGCCGGGCCCACACTGATCCACAACAACCATTGGCTGGTCGTCGCACAGCAGCAGCAGCGGCAGCACACCATCGCCACTTTCGTTTAATTATGTTTGGAATAATATTTGAATTAGGAATTTGCGCCGCTGAGCGGACAATGAGTTAGAGCTGCGGCGCAGCGTTTGCACTGCAATGTGTCAATATTTGTGGTTGTGGCGTTTTAGTTGAGATTTCGTAACCATTTGTGGTTGTTGTTGTTGTTATTGGTGCGTTCGTGTGTGTCCTGCGAGGATATGTGTCCTTATCGCAAAGCAAACAGTGCTGCGCTTTGTTTTTCGAGTGCCGCTGGTATTTAGCCAGTAATGCAACAATGTGCGACAATGGATGATAATGTTCTGTTGCCATTGCCGTGCTCCGGTTGTTGCAGCTACTGCTGCCGCTGTGGCTATTGTTACTGTTACTGTTGCATTGTTGTTGTTTTGATAGCTGCGACCACCCGTGCGATTGTTTTTGCGCTTCACATTGTTGCTTTTGACACCGAATGCCCAAATGGGCCCATACCACGCTTATGAGATATGTGAAATGTAAACGAAGAGAGCACAAAAATAATACAATTGGGATTTTTGGCATGTTACAAGCGTAAAAATAATAATTTGTAACGTTTTTATATTTCGAATAAGTTTCTTCAAATACCTAAGAAAAGTAATTCAAAATGCAAATGAATCACTTTGCAAGCCAAGTGCAAGCGTGTGCCATATTCACTCATCTTATCTCGGACCAAACGAGCATCGACTCAACTGTAAAACCTCACACACGCACACACGCATGCCCTCAATCGCACAATACCACAATCCAATAATCTCATATTGTTTCTTGTTTGACTTTATTAAATTTAAATTCTTTTTGTTAAAATTTGAAAAAAAAAAAAATTAAAAATATTAACGCCACACGTCGTCCATTGTCTGCCATCATCATGGCTAAAGATACAATTACGCAGATGTGGTTACATCGCACACGCACTTTGCCTCACGCAACCACAACAACAATGGCTTGATACTCAACCATAGCAATTGTGGTTGGCCAAAAGAAAGGTTCAGGCGAGTGGCCCGCTTTTCGATTGTATTGATATTTAAATTAACTCAAAATAAAGCTTAAAAAACTCCGGTATTTCCCAAAAAAGATACATGTTGGGTATGATTGGATGGAATTTTTATCTGCTAAAGGAAACCATTATTTGAAATTCCATGAAATTTCGAAACAGATTTCGATACAATTGAGTACATTCCAGAAAAGTTAATATTTCCACTAGAGCGTTAAGGGAAAAGTGAAGCTTAGCGCCACATTGATTGTGAAACTTTCTGTTGACAAACACACACTTGTCCTGACGACAAACAAACCATTTTTCCGCAACGAAATTGCGGTAGCCATAAAAATAACACTAAATGTCTGTCAACATGTCACCGACATTCAAAGCCATCAGCTATGAAATACCACCAAGACAATTCCTCACTCACTCAATAGCACGCAAAACTGCTTCAGGCCAAAATATTCCACAAAAATCTTGCAAAAAAAAATATTGAAGAAATGAAAGAGGCTTGTCACTCCACACAAGCTCGTATTTATCTAACAATTGTTGAAATCGTTAATACCCTGTTTCGTAGCGCGCCGCACTCCGCAACCCGCATTGACTACACCTGACGACAGCCTTAGCCAACGCGATCTTGGCTCGGTCTTGTTTTTACCAATTTTCATCTTTCATTGTCTGAGCTCATGTCTGGCTCCATGGTAGAGTTTTGTGGAGCTCATTTGGTGCTCATACACTCGATGACAAAAGTGGCGCCAGCCGGTTTGCGTTCAATTTTTTATTTTTAAATATATACCTTCTTTTTTTTTGTCATGCTGCCTAATAATGGCATTCGTAATGGCCATCATTTGGCTGATTTTGACGACTCTGTCTGGCCGCAAGTGGTGCCAAAACAATTGATCCGTCAAATTGCAGTGCCCTGTACTTATGTAAAGTTTTTTTTTGGTTTTGTTTGTTTGTTTGTTAGCTTTTTGGTCCGAAAATTTCTAATCCAACTTTTGTGTTTTGATTTTTAAATCTTCTATCAATGCAATTGTCAGAGTTGCAATCAATTTACTTCAATTGTTGTGCGTCGCAGTTTTTCTTATCACATTTTCAGTTATTTTAACTAAAATTTACTAATTTGCGGGTAATTGTTGTACACAACGCAGTAACTGTGTCGGCGAAAGTTAAACTTGTTTAACGATGCAAAGGAAAAAGTGCGATACTAATTTTAGATTCGACCAGAGCGAAAGTTCAGTTTAACTGAATGCTTCTTAAAACTCATTGAATTGTGATTGGTCCAATTGAAATATTCAATGTAAATTTAAAATTGGAATTTTTCCTAAGTTTGGCTTAAATAATATTTGCCCTTAATCGCCAAATTTGTCGGAGAATTGTATATTTTTTTCAAATTAAATATCATTGATTGAAATATTTATTAAAAATGCTCCTGGTTAGAAATTGATTATGATGAGGTAAATCTAGTACCATAGGGGAGTAAAATATTACGAGGTTTTTGTAAAGAAACCTTGAGTGTTTGTGATTTCGGCACCCAATTCTACATTGGATCAATCCCATATCCTTTTAAACTGACTGAGCGAACCTCCTTTCAATTGAAATGTTCCACAATATTATTCATTGGACAAATGCGTACGCAAACTTTAAACTATTTTGTCCCTTTTTTCTCACAAAAAATAAAAAATAAAAATTTTTGTTTAACCAAATTTTAGAAAGAAAGAGATTGCATGAGTAAAATGGATTACATAAAGTATTCAACTTTGAAGTCTTCATTCGGGAATGCTTCTTATTAGCTGTATTTTCGTAGTAAGAGATCGGGCGAGTTCACATCTGCGGTTTATATTAATTTGTACTCTTTTTCATTTTTGGTGTTCACATTAACGAGTTTTTGCTCGTCATTTATTACTTTTTCAGAATTATCGTTACTGGAAAAAACTGGAAATATTTTATACAGAGTCGCACTTACAGCCACGACAAGTATTAGCCACACTTTAGCTTTTTTTGGACTGAACAACCCGGTTTTACTTGCTTGTTCGGACACCTCGATCAAATGAACACTCGCTGCTATCTCGAAAAAGTGCTAATTTCAGTTTAACACGGAAAGCAACACCAACTTCGACCATTTGCTCGCAGATGTGAACTCGCACAACGGGAACACACGGAAAAGCTAAGTATTATATCCGCCCTGACTGCATTGTTTCGTTCCTTCGAATTTTGCTAGCTTCTACTTTTGGAATATGAAATTCGATATCAGCCCCATGTTTCTTTAATGAAGTTACACGAGTTAAGTTGGGGCTTCACTTAAATCTGGAGTTCAACTGATGCGATCTTTTGTGACGAATATATTTGGCCGATACCGAAGACTTAATTACAAGTATTTTGTCAATTAATTGTGGGCCTATACTATTAATTCATAGGAATTCCACTTTGACTCCTACCACACTACAACATGGGATCTGCATTCATGCTCACAAAATATTCACTGTCATACATGAATCTTATCAAATGATCAATTCTAGTATGTATTAAAAATTTCGAAGGCAATGAGGAACTCAAGTGAAGTAATAGGCATTCTTGGTGATGATAAGAAATACAAATGCACGCATAGCTGAAAACCACTTTTGGTCTATGTCTGATTAAGTCGCTCAAATGTCAAATGCCACCAACTGCGTACGCAGTTTACAACGTTGTAAACAATTTGAATACACTCATACATATGCATATCGCGACTATCAATCGTGATTGTCATTCCCAATGATCGGGGTAAATATGAAATTGAATTCCCTCATGAATACCACCAGAGTTGGTCGGTCGATCACACCACAACCTGTTTCTCCTTGTATCGTGTATCGGCACAAAGAAAGCCCAGTTAGCTGAGTCTTTGGCTAGAATTACCGCTCGCTGCCATGAAATGAAACAAAGATTCTTTTTTCTTTTAGATGATTTTGTTTCAACATACACAGTGTGTTTTATATTTCGTTATTATTGTAATCTTACTTAAGAGTATCTTTAATTTAATATATAATTACAAATTAATCGCTAAAACATTATTCAAATTCATCACAAATTTCATTTATTAGCTAAACCTATGCAATTAACAAACTAGTGTAATGTCTACCATTTATGAGTTTGTGTGTAACTAAAGTCGAAGCGAAATGTGAATGAAATTATGCATGAAAATAATAGTAAATTTCAATAAAGATAGAGTTTATAAATTAATTATGCAAACAATATACCAACATTTTAGTAAAAAAAAAAAATAATAAAAATAAAAAAATTATTGCAAAAAAATAATTCGAAATGAAAGTTTTCGTTTTGTAAAATACTTACGAATGACAAATAAATAATTATTTAAGATAATCGTTTCCTTATTCTAACCAAAAATTCAAATATTTATAACGACTTTAAGGTGAGTAAAGTCCACAAATAGAACATCAACAAAGGCCCAGACGGCCAATCTATAACGATTCCTCTATCAATCGGACGTGGTGGACGAGTACTCGTATCCCAACCAAAGATCGATGTTTTTGCCTTCTCAACTTCCTACGGACTTTAGCAAAGGTATTTTAAATTTAATTTAACAAAATTCAACAAGGTCTTGCGGCTATTTACACATTTACAAAGCTAAAATTCTATGACCTAACTGTGCGCCTTAAACGCCATACTTAATGCCGTAGTCCTGATAGTGGCCGACATGCGACCGATAATGACTCAGATTACTGAGATTGCTGAGATTTCCCAGATTCCCGCTGAGGTGGTGATGATGATGATGGTGATGGCTGCTGATTACGGCTGCCGCCGCTGCTGCCGATGCAGCCGCTGCGCTAGCACTGGCCGGCGGACTGGCTGACTGGATGCTGCCATTGGGACTGCCAGTGTCCATTTGGCAGGATTGATTCTGTTCGAAGATCATATCGCGGAAGCCGAGCGATGTGTGGCCAATGACGCCTCCAGCACCTCCGCCCACAACGGACGAGGGACTGCTGGTGACCACCGAGCTGTTGTTATTGTTATTGTTATGCACGTTGGAGTTGTTGTTATTGTTGTTGTTATTGGTTGGCGTCACTCCGTTGTTGCCATTGCCAATGGGTTCCGATGGTGGTGTCTCCGGTGTATACCAGCCGCCATGCGACGGCCCATGTGGAGTTGAGATCGTAGTTGGTGAAGCTCCCGACGATGTGGTGGTCGTCGTGCCCGAGCTGATGCCGCCCAATTGAACACCGGAATGACCACTCGGTGTCAGCGGATGCGAGTGCGGTACATGGGCGGCATGATGATGGTGCCGCAGCTGAGCATGGTGGGCCGCCGCAGCGTGATGGACGTGCATTTGGGTCGAGGCAACGCTCAGATTCTCCTCGTTCAGATGATATGGATAGGCGCTGTGATGGATGCGTGGATTGTAGACGTTCATTAGCGAGTCGACGGTGAAGCCCGCATGTTCAACAGACCCCGTCAGGTGGTTCATTTGCGCCAGACTATCGTGGCAGGAGTTCAACATGGCCGAGCTCAAACCACCGTGGCCATCCTTGCCGGTCAAACAGCCCAGCTCCATGATGGGCTCCTTCTTGAAGTGTGCGTGAGCGTGCGCGTGCGCATGCGCCATATGCTTCGGATCGAGCATGCCGTTCGTCATTAGCTTCAGCGGCTTGATCTCGGCCAGCTTCTCGTTCATCATGGCCTGACGCTTCATGGCCTCCTCCTTCTCGCGCAGCACATCCTTCTTCTTGAAGCGGCGCCGCCGCCGCAGAAACGATCCATTATCGAACATGTTGTACGAGTCGGGATCCAGCGTCCAGTACGAGCCCTTGCCCGGCTTCTTGTCGTCGCGCGCCACCTTCACAAAGCACTCGTTCAGGCTGAGGTTATGGCGTATGGAATTCTGCCAGCCCTGTTTGTTGTCGCGGTAGTAGGGAAATCGCTCCATGATGTACTGATAGATGCCGTTCAGCGTGACCTTCTTGTCGCTGGCATTCTGTATGGCCATGGCGATCAAGGCTATGTACGAGTAGGGCGGCTTGACGATCTCCTTGTTCTGATGGGGAGCGCCCAGACCGTAGGCGCTTGCTGGGTAAGAATACCGGGAGTACTGATCGTAGGCGTAGTGGGCAGCTGCGGCAGCCGATGCGGTGGTCATGGCCCCGGCCGTGGCTGCCGTCGGGTAGCCGGCGGTCTGCGCATAGTGACGCGAAAACGAATTCTGATCGGTGAACAGGGTATGCATGATGATGTCAGCACAAAGTCTTTGAGTTGGAACGAGTTACGGGGGGAAATGAAAATGTTGTCAAACGCGCACTACTTAGTTTCAGTGAGCATTCACGTACATAGTATCAGATGCGGAGACGCACTTTTCAAAATATTTTCTTTAGTTTGGGGGCAGACGACGGCGGCCAAGTTGCTGTTGTCTCGTGCCCGTATTTATTTTCGCAAGTCCGATTTGTTAGATTCTTGTTTGCTTAGCAAATATTTACTTAATTTCACGCGGTTGTATTTTTTAAGTAAACTTTCCTAGCAGCTTCTTATTTGCTTTTTTTAATGGTTTGCCAAAAAATAAGAAAAACAACAAGTTTTTTTTTTTGTTTTTTCGGTTGGTTTGGCTACTGTTTGTTTTTGTTTCTCCACTTAACGGTGCTTTTGCTTTGCCTTTGGCTTCTGCACTTCACGAGCTCGACGATCCGTTCGGGCTAGTAACACGTCAGATACTGAATCTGTAACTGAAATAACATTCACCTCGACTCACGATGACGGATACATGAAAATCTCGACGTCGTCGCATGCACCCGCACTTTATGTGTGTGTGTGTGTATCCGTGAGCTGGTATATCTGTGTGTTGATTGTCCGGATTGTGGTTGTTGTTGTTCCCCCTGTTGTTGTTGTTGGCGTAGCACGATTCCACCATACATCATGGCAGCGTGGTTGGTTTCTCCTCGATAAATTGGTTGCTCTTCTAGAGCCAGTCAAATACGAGTGTATGTGTAAGTGTGTGTGAGTGTGTGCGGGTCTATGGTATGATTGTGTGTGAGTCAGAAAGCGAAGACCTACAGCTATCTTGCTGCATGTACAACTGCCTATGTCTGCGTGTATATCTGTGATTGTGCTGTTTGTATTCGTATTTGTATTTGCTGTGCCTGGCCGCCATTCATGATTTCCATGCGTTTGAATGGTCTGCTGGTGGGAATTCCGCCTTTCTATTCACACTCCAAGCAGATAGTGTGTACTTAGGATTGAACAACAAAAACAACAACAGCAACTGCAGTCGTAGTTGAATATGATGGCTCATTTACGGAATCGGCCTAGGTGATTCCAACTACCGAATTCCCACATTATTTAGTCTGCTTCCGCATATTTCCCATTCCCTCCATTGCGGTGTTTACTACAACAATTGCACTGCATGTAGACTTCGACTGCGGTTTGTGCCGCGCATGAATTGCATAAATTATTTATTGTACTTCGTCCCACTCCAGCAATCACTATCACAACTCGAATAGTGTGGTGAACACTACCACCAGCTCCATCAGCTCCACCACTGCACGCACCTCGCCGCTGCTGTGTTGGCGTGTGTTTTCATTGGACAGCATTAGGCATTCAAATTTCCAGGCGCATCGTTCGCTGCCAAACCAAACCCTTCAATTGTCCTCCGCAGTTACCATATCTACCGCTCCTACATACTATATATCCAACTATATACATACCCGGTATAGCGTGTATTCCGTACTCTTTTGTATTTTGTGGCTTCTCCTGCCAGGATTTATTGTTTTCGTTCGCATTACAGCCAGGTTTAGTTTATACAGGTTTTTTCCGTGCTCCCCTATGTGCCAGAGCGAGACGCGAGACGAGGCAATCAGCCATCAGGGTGTATCTCGCATTTGTGTATATTGTGCTGGTTTAATCCTTTGCTTCTGTGTTTTTATTCTGGCTAAGCTGCGGCTGTGGTAGTGCTGTGTTTGCTAGATTTAACATATGAAACACCAATGTAGCTGGAAAATTGCCTTTAGTTTTGATCATTTTCATAATTTTACATTGCAATTATACGAAAAAAAAAAGAGAATACAATTAATTATAATACCTTAAAATGCAATTGGAAGTCTTTTTCACTATCCAAAATAACTTTGAAGCCACTCTGATATCTTTTTGGATCCTGAAACGAGTAAACATTTTTTTATTCCAGAAATTTATTTAAATTACAAAAGATAACATTATAATAAGATAATAATTTAGCACATCAGCCCATTTTGGGGCTTATGACAAGCTTCTTGGTTCAATTATCATGGGCAAGTAATAATGTATATGCTAATTGCGGACCTTCAGTTTAATGCCGAATCCGAACGGCGAGACTCCCATACATACCCTCCGGATGTCTGTCTGTCATAACCTTTCAAAAGACAGCAGTGGACCCAGAATAATTTCACATATGTGTTCGAAATGTGCACGTGTTTGTTTAAGGAGGATTGTGGAAAGTAAGCTCTACTGAAGTAACCAGTGGACCTAGGCGTGGCAGGTATAAATATTGGCGTCCTAATTAAAGTATGCTCTCCTGCAGTCACCACGAGTCCCCTGGAAGCTATAATTACACATATATATTCTGTGAAAGCATGACTAGAGATTCTTGATCATGATTTTTAAATTTGAAAGGGGACTTGGCAGTTACAGTTGGGGTCAAAGAGTGTCCAAGGGAGATGCAATACGTGCAAAGTTGTACAATGCAATACCCGTTTCGGGACATATAGTGTCGAAAAATATAGTGTCATACCGACCATCCAATATACCACAAGGTCGAACAGCTACAATAAATCAATTTTCTAATTATTTTCCGTATTTTAACATGAACTTGAGGAATTTGTTTGGTTATATACAATTTGTTTCCATAAATTTTTACATATAGTTTAAGTACAAGCAAGTACAAAGGTGTACACTCTTTCCAATCTAATTTCAGAATTATAAGGGCAAGATCTCACAGTAGATTCCGATAGAGGGATGGCGTTTTGCCATATCCTGACCAAAAATATTTGTGTTGGTTCAAATTTTTCGTATTTTGATTGAAAAGTATTGTAACACAATTCAACACACCTTTCGGTACCTAGGATTTGGTAACATTTCTTCAGAAGTGACTTGGAAAAATCCCTGAGTTTTTCCTTAAATATGACCCTGTCAGTACTCGTATATTTGAATTGGTTCACTCATTGTAGATTTTATGAAGAAATTTATGTAATAAAGTTTAGTAAACATTCGAAATTTAACATTTACTTTTAATAATAATTGTACGACACTGTCTGTCTGTCGACTCTTCTTTCCCTGAGACGCCAAAAAATACAACTTTTCATTTCTCGCCAATACTACATAAAGGGGGAAAAAATATAACAACAAAAAAGTACATATTTACATATCTGGATGTGTATATGCCGCCTGAATATGAGAAGCATTTTATCTTTGTTGTGTTTCTCCACGGTTCTTTGCTTATTGAGAAAATATTTACTGTTATAATTTAATTATTTATTGTCTTTGGCAGCTTTAAAGCAAAATTAAGCATTTGCAGAGGCTACAGATACGGTGAAAGGATGTTTTGCTTAAAAGTTTTATTAGTTTCGTGTTCTACAAAGCAAATGGAATTAATCAAGGAGACAATACATATGTTTATTTATGTATGTGTGTCTGTGTTTTGCATGTATTTGCCCTCCATTATTGCAATCGCATTATTTTGACAAATATTTTTGTTATTTTAACATAATTTTTCAAAAGAAATTCATGCATTAATGTAACAAACACACCGAAAGAGAGCGAGAGATATGGCCACCAAACACATCGTTTGAGCGATGTGCTTTCCTTCTCGTCTGAAAGTTGTGCTGCCCCCGTCTTGAATCACAAATTCCAAGGACAAGGTTGCTCCACGCCCGAAACGGCAAATGTTTCACGTTTCGCATTTGAAATTCGAATCTGTCGACATCTTCATTTTCGGGATCGTTTTCGAGCGGAAGCATTTAACACACCCAGCAACGTTTCGCTTTGACTGTCCGTCCGTCCTCGACGGAGGATGAAGTGACGTTTCGTAAAATGTTAATCATGTTTTTACGCTGCTGTTGTCGTATGTCTGACCTATGAAAATATTGTCTTTTTTAAGTTTTTTTGTTTTTAATGCGGTCGCATTCGCTGTGGCCATTTAAGCAATAAAAATGTGAAAATAAAATAAAGTGAGGAATGGCCACTTTTGGTGTGAGGCCTGCAGACCCCGAATATATTCGATGTATGCAGAAAGAGTAGCCAATATTATGTGGGTCAATAGGGTTAATCTGTGTGCGTTTTACACCTTTTTGTTTGTTTTTTATTTGAAGTAAAATACTAAATAAACTTTACAAACGTTAAAAGCTCAATTTGTATGCAGTAAATTTGTAGAATCAGCTGAAATGGAAATGATCGGCAAGTGGTTACGCAAAAAAATTAATATTGATTTATAAATATTCATTAAAATGCAATTCTATAAAATTACTTTTTCTCATTTATCATTTAGCTTACTATTTAATTTAATTAATAGATTTGGGATTGTACTCCAACAGCTAAAAATTACATTTAAATTTGCATTTGCATTTAATTGCCTTTAATCAAGTTCTAAATGGATTTATGTTAATTATGAATTAAGTGTTATTTCACATTAAACTAAATATTGTCCAGGTTATTTCAACTGGAATCACAATAAAGCCTAAAAAGCTATGAAAGCAATAAAGAAGCCAACAACTTTTTGCAGTGATTCGAAAATGAATTTACAAATTAAATTCGAATTTCGTTTCAAATTAGCGAATGGCTGACGCAAATTGCACAAATAATGAAATACAGAAAAATTAAACTATTTTTACGCAATGAAATTAAAAATAGCACCACAGAAAAAACTAAAGAGCAATTTTGTATGGCGAATAAAAACAAACAAATAACGTCAGCGCTCCCCACACATGTGTGTTAGTGTCATTTTCCATGCCTAATTTGCGTATGGCGTTTAACCGCACGTTGACATTTAGAGCGAACGCTAAGGCAACGCGTCGCTTAAGTTCGTTACACTTGAATTTAAAGTCGAATAAAATTAAGAGAAAATAATAATAATAAAAAATCAAATTGTCAAGTCAGCATTGTCACATGTGACAGAGAGACAGACAGACAAGCCCGGCAAGTAAGCAGACATGTGCGAATACTCCGCCAGAAGTGTGACAAATTAATTTTTTTGTTAATCTAAAAATAATATTTATTTTAATGGCAAAGGGTAGTAGCAGCAAAGCAGCAGCAGCAGCACAAAAAAAATCGATAAAAAGATTTAAGCTGCAAAAATAATAATTTAAAAATATCCTTTTTCATCACAAAAAATATCGGATAAGGGTATTCGGGAAAAATATGTTAAGGAAACAACAACAACAAAACGGCTACCCAACTTATCTACGTGTGTGTGTGTGTGGGAATACTCCAAGTTGTGTGTTGGGCTGTGCGAGAGCGCATTTTCACACCAACTGTCATTGTATTGGATCTCCACCAACTCATGCATGTGCAATATACACAAACACATGCGCACAATGGGCGTTGCCAAATTGCAGAAGACACACCCTTTTTCGTTCGGCGTCGCCACCACTTTGCTTCCATGGTGACTATATATATATATATATATATATATATATCCCGATTGTTGTTGTTTCCGTTTCAGTTGGGTGGTAAGCGTTTTCACCACGACCGCTATGGTGGATTTTGTTGATTTCTCAAAGTTTGATTTTGTTATTATTTTAAAACAATTTTCAGTTAACTTTCTTAATTTTCTAATTTCATGTAAATGTCAGTAAGTAAAACGGTTGTAAGTTCGAAACCGATAAGACTTCTAAAGATTTGTTTATGTTGGTATTAGGCGAAAAAACTTAAAGGGTTGATTGTACCGATAAAATTTAGCCGAATTTAAGAATAGCCAAAGATGGGCATCCCTTAATACAGCTGCATTGCAATTAGAAAAGCACAAGAAGAAGAACTTCAAACACAATCCTTCAAGGATTTTAATTTTAATGAAAGCAATTACATTTTCAAATCTTCACGCAACATAAAGGTTTCTTGGTAGAATGCAAGAAATGTGCTAAGGTATTGCCCACAATTGCAACTGCATTCCCAGTCACCGAATCAACTGCGTTGAGCTTCTCTCTCTCTAAAGCCGGGGAAATTTTTGCCATTAACCTAATCCAACTTTAATCGCAAGTCGGTATTTTTGGCATTAAATTCGTCCGGTCTGCTTCGAATTAAGCTAATCGGAAATTCAGTCTGTATTGAGCGCGCGTTTACGAGGCGCTAAGCAGATATTACGTAGTGCCAAATCCTGAAAAACCGGTAGTGCCTAATCTAATAATCTCAATCATTACAGGGCCATAATCGGAAGACCGCACTGCGGCACACACTAAACCGCGAGGATGGCATGTTTAGGCTTAATATGCGCCGCGGGAATTCTTAATGAAAATACTCAACGCGTCTTGGAATTTCCCAATTTCCGGTCACACATCGGCGTCGTCGCCGTCGTCGTCGGTATCTTCGGCATTTCCAAATAACAGAGCATGGATTTACGTACGCTCTCTCTAAGCACTTAACTGGACTAGCATTTTAATTCTTGAGTTCATTGGATTTTCCCCGAGGACGCGCCAAATCGCGTTCGACCGTGTAACGATGATGACGGGAAGGATGCAGTCATTAATCCTCCTTGCGGTTAAGGGATTATGGCTCAATTGATTAGCCAACATGTGGCTACTTCAGTAGCTGTGTAGGTCGTGTAGGTGTGGCCATATTTAGAGTTTCGATTAACGACTTGGGAAATTACGCGTCCATGCAATAACGTCTACGCAGTGGGATTAGTGGCGGTTTTTGTTATTGTTGTTTCTTGTAGCGAATGATACGTAATATATTTACTTTATGTTCTCATTGCCAGTTCGTAATAGATTCGATAGATTCGTTCAGAAGCAAATTCGGGTTAGCATTTGCGAGCCGAGGCTTTGAGTCATCGAAAGACTGAAAATATCCTGTCTGGCTCAAATAGGTGAGGACAAGAGTATAAGTGCTGTTCGATTTGATACGGAACGGAGCCAAAGGACATATTGAATTGTCCCATCTCTAAAACCTTCTTGGTGTCATTCAAGTTCCTTCGACTCATACCCTCAAATAGTCTTTAGCTCCACAAAATATATTTTTATATAAATAATTTACCTAACCTTGTATGTAGGTTAAATTATATTTAAATGTCCAGAGTATTTCAAAACTATATTCTATCTTTTCCCACCAAATCATGAATGAAATATGCCACAGCACACAAAAGTTCTATTTATTTACTATTTTATATTTTCATATTTACTTATCACACCAGCATTGTTTATATTAAATAAACTCTCCACAGTCGCAGAGCAATTACTAAAAAACGAACCCATGAATGAAGTCCACTGGTAAGAGATAGGAGAGGAGAGGATGACAGGCCGGAAATATGCAGCCACGATCATGCAGCGAGCCAAAGCAAACATTGCGGCTGCGGTTTCAGTGACGCACTTGCGGCGAAAGGGATAATTACCGTGGACGGTAGATGAAACAAATAAATGTAGGTATTAACAAAAGTAAAGTCCATTCATTAGCTCAACTGTTCCAAATTAAAAATTTATTTTAAAAATTTAAACTTCTTCAATTTTTTACAACATTTTGTATGCCCCCCCTTTTACTTTAATCTACGCTACTGTCCACCACTATTTGCTTATTTGCTTTAGCTGAAATTGTAGAAAAATATTGGAAAACACTTTTTTTTTATTATGAATATAAAATAAAGTAAATTGAGTGACAGGAAAATGTGAAAATGTGTGAAGAAAGAGCGGACCATTCATAAAGTTGTCATAATTGTGTGAAAGCGTTTGCCCAAGAAAAAAAAACAGCTCAATTTGTCCATTTATTTGGAAATTAATTGGCAATCTTTAGAAAATTTTATAAAAATAGACTTGTCTTATTTTTATAAGATGTGCTATGGAAATACGTTATTGAGCATTTCCTTCCATTTGGAAACGGATTTTCGAGAATTTTATATTTTTAAAAGAATTTATCCAAACAGGCGACGAAATCAAAGACAAATATTTGTCTTACTCAGCAAAATTTAATTTCGCAAAAAAAAGTGGTTTCCCAAAATTTCCAAATTAATTATTTATTTTTGATTTTTGCCACTGAATACCAGTGCAGCGTGCATGTTTATTTGACACCCAAATCCTCAGCAACAATTGAATGTTTTTATTGCCGCGTCCAATTGTCCTTTTTGTGGTTGGTTCCTTTTTGCACTTGTGACAATATTTTCATAATTTTCGCATTTTTCTTCAGTAATTTAATTCCATGGTTTTTTTTGCGTTGTCTTGTTCTTTTTTTCGGTAGGTGCGTACGTAAACATTAACTTTTAAAAGAGATTTAATCCCGATTATCCTTTGACTGTGAAATTTGTTCGTCTTTCATAAATGCATTCTGCGTGTCGGTTGACCGTTGCTGCTGGCTTTACCGCAGCCTTTTTCCTGGCAGTAAGGCGATAATGACGATTGTGGCGAAGACGACTTTTTGATGCGATTCCTCGTCCCATCGCTGGACAATGGTTTCTTTGGTCCTCCGGCAAATACGTTGGAAATTCGTTTGACTTTTTGGGATTTTAATTTGCTCATAAAAGTGAGACAATTATCGAAATAATTGGATTGTTTCCTTACCACAATGCTGGTGGCTTGCTGGTATTTGTGCTTGTTCGGAGATTATCGAAAAGATTTTCATTGTACTATTATTAGGAAAATACCATTTGAATTTTGGGTGCATTGAGTATTTTATGGGTCAACTTGTTATTTATATTTTAAAGTCACTAAGTAAATTTGTTTCGAAAAACGAGATAAATACTCCATCTATCATTGTTTAATTAAAAATCAAAATTCGTATGATCTGAGCTTTCGCAGACCACTCTATATAGCCTTACTTCAATTTGCAAATACCACTTCTAAATGGAAGAAACTAATGAACAACAGATATAAAAGATGTTTGTCAAACGGAACTACATAAGTCCACTCTCTTCATTTCAGTGCGTATATTTTCCAAATAGTGCTTTTGTGACTTATTACTGAAGGGTGACTAAATTTAAATTTCACGAACTGCTATATTTCCTATACATTTTCCCATGAGTTACGTCATTTCGTGATATCTTCAGCGTCAGTTCGTCTTGCGATATTTGTCTTTTCGGTTCAAAAATCTGGATTTATTTTTTTAACTTTTTTAGACTCAATATGAGACTCAAATTTTGATCAGTCAATGTATACTATTGATAAAGACACAACTCAAAAAAATCCAATTCTCGGGAAACCACGATTTGAAATTTAAAATTTCAGTATTTTCTATGAATTTCAGCACTTGAAATGTTTTTAAAAAAGGTTAAAATACATCAAAAATTAAAGTAATGATTTCTGTCTTTTGGCAGCAGTAATCGTATTTTTCACACCGAGCACTGGTTTAAAGCAATAAAAAGAGATAATATACCTTCTTCCAGGGTCTTTATCTAGCCCGAAACGCATTAGATAAACACAGATGATAAAGTTATGAACTTGTAAACTTAAAGTCCCTTGTTTGAATTCAGCCCAGGTGAGAAAAAACTGATATTCAAAATTTGAATTGAAAATTGAAATGGATGAGCAAAAAATAATTTTTTTTTATTGCAAAAAAATTTTGGTTAAAAATGGTGCAGGTGTCATATGTGATATATCTGAACTGTTAATTTAACTTTGTATGACAAGACGCGCTTGCAAAAATTTTACTTCGCACTTTTTTGTCAATTGCCGCAAAATGCGTGTATCAAGCACACAATTTTGAGTAACGAGAAGGAAAGTACAAATTATTCAAGCAAAGTACAAAGTATAAATGACGCTACTATTTTCAACGTCCTTTTCCGGTGTGTGTCTTCGCTAGCATCGCAGTTCCTAGACCACAACCCACATATTTTTATTGATTTTTTGCGTAGCTAAATGGGTTTATCCTAAAAGTATACCGCTTTCTATGAATTTATTTACACTGCAAAAAAATTACGATTTTCGATCAATTTATCAGAACAAGCAAAAAGCATTTAAAAATGTGTTGCATACTTTTTGAGACCAGAAAACCAGAGTATGCCTAAAATTTGTAAATGCCTTTTTTTATTGCCTATGCTTAATTGCAACTTGAATGCAGAAAATCGGCCATTAAATTCCAATTTGCTATGGGAAAACATCTATTGTGAATGAACATTAAATTAAACGAAACTTAAATGTGCACTGAGAATTTGGCCCTTGTTTCAAGTAATTATAAGCAACATGTGGTTATGTGCAACCAAAATAAATAAACCTTTATTGAACTGCTCTGTTTTTTTGTGTAACAATTTTTAATTGGTATTTATGGTATTGGGTTTTTCAAATTTTGTTTTGTGGTATGTAATATACAAATTTTTTGGTTGTTGTCTTAGTTCGCCCCTTGGTTGTGGTCTCAGCTACAAACAAAGAAATCCAAATAGACTGTGTGTGGTTTATTTCTATCCCAACTGGTTACCTGTGAGTACCTGAAAGAGAACACTCGGACTATGTCTAAAATCTTTTTCTAAGCCTTTCCATTCGAATCTACCAAAAGAAATTTGGTCCTACAAATTAGTTATAACTTTACCAGGTATATAAATTTGCTTTAGATCTTCAGAAAAACGAGGCTGTATTTTGCATTGCATTTGTTAGAATTTCAAAACTTTTCCATAAAATTACTTACGCCTCCAACACATTAATTCTTTGAGTGTATATATGGAAATTAACGAGACACTTCCATCTAAATGGTTTCTTTTTTAGGGTCCATTTGCCTCCACAGAAGTTCTACTGTATTTAAATTTAAATTTGGCAAAAATGTTTCAACACTCCAAACAATAACTGTAAATATATATTAAAAAACGTTGTTGTTTAAGTAAACAAAAGTGTTTTTTTTTAATATAAAACCCCCACAATGATCAATATTTTAACCTAATTTTGTGGCTACCTTACTTTTGACATATATTTACTAAATTTTTTACTTTTGGCCAGTGAATTTTAGCCAACGTGCAGATTTTTATTTTAAAGCCTGTGAATTCTTGATTTTTTATCAATAAAAGTATTATTATTTACAAATCCATCCAATAGCTCTCCACGTGTATGTTATTCAAAAGAAAAACTCAACCGAATTGATCTAGAAAAACGGTCAGATACGGCCTACTCCCAAAATCAATAGGAGTTTTTTTTTGGAACGGTGTAGTAGTTTTTTGTAAACAAAATTCATAAATAATTGTGAATTCTTATACTTTTTTTTATTAAATAGTTCTATTTGAGTTTCCTAATACAAATATTTACGTATGTACAAATTGAATATTTCAAATAAAAAGATTTTGAAAACCTTTTTTCAAAATTTTAGGTGTTCCTAGCTGTTCTAAGCGCCTTAAGCATACTGTCGTATTTAACAAAGAAAAACTACTCATCTGTAATTTTGGAAATTCCGTGATTTTTCGCGTTTAGTTCTATGATTTTTTTTTTACGTGTGAATCGACCTTTTTTTCTGTTTTCACAAACACAAACACAAATTGCATTATAAAAGTATTAGAAAATTTTGCTCCAAAATACATAAGTATTTCATATTAGGCAACGGCAGATGAGTAGTTTCTATTCTGGACCGTCTAGTCGTTTCTAATTTGAATATTTAATATGTTCATAGTAGACTGCGCTGCCAGAGCCACTCAATTGCTGATGATGCAGCGGCGGTGTGGACATAGTGGCGGACGGTGGCGTCATCGATGGCAAGTACACAGGCTTGCGGTCTAAGAGTGAATTGCCCACGGATGATGTCGGTGGTGTAGAAGAATGCTGCTGATGCTGCATCCCGGAGAGACTCGACGGCATCTGAGAGAGCGTCATGGAGCGGAGACCTTCAAGAGAGAATGAAAACGAGAATGGGTTATTAACAGTGAGCTGCTATTAGGTACGAAGAATTAGGTCCACTCTAAAAATACAAATTCCCAGACTTGCAACATCTGTCGGCTGGATCAAATGAAAACTCACACGATCACACATGTTGCATTACTCTCGCAAGTGATCGTAAAAGTGCACTGCAAGCGCCTCCAACCACCACAAACTTCATTCTCGTACATACTTCACACTTCACATTCAACTTTATGGACATCACAATGAAAGTCTTTGGAAAAAATATGATTGACATGATCGCCCGCACTTACCGTTGTCAATGCTATAAGTGGCGCCTCCAGACACGCCACCCCCACCACTGCCGCTAGCATATGGATAGCTGGCCACTATGGATGCCGTGGCATAATCCAAGCCGGGATTTGAACTTTGAAGCGCCGATGTGGCCGTTAACACAGAGGATGATGAAGGCGACGAGGCCGACGATGACGCCACATTGTGTGCCAAAGGCGGTGTGGGGCTGTTGTTCTGCAGGACCGTAGACCCGGCCACTATATTTGAATACTGCGGCAAAGTGGCTTGAGAGTGGGCTGTGTGAGGATTCCAAGCATCGGAAAATCCACCACCACCATTCGCAGTTGGATAATCGTAGGAACTGTAATGCTGCGTAGAGTAAAAGTTGCCATTGTCCTGTGGGCGGAAGAAGAGTCTTGAGTTACAACGTTTTCCATTCTGTGCGGTCATATTCGGTCTTACCATTCCCGGATCATAGGATGAAGTCGTATAGAATCCATTGGCTGCTGAGTAGGGTTTCACTTTGAGCTTCGACCGATATCCCCTGGGACGTCGTCGCAGACTGCCTTCGTCTTCGAACATATACGCTGAGTTTTGCTCAATCGTCCAATAGTTTCCCTTGCCAGGCTTACCGACGCCCATTCCTTTCGGTAACTTCTTGAAACACTCGTTTAGGCTGAGATTGTGACGAACGGAGTTTTTCCAGCCCACATAAGGACCACGGAAGAACTCGAATCTGAAATTGAAGAGGGGCACAAATGAAATGACAGATTCTTTCAGCTCAATGCAATGTTAGAAGAGCATTCAAATATTCAAGCAAGTAAGAAAACATTTGCATCCTGTCGCTATTTTCAAAAAACCAATCAAATTGGAAGCACGTGATATCAAATTAACAAATCGAGCGAAACGTATCAACATTTCAATAAAACAAACCAAACTTGTTTTTATAAAAGCAAAAAATTAATTTTAAAAATAAACACAAAGTAAAAAGCTAAGGCCCGAGTGTATGTTTACAATAACAATATAAAAAATAACATTTACACAAAATATTTTGTTAAAACTTCTCGATGTGATCAGCGTGAGCATTCCCCCACACGCACTGGAAGTTTACGAATTTGTATCATATTTTTCAGAATTTGAGAGAGTTTTTAGTGATTCTCAAGTGTCAGCCATTGCAAGTCTCGGTTGTACTCGGATTCTTGTAAAAATAAACACAGTAAGTGCAGAATTTACATAAGAATTCGAGACATAGTATTTGTCAAAGCCTCGATTTTCGTTGGTAATATATAAATACATATAGTCTTGTACTTGTATAAGTAATTGAGGGTGAGTGATATAATTTTGTAGTAGTTTGTCATAGTGCACCTTAATCGAACCAGGGTTTAACAAGTGCTATGGTCAATTTGAAAAAAAAACAACACCTTTTCACAAAATATGTGTGGATCACTCGAATCTGATGTGCAACCACGTATCTAGATATGGAACGAAATCCTATCAATTATAGCTCCTGAATATTATCGAAACCCATGGTCCGAATATTCTCGAAACCCATTCGAGTCCAAGTTTCTAATATCGAGATACACATTTACAATTACTCCATCTAGGACCTAACAAAGACAAATCCACAATTTGGACTGCTTAGCTTACTTCTAGCTCCTGCAATAGTTTTTATTAATAAAGGGGACGGACCGACGGATATGGCTAAATCAACTCAGTAGGTCGTCACGCTTCCAGTTAAGGCAATTCATCACACTCAAACCATCATCAAGATGGATTGAAACGGAGATGAGGTCTTTGCCACAACTATCACTGTCCCCATTTTGTAGTGACGTCATTTCAAAGTTCTTGTCACTCCAACAGCCATATTTTATAGTAGCCAGAGAGGTACTGATTTGTATAACTTACTCAATTTAATGACAAAATATTTAATTCTTGTTAGTTGTTAAATTTATCAAATATAGAACAAATTCACTGACAAATTAATTGAACAACAAGTGAGTAAGATTTTAGATTTCATTTTCTTTCAAAGTGACAAAACCTCTCCAGTGACGTCATGAAAACAACAAGACCGTATCTTGTGATCTCCGTATGCATCAAACTATATGCTATTGGATGAAGCTTAAATTGGTACAATGTTCAGATTAGTTGAAAAATTGGTCTAAAATAATTTGTCTTCAATTTTCTGTAAAAGGAAATAAGTGGAAACCACACATCTACTAATCGGGATTGAGGATTTATAACAACTAACTTAATCATAGAAACTTTAAAAAAAGTCATCATATGGACTCTTCCTTTAACTTAGTTCGTTAAAGTTTGTTAACACTTAAGTCAACTCACCTTTTTTGCAGAAAAGTGTAAATTTCGCTCAACGTCAACTTGCCGCTGGGCGATTCTTTTATCGCCATTGCGATCATGTTGATATAACTAAGCGCAGGCTTTTCCGGTCGCCGTGAACCTGCCTTTTTCGTTGTATCCGGTAAAGACATTTCCTGAGATGATGACTGCTGCTGTTGCTGGCCCGAGGCTCCATCACTGTTCACCGATTTGGCAGGTGAGGAACTATTCGAATAGGTAATTGTATCCGCAGAGCCTACCAACTGACCTGTACTGGTAATGACATTGGCCCCCACTGCTGTGGAAGGCGAGGAGCTGCTGCCCACACGTTGTATACCCAGCAAGGATTGAGCTAGAAGGTCGGCGGGCGATGTAGAACTGGACGTTTGTTGGTTGTGATGTTCGTTCTCGTTGGCGGGCAGGTAGTCCGATGGATTGAGAATCATATTGCTGGAGCAGTATTTAATGGTGGAAGTATAATGATGATTCAGTTGCTGACCCAAGGACGCTGATGGCATCAGGTTAACCACTTTGGTGGAGGCCCCTGATGGCGTTGCATAGTGTAGATCATTCTCCGTCGGCGTTTTTGATGCTGAGTTCGGCGAGGAGCCTGCCGAGTGATTATTTAGTAGGACAGCATGGTGGGATATGGGACTGGAGGATGTGGGCGGTGTGCACATGTTATGCAAGGATGTCAGGCCGTACGGTGACGATTCCGTAACGTGTAAGGGTGGTTGACTCATCATAGAGGTGTAATATTTGCGATCCAGGTAGTTGAGGTTTGGCTTCTCATCCAGCAATTCGGGTGACTCCTGTTGCATGCGCAACATCGATGACTGGTCGCTGCACATAATGGGCTGGAAATTCGAAGATGGCAACATATTCGTGGGAAGGCTGCGATAGATGTTGGTGTGGTGCGCCAGGTGGTGTGAGTGGTGTAGGCCATGATGATTCACGGAATGGCCAGTCGAATCGAGCATTTCTTCGCTTTTGATCATGCTTGTACTCTACTTTCAAAGAACAATTCACATCAAATCACTTGTGTGTATATTTTTTTTAACTTTGTTCAAATTGAGATCACTGATGAGGTATCACCTTTGTATTGTTTAACGTTTTATGGTTTCCGCGATCTCGAACTTTTCACTTTCGCTATTCTCAATGAACTGAAACGATCATTGTGTCGGTTTGAAAATGTTTGCTCTAGTTACGCTCCATTAGCATTGCTACAATGAGTTTAAAAATCCTTTCCGAGTGAGATACTCGACTCATTCTCTGAGATTCACCATTCCATGGAATTAAAATTTTTGTTTACGTTTTATGGTAGCGACTGCGTGAAATTGGTTCAAGTGGACGGGGCAGACTCTTGAGTGAGTTTCTTGGGATAAGCCACAAATGGGTTAACATCTGTTCGAGTGCTCTTCTTTTGTGTATTCGTCTGACAGGCTATAACTGAATAACTGTATACAGACACCTAATGGAATTTGGATATGAGTGTGAGGCTAATTAGAATGGGTGAGCAGAGTACACCGACTCTCCTTTCATTGAAACGATATTGAGTAAAAATTGTGCTCATGTTGAATTAAATTTGTAATTTGCCATTACAAAACTGATATCCGCTGAATATCAGGTCGTATTAGCGATGTAATTGCTCAGCCTTTTGTTACATCATCAGCATTTTGGGTACTTACGAAAAAGTTGATTCCGAAAGAATAATATGAGATATTCCTATTTTGCTATTGCCTTTTCTGCTATTTTGTGCATTATAGACACCTTTGCAGGTTTCTGGATGATTACAAGTTATAAAACTGTAAAGCCGAAAAATAACGCCTGGTGGTTCTTGTAGAAGAGTAGTCTGACCGCGGTCGACGTGATGTCGATTCGTGCAGTCCGAAATGACATCTCTTGGACGTAGCAGGTCAGAAATGGGAGGTTCTCCTACAAATCGAGTACGACGGAGATCTGTAGTGGTTGACAACCTTTGAGCTAAGGAATTATTGAGGAATGGTCACTTAAGCTAAGGTCCCATAATTGCCCCAAACGAGACGAAATTATAAGTAAACCTAGGATCACCCACATTGTCGCTCGATCGGTCTAATGAGGAAGTCGTGGCACCTTAGCTTTAGAAATCTGTTCAATGATGTATATGCATCTGGTCCATTGATCAGATTGCTGGCCGAAAATGTTCACAAATGAAATCTCCCAACTTTTCGTTCCTTTCATCAACAGTTCGTAAATTATTTTCCCGCCCCATTAACAATAACAGCTCCAATGGCATCATCAGCCACGGCCGAGCGTACACAAAGACGCAACATGGTAATGGTTCCATTAAATGGCAGCTCCCCATACTCCAGCGAAAAACCGGTTTGTCTTCTCACCGTGAGACCAATTATTGCTAAACCAACGACAAACGAGCTGACGATTGACTTGTTGAATCGCATCGCCTCTACAGGTTAAACCTGCTCAAGAGTCGAACCATTCCAGCAACACTTTCCATAAAGTCCGCCATTGCTTTTGACGCTGTCGTCGCCCTAGTGAATATGCTTTCGTCTGGCTGCCACTCGATGTTATTGTCTTGTCTTCTCAACGCACGCAATCCTCTACGAATATGTCATTTCGATCCGCAGCGATCGAGTCGCATCTTTCCCTCAACGCGCCGATTCCGCTGAACATTTCAATTGAACTGCGCGAAGAGGCGGAGTTTTGTTTACATTATTTTTGTCGAACGCGTCAGCCGATTGGCGGCCGATGGTGCCGCTGCCACCGCTGGTGCTGGATACATACACTTGAAAGATATTTTAATTTTTGAATATTCTCGTTGTTGTTGGTGTTCCTCTTCTTTCGACATTTGGCACTGCCGAATCGACTCCGGGCTCTGTTTGCCATCATTAATTTCGTCGAATTTTCGAAACCGAAAAACATTTAAATTAATTCATTCTGTTTCTCGTTTTCCTTTTGTATTTTTACACAAAAGCTTATTATTTTTGCGAATTTTATTTCCAGCGAAATAAATTAGCCAGCCAGCCCCAACGGTGTAATAAAAAATATGGCCGATCTCTCTTCGCTTGGATATTAATGGCCACTTGGTCATTCTGTATGGTTTATAGCACTCCTCCGTGTGCGCCATAATTGGGTCATTCATTCCGAACGCATTTGGGGGTTGCGCATTGGCGTGGCCGCTCATTGCTTGCTGCCATTATAAATTTATTAATAAAATTCACGAATTGAAGGTAATCTTCTTCGAACGAACTGTCTAATTAATTACGTATGTATGTATATGTGTGCTTTGCCTAAAGTCGAAAAATAATAAAGATCACGGGAGGTACGGCTGCAGGCGTTTTCAAAATTGAATTCATTAAATTAATTATGAGAAACTGTAAAAGTTTATTCAATTCATTTCGAAGTATTGAAAAATAACAGGTTGGAAAGCCGTAATTTTCCATCATTATTCCAAAATTTATTAGATTTGAACCAGTATTAAGTAAGCGACTTTTTCATGAATTCTTAAAAATTACTCGGTTTTCCATGGCTTTGGAGTGTCTTCCAGTCACAATATTTACAGAATATACCGCGCCCCAGCTGTTATGATGTGCAAATCCATGTAATTACATGAATAACTCAAAAAATTCGATTACGTCTAATTTGGTCCAATTTGATTCGAATTGTATACAACATTCCAGCGAGGAATTCCCAAACAATCGCGTCGTCTCGTCGGATCAATGAACGATCAACTACTAACCAAACAATCATAATAATAAGCGTATTTTGAAATTGTTTTATTTAATGTTATTAAATACCAAATTGTTTACTATTATGAGCATTTGTAAACACATTGAACGAGATTCATTCATTCATTCGTAGTAGGTATGTACATACGATCTGCTACCACCAAACACACCAAACACGAGAATATTTTTAACTAAAACTGCTATTGTATATTTATGCGGAACAGCAGCAGCGCCCGCACCAACGACGACGACGACGATCAACTTATATATATTGTTTAATCGCACATCATCAGCATCATCATCATCATTTATAATCAAAAAATAAAGTTCGCCCGCCTTATGCGTTTGTATATAAACATTTAACAATTAAACACTGAAAAATTCCTCTAAACAATCTAACCGTCTTGTATACAAGATGCGACTACAAGTACTCGCTGTACATCGACACCACTGACACCAGCACCAAGAGCAATTATTTGTTTTTGCACACTGACCTACAACAACTTGTTGCTAGCCTACCACTACTCCGCCATGCGGATCAAGTGCAGATCGTGTATATAGAATCAGTTAATGCCAACGGAAACAAGATCAGCACCAACAACAAGAGCAACAACAGCATCATTGTAGCAACATGCTATACTTTTGATTTGCTTATAAATATTCATACAAATTCAAAATATTTACAACAAAGCAAAACAAAACAGAAAAGGCAACACCACCATTCTGCAGTTTTTCTTAAATATTTACGAAATCCGCTTAATCGGTGAAAACAATCAAACGATCGTTTTGTATATTGTAGTTGGCTCACATGTTGGAGTCGCGTGCGTATACGCCATCTTTGAAAATGTGAACAATTTTAGTATTTCCTTCTTCCACATAACAAATAACAAACAAACAGCAAATTGTTTTTAACTTTCTTCGTCTTTCTGGGCTCAGGGGGGTGCAAGATAGTACGGCCTTCGTAGTGGCATACAAAACAACTTGCGGTTGGTTAAGTATGATTTTGTAAATATTTATACGAAAACCAAATAACAATTCATTTGCTTCTTTTTTATAATGAAATACCAAATTTTGTAGTAAATTTTCGGGCTTCTTCTTCTTCTTCTACTACTTAGCTTTATTTCAAATAAACACTTTGGTTATTTGTGTGAACTCGAATTCAATTGAGTTGTAAATGTGCGAGGGTGTGTGATATATTGTATACAAATGTGTCCAGAGGTCATTGTGGAATTTGTTGGGTTAACTTCAACCATTGTAATTATCGCATTGTTGATACAATTGTTCACCTTTGCCAGCGGATCATTCAGAGTTTTGCTTACAGTACTTACATTTTTCTTTTAATTAGAAAATGGCCATTAGAGGCGTGGTCAGATTCCAGCGTCAAACAAAACTAAAAATGTTGAAGAGTATCAAGAAAACTCCCATATGTTCTGCATAAACAATCGTTCGTTATCAGTTTTTCTAGATGAAATCGTTTACGGTTTTAAGTGAAAAATGGTTTGGTGCTATTTAATTACTCATACGCCATGTATGTCAATATATATTTTTTCCTTGAATTTAGACCCAAATATCGTAAAACAGTTTTGTTTCAAACGTGGCCATCTTTAATCGGAAGTTTCGAACGTTTATTTGAACGATTAAATTTGTGAAAAAGCGACCAGCAATACTCTGAATTGTATCTGAAAACTGAAAACGATCGATTGATTATTCTGAGTCCCACTACTTTAAAAATCAATCCACGGGGGATTCTCCGAAAAACGATTTATGCTTACTGGTATAAGTATTGGTGATAGAATTTAGACGAACTATATATTTGTTCGTATGCCTTGTAGATAGTTCCCCGGAACGTACACAAGCTACAAGTTTTGGAGCAATACATTTTCTATTTGAGAAAATTATTTTTGTAGAAAAAAGTGTTTTCTTGTGGAACTTTGCTAAACTGCCATATTCCGCTAATACTTTTAAATCCCGAAAATATTCGTAAATGAGAAAAAACCAAAACAAAATTGCAAAATTGCTTCTGATTTTTCGAACAAAGGTGCGGCGACCATTAAGATCAAAAGCAACAAAAACGCTTAACACAGCGCACAAAAACGTACGCAATAAAAATGTGAAACTTTAAAGATGGCCGACACAATGGCGGCCCGCAATTCCAATCCCGCCACAGTGGGCATTACGAAACCCACTCGTACAGAACAACAAAAGTCAAAGTTGTGAATGAAGATTTTCGGTGCGCAATTTAATGTCGTTTCTTCTACGAATTTCCAATTTCACAGCAATAAAATTGAACGATTTATCGTCGCTCTGCAAACGGACTGTGCCAACAGAAAAACTGAAGAACAGCAACAGCCTATAGTGGTATTCTGTGGCGAGTCTAGTCGAACTTTAAATGCCCTAAGGCCAATAAATACAACAATGTGCATAAGATGGGCAAAGATAACTTTCTATGGACCTTACGAAAGTCTTCATTCACAATTGAAGGATATTAAAATATTTTCAACTGCAAATTTATGTTATTTCATCAATGACGAATTAAGCTATGCAAATTCATATGACCTGGAATAGAGTGCAAAGCGTTAAAACACGAAAAAATTATCGGAAAACCATTTCGAGTGTAATGGTTCTTTCCGTCATTAGATCCTCTTGAGAGGCTTTGTTTTCGGAGTTGAGTCATCATCGGTCGATGGAGCATCGATGCATGAAATCGGTAAATGGTTTTGTTTTTTTATCGCGAAATCGATGACTTCTTCATTTATAAAGGAAACGGAATTTCCTGCAATCGCAGTGAACGTTTAAGTTGGCGCGCAATCAATTGAATATAACGGCCATCGCCATGAGTCGGCGAACGGGGGCCAGTCAGGCGCGTCTGTTTCATCTCACTCCACGATCGTTGTCGTCATCGTGGTATATATGGCCTGAACAGCACCGTACACCGTTCGCCATAGCCTTGTGGTATTTTTTTCGATTTCTTTCTTTCTTTCTTTTCTTAATCTTATTTTTAAAAATAGCAGCACTGAATCTCCGACATAGATTCAGTACCAGTGATGCGCTCTCATTGCGATGCTACTGCCGCCTATGTCGCCGCCTTCACCCATTCGTCGGGCATTTTCTACTGAATCCGCATCGCATTGGTTGTAGTTGATGCGGAACACACTATGGCTGCGACTGGTGATTATTGTGGTTTTGCCAAAAGGGGGACATTTCTTTCCACCCAACTAATTCGAGGGAACGTATATAGGGGCGTGATCTTATAGGCCTTGTTTTGTAAAATGCTTCCGTCTTATCAAACAATTTCATTCGTATTGAGTTATTTTTCCTTTCGAGTTTCACTCAATTCCAATTAGCCCAATTATCGGGAGACACTTTTCTGTGATAATATTTGTCACCGTTCACCGATCTGTTTGCACTGACGCGATATCACACATGTAGCTAACATCTGGCATCGGGTTACACACAGATCCAGACCGTTTGCTATGTGGGATACTCAAGTGGTTGCTGTGTGCCCAATAAAATATGTTAATGTGACAAAAGGCAGTCACTTGCCTGAGACCCCTGCATCCTAATGATCTTTTTTCCCTGCGGTCTGATAATATTGTGACATGTTTTTGAGAAATTGTAATTGGGTTGAGGCGAGTTTCGAGTACAATTTGTTAATGCGTAGACTGGCGCCAGAGATTTGTACAAATCGTGTACAGAACTGTTCAATTGCGGATTGCAATTGTGGTCAGTGAGGCAGCATTCACATGTGTGGTCCACTTAACTTATTCTCCGGTAGCTCCTGAATGTCTCAAGTAACATCTAAAATATTTTTCATTCCCAATTTTGATAATCATAAAAACAATTCAATATAAAGTCTATTTCGACATACATTTTGAGCACCAATAAATTCTCCCAACAAAACTTTGAATTACAACACAAAAGAACTTCCACATGTTTCATCACATGTCTTACGAAAGTTTCTCTGTGATTAATGGCCACTTTTATGTTCAAAATGTAAGTGATCTTGTACTAGGTAGAAAGGTAAGGAATGGAACCTAAAAATTTACTAAGTAGATTTGATGAATATGAAGAAAAGATCAAGATTAAATGCACTTCAATCCAATTGACAAATTTAATTTTAGTTCTGAGTGATTTCGTTTTGGTTTGAAACGAGCTGAAGG
The DNA here is from genome assembly GCA_951394025.1 of Heteromyza rotundicornis. Classification (NCBI taxonomy): domain Eukaryota; kingdom Metazoa; phylum Arthropoda; class Insecta; order Diptera; family Heleomyzidae; genus Heteromyza; species Heteromyza rotundicornis. The sequence goes on along the minus strand of OX596010.1, from coordinate 83,635,518 downwards.
CAGTACATGGCACATTATTTTACAAACTTTTCATCATTTGAGAATTTCTTTAAAAATAACTATTCGGAGCGTTTAGCGAGATCTGCTGATCTCTGCTTCTTCGTTTTACCCCACCAGAAAATGTCTGACAATTCTAAAACCATAAAATTCGAAAACTCATCGCCTTCAAGACATAAATTTTGTTTTGTACGATTTTCGTGTAGGAAAAAAAAACTAACTAAAATTAGCAACTTGTTTACACAAGAAAAGTAATAATTACCAATTCGAACAGGGGATATAAATTACCCGTACGACGTACAGCGCTTAACCCCCGCACGCAGCAGAGAGCTAGGAACGAGAAGCGAAAAGATCAATTGCGCTAGAAAAGCCAATTTGAAATTCCGACAATACGGACCAGTAGTCACTCCAATGCCCGTACGCTGCCACGCGATATTGAAAATATGTGTGTGATGTTCGAAAATCGAAAAACGGAAAACGGGCCTTTGTTTACGTTGAGCATTTCTTTGTTGTTGCTGTTGTTGGTGTGTGAAAAACCGCTCTGTACTTTCTGCGTTCACCGCCATACTGCACGCAGCGGCACAGGTCACACACGCTTCGAACCTCGATTTCTTTTTACGGAATCTCAATACTTTTGACTATTTTCCTTTTTTTTTATAAAAATTTTTTCAATATGTTTGTCATAGCATCCACACCGCATGAGTAATATTCGTTGAAGGCAAATAATATCGATGCCAATTGGGCTGGTACGGTGGGTGCACTGTTAATGTGAAGTCCCGTGTGTTTTTCAGAAACAAATTCCGACAATGAACATATTGAAATTGGGGATGTATTTTAAGCACCTGTGAATGATATAGCGCAGAACCTCAGAGTTGATTGCCATTGTGCGGCGGCCTTCGATAAGGTTACGCCGCTGCCGCTTAAAATTGTAGTTAAGAAAAAATGCAGGATTTAAATTTTGAAAATGTAAATTTTTTTCAACTGATTTACACGACGATTTGTGTAAGTCCACCAAAACTAACTAATTTCTGAACAATTCCCATATGTGTTTGCATTTACTACGTACAGCAAATACGATATATCACACCGCTCCCAACATATGTGTCTTCGTTTGACTGGCGTCGGGCATTTCCCGACGCACCACACACATCAGCAATTCCAGTTCAACCTGATCAAATATTTAACCCTACGCTGGATGTAATTTTAATGGGCTCATATAATTTGTAGCGGCATTAATTCTGAGCAAACAATTTTATAGTTCTGGTAGTTTATGGCTTTATAATGTCTGCAGTTTTTTTTTCTTTATGGGCTGCTGTTTGGTACTTTTTTATAGCCAAATCCTTTAATATAGCTTCGATTTTTTTGTTTTAATTTTTATAATCCTTTTAATATATGTAGCATGTGTTGTTTCGGTAGTCTGATTCCAAACTATCACTCGAAATCTATGGATAAGCATTGCTTTCTACCAATTTTCTGAGCAGTACTTTAGGAATCAATGAATTTTTTTATATATTTTCTTTCAGTGTCGCTATTTTTTAATTTGATGTCAAAGTTCAAGATTACGAACAATGTCCATTAGACATGTCGATGGTCATACGTTGTAACTAAAATTCTTTGACGTTTGAAATTCAAAGAAAAGGACCACGTAGGAAGAACTGCAAACTTCAAGTTAAACAGAACTTCGTGGTAACACTATGGATATTGGCATATCGCGGCCACTCTTACCTAATCTAACCTACTAATCCTACTATTCCACTAATTATTTCTGAGTCTTTATGTTGGAAATCAGGGCAAGCGACGTATTTGCAAGAATTTAACATTTAATTAAATATAATTGCGATGTTTTTATCTCATATGTGAAAATCCTACACAGAAAAAAAAGCGCCAGTAAAATTAACCGATAAAAGTTGTTAATATAAATCGTTAAAATTCGATATAAAATAGTTCAGATAATCGCAAGTAAGTTCTTTTACCACAATTTATGATTAAATGCGTTCACAAGTTTACTGGAAATTTTCAACTCTCATCGGTTAAACGTACCAACATTGATTAGATTGACCGAGAAATATTTGCATAATATTAATCAAGTCCAATAAAGGTCAAAACTAGTACTCCCGGTACGTTTGGGAAATCAGTCAACCGATAGAAATGGTTTAAAAATTATCAACATCTGCTGCTCTTATCTGGCGGGAAAAAAATTTAAATTAAAGAAATAGCTTCTTCTTTTACGATACTTTTGCTACTTTTGGAAAGTGCTGAAATTCACGCTTCGCTATCGCTGTCTATCCATCAACCATCAGCGTCATTTCAACGCATGGAAATTTTCGGATTTTCCGAAATAACATTTATGTAAATCGCTCAATTGCGCTGATCTTGAGCGTTTTTTTTCCTATTATTCGTGTTGTTGTTGTTATTTGTGTGAAGCGCTTGATCGATTGAAGTTCGCCGTCCCGCGTCTGTCAGTTTAGTGGCATCAGCAACAACAGCAGCAACAATTTTTCTGCTGCTATCAGCTAAAGATCAGCAATGAAAATAACCGTATTATATTCAACTACATAGTATTTTATTTGTGTTCGTGTGGGTGTGTGTGTGTGTGGGTGTATGTGTGAAAGACCACCCAACACGGAGACGCCTTGGCAGCTTTCAACTTCTGACGCGCTGGTGGTGGTTCCTCAAACCGCATAATCCATATTTTCATACATTCCAAGTTCTTCTATGGGAGCAGATGCATCTGATGTATTGCCCTGCCGCATTGCACTGACTGGTGGCTGATGTTTGCCGCCGGTTTGGTGCGTGTAAACATGTGTAAATCATGCCGCCGAAGGCATCAAAGTATGTCCGTGACGTATGACGTCGATGATGGCTTGCATTAAATTGGGAAAATTATTCATTTTCATAAGTACCTGCCTTGTATGGAACTGGTGAAAAATTGTGGTGTGAGAACATGTGGGAAGAGTTGGACTATTTTGGGGAGGCCTTCATTTTAATATTTCGAAATTACGTATTGATAAATTATACATTTGAAGGGGAGGGGTGGGTGGTCAAAATGGCGATCAAATTGAGATTATGCTTTTTTTACCATCAATAGTTCACTCTTCTCATAGTCTTTTAGGGAAGTGTATTGCCAGGAACTTTCTCCCTGTCTCTATTGACAGACCGGCCTGACGCCTACAATAACACAACCCGATGTTCCCATTTGTTCGGACCGACAACAATCAACAAAATGTTTCTATTCTCATCACAAACATTTGTCGATATGTCAAATTCATAAATTTATTTCGATAAATTATATCCTATTAGCATAGGGTCTGGGAACTGGCTTCATCCAAGGCGCACACGTTACCGTTCCTATTAAAATGCGATTACTACAGCCGTTTTTTTTTTGTTTATTTACACTCGAGACATATCGAAAAACAATTCACGATCACATGAAAAAATTGATTTCTTGGAAAAATAAACAGAAATTTCGAACTTTAATTTGAATGTGTTGGACTGGGCTGGTGGCAAATGTGAAAAAGGTGTCTTTGAAGATCAATAGACCACATTATTAATAATTTCGTTGAATTTTTTTTATTCAATCTTTCTTTCTGTTAGATGCTAAACGGAAGTTTACACCGAAAATTATTTTCGAACTTAGCTTTGCGCTTTCACATCCTGCTTGTGGTGTGGAAATACTCATTTGGAAGAACTTTGGTTCATTTTTTTAAAAAACTTGAAATGTTCGTTTACTCCTTTGCTTATAACCAAATTATAGCCTAATTGACAACTGCTGTCGATCACTTCAGAAAATCAATTGTATGGTGTGGCATCATCATGCGTCTATGTCGTATTCGTATACGAATACGTGGTTGGATATATCCAACCACTTCAAAATACGGTAAATCATATTGAAATAAAATTCTAAAATCCGATTTTTGTTTTGTTGGCATGTCAAGAGCTGAACGGATCATTTGTCAACACCAACAGTTCAGGGATTTCGGCACTGGAACAGTTTCGTTTTTAGTTTTTTTTTTATATATAGAAGCACATATTTTGTTATCACATGAAGATCAATGCCTCTTTCTGGTCGCTGCAGCGTACAAACATTTCCCTTCAAATGCCTTTCGGCTGCTCGTTTTGCTTCAGTGATTATTTTTTTTGTTCTTAATGACAAAACCTTTTGCATTTTTTTCCTTCATATTTTCAAGGTTTCACTTCATATATCTCCATTAAAGTTTGTTTAGATTAAAAATATGCCATGGGAGCCGTCGAGAGAGCCAAATCAAAGCAAACAATTTGCCAAATGCGTGTGGTATCTAAAAAAGTTTAAGACAATTAAATTTGTATTCTTTTTTGTGATTTTCAGTTGCCTTCCATCACTCAACAGAGTGAATTTTATCCATTCAGAAATATTCAATAAGTTTTTTCAATCTCTGAGCGATTTATGGGACAAACTGTATAGTGGACAAAAATAAATAAGTTTCAAAACAGGAATACAAAACCTATTTCGTAATTAAATGCAAATAAAACACATTTTAATCAGTCAATTTTAGGGATCATTTTATTAAATTGAATGTAATTAAATTTACTAATAGCCTAATAATACCTACAACTAGTTGAATGAACAGCGTTGGCACTTTTAATGAAATAAAACTTGCAATTTTAGAAGGAACATAACATTTTTTGTTATTAATTGTCAGTTGTAATTTGAAACTGAAGGGCAACTGAAAATCGGTAACATAAAACCGATATATAAGGCGCTCAGTTCTATAGTGGATTAAGTTCAAAAGTCCAATCAAACTGGTGCTTACGGAAATCTATGGCCCATATTGAAAGGCTATGAATATGAATATGAAAATTAAGTACCAAATTAACTTTAGTACTCTACTTGTTAAGTTAAGTTCAGCATTCCTTTCGCGAATGAAAAATGCCATATTGACTAATTTTAGATTTACAAAGAATGTTCTATAAAATGACTAGAAGTTTCTTTAAAGTCTTATTAAAGCCTTCTTCAGATCATCGTTTCTGGAACCGAAACTGGAACGGAAACCGATATTTTGGAAAGTCAATATTTTCAAAATCTGAAGGTGCATTAGACCGCACGCGATCAGCCAAAAATGTCGTTTTTCGTACCACCCCACTATTCATTTTATGTACTCTCTAATTGAACACATTCAATTGCCTTTATTAAACACGCCTTAATTTCAAAGCACAACCAACTTCACTTGCTGCGGCTGTAGTGCTGCCATACGGTAAACCCCGTATTTATATAGTAAAATTTTCCAAAAAATACGGACTTTCAAAACAATTTCTTGATACGGATTTTTCGAAAACAAAAAAATCTGTCCGAACTTTCGCACCCTTATTCCGGTACACCTCTTAAAACGCCTTGAATCCGCTTATGAAATGCGCTGAAATATTGTGCAAAACTACTGGCAACACTGATTGACACTAAAGTTCAAAACCACTGATTTAACGAATGTATAAAAAGTTATTGTGGTGAATCTTTTACTTTTCGTGTGGAATCTTTTACTTTTCGTGGTGAAAAACGTGATCTTCGTTAAAAATGCCGTAGCAGCAGTCAGTTTTTAATTTTGATTCGTGCGATCGTTTGTGTGCATTCGCGGGTGAAAAACGAAAAAGAATCTAAATGGAATAGAAAATTTCAGAAAAGTGATTCATAATTAAATAATTTGCGAATTTTTGCACACTCAGCGACAAAATTGCAAAGTGTAGTAGATATAAAAGCATAAAGAATTCGAGGCGTGCAACGCAAAAAAAAAGTGAAGTGAAATTGGCAGCGAAAGGCGCAGTCGCAACATTAACATCAAAATTGTTTCAGAAAACTCTTTGAATTAATAAAGAAATCCGCCATTATCGTGGAATATATTCATTAATCCAATAAATCGAAATGGGTTGCGCCGTTAGTACAGGGAGAGATAAAGAAGCGATCGAAAGAAGCAAGAACATCGATCGGGCGCTGCGAGCAGAACGCGAAAACGCTGCTTCGGAGGTGAAATTGTTGTTGTTGGGTGCGTCTCATTCGATATTTTTATTTTGTTTAATTCTTCCTTAAGTTTGTTTACTGCATTCTACTCTGCTTAAGTAGAGCACTTTATTCGTGATTTTTATCTGAATTTGTAAAATCGGAAATTGCTCATAAGAATTCTTGGAAAATGAATTGCCTAATTCGCGCGAGCCTTCTGGAGAGTGGTGAAATTCGTTTGTAGGGGTATTTTGGTTTGGACATTTCACCACTACGGAAAGGTGGGTGTGGTGAATAATGTACTGACGCTGGCCGGTTGCGGCTGCGACTGCGCAGTTAGTTTATAAAGGAAACTAATTTTTTAGATTAACAGCCTGACAATGACGATATTGCCAGGGTACTGGTTGATAGTTGTCATCCGGGCACTATTTTTGTACTAGGAACTACGAACTAGTAACCTTTCGTGCCGTGTCTACTGCGGCACGACACACTAGTAAATTCACTTAAGTAAGAGTGCATTATCGGTTCTCTAAAGATTAGTGAGCTCACTAGTATGACGTTATGCAGTGGGTAGATATTGTCTGAGGAAGCTGGTGATACAGAAATGTCCCTCATCCTAGTTGAAGGCATTGAAGTTCGCATTTGATTTCGAACATGTTTATATTAGGATAAAAATCCTGTTTCGATACGATTATATCAGATTAAGCGAAGGACATGTTTCTTTTAAGTTAGTCGGGCCGAAAAGTTTGGAAAAACCGTTTATAATTCTACCATCCAATATCGATAAGAAAATTAAACCAAAAAACTTTGGCCTCACTTCCGTTTTTCATTTCACTTTTCGACGCATCAATTTCCAAATAAATCATATTCCCAAAACATACATTTCCTTGGTGGGAAACTACAACTCCAACCAAATTCCGCTACAGCTGAATGAATGTGAATAAAAATTCGGCAATGTGCCGTACGAAGTGTCGACTTCCACCAAATATTATTTAATTCATTTGTGACTCAAGAAATTCCTGAGTTGAGCACTCAAGTGCAGCGGGGGAATGCGAAGAACATTCCTTGCGGTTTCCATTATAAAGTGTGAGAATTCTTATGTTTCGAATTTTCCGTAAATGTAGCTAATGAAGAGGGGGAAAAAGAAAAACAGTTGTCCACAAAAATACCTAATGCCCAATACAAGAACTGCATAAGATAATTATAGTGTGCTCAAATCGAAAATTCAATTCAGCATTAAAGACTGCATAAGTGGCAACTATCTTGGACACACTCATAACAATTTAGGTACCTGTTATTTTTTTGTACATTTGACCTCAGCCGTGCAGTGTACTTGAAAGCAGCTGCATACAAGCAAAACACAAAGCAACACACTAAAGTGCAACAACGGCTAGATATTAAAGCAACGCCACCTGAAAATTACCGTTTTCATTGCCAGCTCAAACTCAAAACAATAAGAAATGTTGGGGGAAAACAATAGGGCCCACTGCAATGGAAAATGCGTCACTCGCAACTTTTGTAGCGTCGCTTGAACTCTTGTTAGATCAGCGCGATCGGCTTCCACATGACTCAAATAAGACAACAATAGCAACAAATACAGATGCATCTGAGATGATACTGATATTAGAAGGCAAAGTGGCCGACAAACACGGGTATGCTTGTAAAAAAAATGAGTGAATAGAAGCAGTAAGAAAGTGAAATTTCTTCAAGCATTTCGCAGTAATCAACAATCCACTGTTGATTTCAAATAAAAGTTAGAAAAAAATAACAAACCTGTGAATTACTTTCATCTTTATTAATTGTCAAGCAAAAGGTTGCATTAATAGGTCCATAATAAGCCAAAAATCTTAACATTTTAGTGTATATTTTATCTACCATAAAAATGAATTTTGAAAACATAAAAATTGGCAACCCTGGCTCATTTTCGTGGTGATCATCATCAGCCAACATCAACCCGAAAACCGAAAGTCTCACCCATCCCAGCAAAACAACCACAACTTGAAATTGTAAAATTAAAGAAATGAAATGAAATGAGTACGTTCATAACAAACATGCGCCACCGCCTAATCATACTTCCAACAATTCAGCCGCTTGAATTTTCAGCTGGGGGGTTTTTTTTTTGCCTACTCCAACTAATTTTCATTGTTTTCGGTCTTTTATGAATGAAAATATTCGCGGCTTGGTATTTCGTCCATTTTTTTCTTTGTAGTTATTGTTGTTTTTGCTGACACTTTACACAGTCGCCCGTTGATCTCGCTGGAAGTACAGCCGGTGCACCTCACCTCACTTCCCTTCGCTCCTCAATAGGTTTTTGTCGCATGGTGGTGCGGCTCATCTCGCTTTGTCTGCGTGAATTGCAGATACAATCGCATTTGATTCGTACATACTTTGTTCGTTCGTTTGGTTTGCTTGCAGCCTCATTTACATTTGATTCTGTGCGATCACTTTTATTTATTAGTGTCAATTTATATTGCATTCATCCGCAAAGGGGGGCCGGCCGTAGAAGCTTCAATGTGGAGCGACATGCAATTTTGTGAAAATTTCATTAAATTTGGCGAGTGAACCAACCATTGAATTGATTAGAAAATTATGCGCCTTGAATGCGTCTTCGTCACTTGTTCACAAAATGTTCACATTCATTCAAACGAATTAGGCAAAATTAACATCATGAATTTGAGATGGAATTTTTAGGCGAGATGCCTAGACGGATTTCAAAGCTAAATATTCAAACTGTCAATATTAAAATTTTTCTCTGTAATACCCTACTTATGCACATTTCCAGAAAAGCCACAATAAAATATTAAATTTTGATTGGGAAAATCTTAAGTAACCTTGTAACTATTACCTTTTTTTTTCGAAAACACGGGCAGACTTAAAGAAAAGAAGAAATTACCATTTTGTTTGCGCTAATTTATAAATGCCGGCTTTCAATCGAGCAATCTTTGATTCAATTAAAATATTATTGAATAACCGAATACAAATACAAAACCGTTCAGTGGCGTTTGTCTTGTATTTTCCTTTATTTATCTACAAACTGACAATGAAATTAAAAACCAAACAAAATCGAACTTGAAGTATGCAAAGCGGTAAACTGTTGTGGATAACTTTTAAAAAAACAGTCTTTCCTAAGATAACCAAAGAGATTACTAAAAGAGGAATGAAAAAAAAGTAAACAAAAACACCAACAACGCTTGTGAGTAATGGTGGAAAGCGCCATATGTATTTGATAAAGACTACAGTAAAGCAACAATAAAAAAAAGCACAAGTAACAAAATACGGCAATCAGAATCAGACTACTTATATTTAGTAGGAAATTGACTCATTTCTTGGCATTATTTTGCAATTTTATTTCCACTCAATTATCGCAGAATGGCAACGTAATATGAACTAACTACATGTGGATTTCAATAAACTGTGTAAATGTATTTTTATAATAGTTTGCATTTAAAAATATTATTGCAGATTATACAAAAATGTATTTTTCATTATCAAGTCTAGAATTGAAATCAAAGAAACAAATCAAAAAATATGGGCAACAAATTCAGCATTTTTATTTCGATTCCTGTGCTTGTATATCGCCTTGATTGAGTCGACTATTGAGTTCCCCAGTAATGCGGAATTGAATATGGATCATAAACCAAACAAACTGATGTCGTGGTCGATTCAACGCATTAAACGCGCTGCGCCGATGGCTCTGTAATGAGCTGATGTGAGTTAGCTCATTTACTGTCGAATATTTAGTTGCGAAATTAGCGCATTTTTTCTGTGCTCATCATCATGAAAATAGACTCATTATCATGGAAACACTCCCAACTGAAGTATTTTTATTTTCTTTCTTTCTTATTTTATGTTGGTTCGTTTTATTTGTATTGGACTCCATTTTTCACAAATTCACCAAAGCGTACGTAATCAAGTGTGAAGTGCGATGTCGGCTGACATTATACAATAAAATATAACTAATCGAGATAAGAGTATCGCTGTTGTGTGCGCCTATGTGTGAAGTGTGTGTTTCGGTTAAGACATCGTCGTCGGCGTCTCTCCATGCTGTCACTGTTGTGGAGCAGTTAACGGTGCATGGATATCGGACTATGTTCATAAATAAAGCGCTTTTAAATTGGCTACGTTTGGCTTTGGTTTATCGCCTTTTGTCACAAAGTCTCTTGTCTCTTGAAACTTTATAATTTTGATACTTAGTTGTAAAAGATATTTATGCTGAGAATTTATGCTCTTGTAGAAGGATTTAATTGCAGTTATTTTGTACTTTCTCAGTATCTCTAAAAAATAAAGTTTTCATCAGAACGATTTTAAAATTGAATATTGTCATATTTTTCTCCAATATTCGAACGGAACTTCTGCCATTTACGCACGCACGCTCACGCATAAAACTTTATTTTAGGAAAAGTTTGCAAAGAAATTCCAAAGATTTGCATATTTTTGATAAAGTTTCTTTATATTTGGCAAAAACAAAATTTACTTGAAAAATTACGTTTTTTCTATCTTAACACGATAAACTGGGGAACCCTCACGCACAATATATTTTGAATCACACAAATATTTACGAATTTTCATGATTTTCTCAAAAAATGAGACGCGCCCATCTCCGATTTCAAATGATTTAATTGATTTTTGAATCATGAAAGTGTCAAAAATCACAGAGGGTGAATGAAGGCGGTATTAAAAACTTGGGTTGCATATTATTCACTCACTTCAAAATTTTAATGGCAGCTTCATATACCCCAACTAGCTTGGGTTTCATGCATTCAAAGCTTCAGATAAGCACCGACGTGATAATATGTAAAAATTCAAAGTTGAAGAAATAAAAAAAAAATAATGAATATTTATTTTTGCACACATGCTTATGTCCACTTATTTCCATTGGCCGAGCCAAATAACTAACAGAAATTTGATTAAAATAAATTTCTTCACTAAAAATACTAAAATTATCAAATCAACAATAAAAGTTATTTGTCTTTATGTTGTCGCAGCTACAGAAAGCATGTCTGCTCTTTATATTTATCTTTCACTTGAATATAATAAGTTCAGATTTGATTGTAATATTTTCCAATAATAGAAATAATTTTTCAAGCGTTCTTCATTATACAGTCACAACGACCCATAAACAGAATAACTTTGTATACATTTTTGTAAATATCTCCCACTGGCTTTAAATAGGAAGATTGTCTCTCCATGAGACAAGACACACTTCAATCTAACTCAATCTATCGCATTTCTTTAATTCGTTTTGCAATTGAATCCTCCCTCCCTAAGCACTTCATAATTGTTGACTAAATTAAGACAAGTAACTATGTATATTATCTACTTTTATACTGTAATTTAATACTAAAGTACTGCTTGTTGATATGAACAATGCAAACGATACTTTTATGATAATCACGTATTCCTTTTGAAAACTTCATATAAATTTTACCGACCGTAGGAAAACCAAAAGTGCGTTTAGTTTAAAAGTGAAAGTATTCATAAAAGGGCATCTAAATAAGACGATAGCGACAGCAGTTAATTGAATTACAATGAAACGAATTGTCTGTTTTTCCTATTTGCGTGATTTTGGCTATTAGTTATTTGCCTAAACACGACCATATTTCACCTGCTGTGCTCATGAATTTATAAACAACGCATTTTTCAACTAGGCGGTAAATAAATAAATTTGAAAAACAAAAAATACAAATTTCCACAGAATTTAGTACCTACTACATACTTAACGTTGAAAAGAAAAATGCTTATTGTTCAAATAAATAAGGAAAGTGTGAAAATGTTTTTAATTTCACTCGAAAGTACTATGCGATTTGTGTACTCAATATTTGTTTGGGTTTTCTAACAAAAAATCTAACCAATGATTCAGAATTTATTTCTTATCTTGACTTGCATATTTGTGGGTTTTTTTCATATGCCTACCGCCCTTTAACTGCAGGCTGCGGTGACCGAACCCTCTTATGTTCAGCTGCGAAGTTGCGTTTTGTGCCACTTTGAACTCTTCAATTGAACAATTCGCCTCATTCATTCATTAAAAAAAATAAAAACAAATTTCATTCATTCATGAAAGCAATTACGAATTTGTTGTTTTTACGCTACTATGGATGAGGAGGACAGCCACGACTCCTCTGCGATGCTTCGATTGCCATCAATTTAGACTTCAATTATATTCTACGCTCGCTGTTTGCTACTGAAACTACGTGATCGCTACTGAAACTACAGCATGGCGCTTACATATTATGTCGATACGTGATCGCTTGGATTCCTCATGAATGAACTCATATAAATTCAGCAAAGTCAATACATAGCCAGTTGTGGTGTGTATTTCCTCAGGCATAACTATTTACTTTTAATTGGGCGCGATGCTTCATCACATAATCACGTTTCGCTTTTCAGCTTCCGGTCTCTTCGCACACTGCGATATGTATTTACTTCCGATAGGCAATACTAAATTTTGATTATTTTGTACCTTACAGGTGCGGGTGAATCTGGCAAATCGACCATAAGTAAACAGATGAAAATCATCCACGAGACTGGCTACTCGCAGGAGGAATGCGAGCAATATCGTCGCGTTGTCTACAGCAACACCATTCAGAGTCTGATGGCGATAATACGCGCAATGGGTCATTTGAAAATCGATTTCTCCGATCCCTCGAAAACCGAAATAGCTCGTCAATTCTTCACATATGCCTCGGCCGCAGAAGAGGGTATATTGCTGCCGGAAATAGTGCTGCTCATGAAGAAACTCTGGTCCGATGGCGGTGTCCAACAGTCATTTAGCCGCTCGCGCGAATACCAACTGAACGATTCGGCTGCCTATTATCTGAATTCGCTGGATCGCATCTCGCAGCTCAATTACGTACCCACACAGCAGGATGTGCTGCGAACACGTGTCAAGACCACTGGCATCATCGAGACGCAATTCAGCTGCAAGGGCTTGCACTTCAAGTGAGTAACGACGAGTAGTTAGTGTGATGGTGATCATGAATTGATTTGCTATTTTGCCGCACTCAATTGACGGCTTAATTGGATTAGTAATTAATTAATTTTTTTTCTTTTCTCTTTCAGAATGTTTGATGTTGGCGGGCAGCGGTCGGAACGCAAGAAATGGATTCACTGCTTTGAGGGAGTCACCGCAATTATATTCTGCGTTGCGCTATCGGGTGAGTTGTGACCGCTAGCTATTGAAGGTGTATAACTAATTACTTTCCCCTGTAGGATACGACTTGGTACTGGCCGAAGACGAAGAAATGAATCGCATGATTGAGTCGTTGAAACTCTTCGACTCCATTTGCAATTCCAAGTGGTTCGTGGAAACCTCGATTATACTGTTCCTGAACAAAAAGGATTTGTTTGAAGAAAAAATAAAGCGATCTCCCTTGACAATTTGTTTCCCCGAGTACACAGGTAAGCAACGTTCACTTAGCACTTCAATGGAATCCCACGAATGTAACATTTACCAATCTTCTCAACAGGGTCCAACAGCTTTGAAGAGGCCGCCAACTATATACGCATGAAATTCGAAAATCTCAACAAACGAAAAGATCAGAAGGAGATCTACACACATCTAACGTGTGCCACCGATACGAATAACGTGCAATTTGTATTCGATGCCGTTACCGATGTCATCATCAAGAACAATCTTAAAGATTGTGGACTATTTTAGGCGCAGGGGGGGGGGAAAACCATTCAACTTTAATTCCATTTTATTTAGGGCGTTTTCACTTTATCGAAGCATTCCTCAATGCTTTTCTCTTCGCGTGGACTCCGATTTTAGCTACGATCTAGTTAATACCGCTACTATCAGCTTCTTGTCTCCTTTTTAAAATATTATTTAATGCTTATTTACTAATTAATTTAATATTCTAGTAATAGTTTATCTTACGATGACAACTTTAACTTAACAATTACAAAATATTTAACTAGAATTGCAAGTTGCGAATTCGATTTCTCCCAACATGATGCTGTGATGTCACCACGAACTGATTGGAAATGTATCGGAATTACGATCTACTTACCATCATAGCCGCCTACTAGCACTACTTACTTTTATTATTTTTATTTTATAAATAATTAACAATCACCGCATCATATAGCATATTATGAGCAAATCCGTATATTCAATCGGTTATTTCATCGATACAAATCAGTTCCATACAGTCAACCGGAGGAAATTAGTTTGTGATCGTGCAATTCGTGGAAACGATTTACAGCAATGTTTCAATATTATATTCTACAAGTTTTAATTTAACCGTAGGCCGATTAAATTTTAATAATTTTTAAAATTTCATGAGCAAATTTAATTTAAACCTTTAAAATCTAATTTGATCGAAACTAAACTAAATTCTGAGAGTTTTAGAGTTTATGTTTTTTCTATTAAAATTTGGTAATCATCTGTGAAACCAATGTGAATGGTTTCACAATTACAATTAGTACAGGAAACCGTGTGTTTTAATTTTTCCATTTATCATTTGTTATTGATTTCGGCTGATGTGTCTGCCTGTGCATTTTGATAAACGATACCATAATTTTATAATAGACGAGTGTAATTTGTAATCCTAGATTTACTGTATAAAAACAAATGATTTACAAATATGTAAAAAAATAAATTTAAAACTTGACGTGGCATGGTTTTATTTAAATAAGTAAGAGGGAGAGGAGGGGAAGTATCCTGTATGTCTAAAAGCTTTCCATAAAAGTTTCTTGCGTCCCCATTCTTTGTCCAGTCCAGTTTGAAGACTGCCGTGCATTCTCTTACGTCTTTTACAATTCCTTTGAATTCCCTTAAAGTCTATAACATTCTTAAAGATTTTAAGTCAAAAAAGAATTCAAGTTTTAAAATAAAGTCTCATACTGAGACTTCATCTCTGATCTACACCAACATATGAACAGATTGACCTTAAATGCGACTATTGAAGCCAGTGCTAATCTAAACTATGTGTGACCTTATCTTCAGATGGTCCAAAAATATATTTTTTGTCAAAAGAAAAAGTATTGTAACTTGTGACTCCATTGAGGATAAGAAATGACTGATAAACGCAAAAATGCATTCCTTTGTCTAGTTAAACCAATGTTTCATACACCTACATCTATTTCAATGGTTTAACAACCCTTTCTGTAACTCAAAAATCTATTAGGAAAATTGGAGTTGTACCACTTTTACTTTACCTTCAATTTATATAATTTCAAATTAAAAAAGTTGTTTGTCGTCTTCGAAAGAGCTTAATTGAATGCCAAAGCTCATATCGAAACCTTAAAGCACAACCATCCTATGATCATTTTCAAAATGAAAAACAATTTTTCAAATTAGTATTTTTGTATGGAAATTGATATTTATTACGATTCCCACCAACCACTATAGCCTGTGTGATGCTGCTTTATCTCATGAACCCAAAAATGCCAAAAACTCGATTTTCATGAAAACGGACATAGTACGGTTGTGCTTTAAGGTATCGATATTGTAATTGAAAGCTCTTAGCGAATTTCAGCCGACCATATTCGACATCACTGAGCGTGTGAGGCAAGTGAAGTGATCTCATACATCGCAGTCACCCAACTGAAAGTTGTCAGTAGAAAAACGAATACGAATTTTTTGTAGAAATAAATTTTGCTTTCAACTCATAGAGAAATAGTTTTAAGTGCAACATGTTGGCCTTGAAAACTGCCAGAATTTCGCCCATTTTGAGCTCTACCGTGGCAAGATATGGTACTGTGACACCGATGAGCACAACTCTGGCTGAGATCAGTCCCCAACAGAAGCTGAACTTTTTGGGTAAATTCTTAATTCACCTACAAATCGTGTGAGATGATTCACCAATTCTCAAAGTTCAAACTCTTTCAGCTGGCAAACAGACACCTTTTGTCATTTGCAATTCGCTTGGACCATTCGCCATCACAGCGATGCGCTTTTATTCCAACGAATCGAAGCCACCAACAACTTCGATCAATTTGCCCGATAAACAGAAAGTGGAGAAATACTTCTTCCGCACTGTTGCCTTCATCTGGGACATAAGCACTGTGATTTGGATCTGGTCGAGGAATAAATTTCAAAAATATGTTCTGGAAAATACCACAGTGCAACGATATTATGGGCAATTACTCGACAAAATGGAAAAGTCCAAAAAGAATTGAATTTGCTTGTTTCCTCATATAACCAATTTTTAACATTGCTCGCATATTCCCTATTGCTTTGTATTAATTTATTAACTTAATATTTATGAATAAAACAAACGGCTTGATTGTGTGCTGCAAAACTCACAATTGACACCTGTAACGGCTTGTATGTGTACATAATCAATTCGTTGTAAAGTCGTCTTCAATTCCCACGCTTTATTCTTATTTTTAAAAAATCCAATTTAAATTCAAATTTCGTTGCATTTCAAACTTGCAATAGCATAAAGTTCACCGAAATAGTTGTTGTTTCTATCTGCAATTTATTCCAAAGTGAAACTGTCCAGCAACTTGGCCAGATATTTGATAATCTTGTTTCGAGCAGCAACCAATTGGGGTGGATCGCTTTTAATCGGCTCGTACATATTGGCGCAGTGAGCGGTACCTAAATAGAACAGTTATTACTTAAATGTCTGCACTGTCTTTTGCTTGCCTGTGGCCTCATCACTTACCCTCAATATAAATCGTTGGAGTTTTCGCATTTTTCGAATCGATCAAGCCCAGTGCATGCCACGGGTCGATTGAGCCGTGCACGTAAATTACATTGGTTGTGTTGGGCTTCAGGGCCCCATAATATTTATTTGTCTCGGACACAACTTGTTCCAAGTATTTGGAGTCCATGCTGAAAGTCACTTCGAAATACAACTTGGACCAGACAATTTAATTTCATACAAATTTATACCTTTCCGAATAAATGTCCATGCACTGTCGTATGAAAAAGTCCACGCCAAATCGATCGCCGAAAGTGGCAGTCTTACTCTCGGACGTCTGATAGAAGCCGAATTCATTGCAGGTCTGATAGGTCCATTGGCGCATACCCTTTGCCACTGTGGAAGTCCACGAGGTATCCTTCATTTCTTTAATCATTTTATCGTATTTATAATCCAAGCAAGTCTCATTCGATTGATTCAGCAACATGGTATTCACAATGGCCAGCCGAGTCACCGGGGGTCCAGCTGTGGTGTTCATCATGACATCGCATATCTGAAATAATTTTGATTTTGGGCGCCATTCTTTGAAGAGTAAGAGTACAGAAATTCGCAAACCTCATCGATTGTTATTGTGGCATGAGGACTGTTGTCCTTGTTGTATTGGACAACACCGGCAAAGTTGCTGGCCAGATTCTCGAAGAAATTGGCCAAATCCAAGTGGTTTTCAATAGAGTCCTTGATTGGTGTGCACGTTCTGTAAATTAATTAAAATGGTAAGTCATCTTTAATAGAATCCTTACAAAAAAGACAACAACTTACTTGAATTTTTCATCAATGTTCCGCTGACCGATCATGTGCTTCAGTAATATCTCAACTTGGTCAAAGGATCTGGTCACCGCTTCAACACAGCCCGCTGAGTAACTGGCCAACGAGGACTTCACAACATCAAAATATTCTGCAAAATACAATCTGGTCAAATACAAATGTTCATTCACAAAATGTATACGTGTCCAACCCGTGAAATCCACTTTGGCCAATAGTGGTCCGGATGAACTGATCGAACCATGTATCAATTCAGGGTACTTTTCACGCGCCCAAGCGGCCAAAGAACCCGGATACGAACCACCAAATGCAATCCATTTCTGTGAGTCAGCCAAATTGTACTGTTTCTTCATTGCCTGGATAAAGGCAGCTAAATCGGCCAAAGCTTGCTCAGAGGTTAAATAAGCCAAATTTTTTGTAGACAGGTCGCTATAAATTAAAGTGGTAACGTTCATTTATTTGCAACCCATGAATATCGTTTTAGATGGACTTCACCTTGTAGGATGACTTTTTCCGTAGTAGCGATGCTCCAACTGGAACAACAATGCACCGAAATGTTCAGCATAGTGTATCCAAGCACCCTCGTGCATCCACTTCTTGGACGCCTCGCCTTCGCCACCGATCATCAGGAATATAGGCGCGGTACTGTCATTGCGATAGTGCTCCGAGTTAGTAAAGTAGCGCTAAAATATATAATAATTTTACTACATTGCATGTGAAACGGTTGCATTTTCGAGCACCTGCTGCCATGTATCCAATTTCTTATTATCAAAATGATCCAAATGCTGTACGAACCAAAAATCCTCAGGTTCCCGGTCGCGCTGCAGTGATGGTACTTTGCTGGGACCTCCAAGGAATCCGTGCTCATAGCGGCCATTTCGAAATTTGCTCAATGCCTCGTTTGTATTTATCTTCAAAATACAAATCAATAGTACCACGGTTAGCGACAGCAGATGGTTTCCGCGTCCCTTGAACATTGTTCTTATTGTTGGTTTAGAGACACCCACTTTTGCCTGGTTTATTTGATTGGGTCAAGTGGATAGGGGAATACGATAATAACGTTTTATAATAATAGCGTTTTATTAACAGTTCAATAATATGCTTAGCTAAGTGGCAGGCGGGTATTCGCTTAACTTGTTAAAACCTGATAAATTGTTAAAGCTCGCAGCTATTTAAGCACGTTAACTTTAACACATTAACAAATTAAACGGATACAGTATTATAAGAAGTCAAACATCAAATAAGTGAGGTTATCGCAATTACTCTGCAAGAATCAGACACAAAGACGTATAATAGATGCGATGTGGAACTGAACTATTACAATAATACAAAAGTACTATTTTGCAACTAAACGCTTTAACTAGAAAACATTTTAATGTTAAATTTATTATGTATTTATTTATTTATGCAAAAAAGCCAAACAAACTCTCACCCCGATTATAAAATGCCTTCGAATAATAACAAAAATACGCTTAGCAGACGGTCTTTGCTGTGCGATACTGTTTGCGTGATTTCGGACTGGCTGTCTAACAGCAAAATATAAAACACATTAATGTGCTATCTCAAGTCTGGTCGACCTTCGGTCACTCTATAACATCTGCCATGATATTGAAGACATTTATTTATAGTCGAGACTGGTGACTGGTGTGCTTTCTTTCCGCGCTTCACTATCATTAAACGTGGACATTTTAACCAACAATTTAGTCTCTACGGATTACATTTTTCCTAAGCAACTGATAAGTGAACCACTCGACATCAACGAATGGTCCCACAATCAAGAATGGCAGAGTGTAGGGTAAATAAAAAGAGTTTACAGTTTGGTGAGCTTTTCTGTGTCCAGAGTTGTCCACTTGAATTGGTCAATGAGAAATCTGAAAATGTTAAATTAACTGAGAGACCGGCAACATTTTTGCGACAATTTTAGAAAATTTTAAAGGGACAAGGCTGGACTATGATGGGATGAAAGTACTACCATAGTAGAGCAAGCCCGTTGGCGGGTTTTTTGAAATTTCCATGAAGTCGCACAGTAATTTTGCTTGTATCGCTTATTTCGAAAAATATTTTTCACGTGGAAATTCATTAAACATTTTTTGTTCGAAGGAATTTGCTAAAAAATAATTTTAGCTTGACCAAATTTTAATTTATTTTTAGTTGGTTGATTTCTTTGGACGCAGATTTCAACTCGTATTTTTCGATTTACTTATTAAGTTTTTCCATATTTGAAACCACATTTTCAGTGATTTCAACTTCAATTATTTAAAATTAAAAACATTTTGAGGAAACATTTAATTTTTTTTGAAAATGAACATATTTGCGACAAAATTTTCTGTTTTTGCTGTAACACGCTTCTGTAGGAAGTTTGCAGTCAAATGCTCGAAGACACCCACCAAGGTGCCTATCAAAAGCTCCTGTGCATGTCCAAAACCTCAACCCAAGAAGCGATGCATCGCAAAAAGCAAATGCAAACCGAAGCATCCGCTATGTGGTAAAGAAGAAGGCTTGGGAAAAAGTTTGTATTAAAGTGGCTTCATTCCGGCAAATTAATCCATTACCCAACTCTTATAGAAAAACCGTCAAAAGCTAGTCTGTTTCGTAATGTAAGCCTCTTTGGCTTAATACCGGCGGTACTGGCCTTCACTGTATTTACTTTTGCTACCGCCGAACATCCTGAACGGTCTGCCTTTGTACCATATGCGTATTTGCGATTGCGAACGTCGCCGCACAATTACATGTGGGGCGATGGTAAACGGACTCTATTTCACAATCCACGAGTGAATCCACTGCCCGAGGGTTATGAGGACGAACTTAAACTGAAAGTAGAGGATGAAGTGTAAAATGGCAAACACATATTTCAAACTGAATTGACAGTTATTGTATTGCACATTGATGGCAGCTATTTCATATTAGACCATGAATTCCTCGAAATAGAAAAAAATTTCCAAATTGTGCAAAAAAAACAAATCGTAAAAATAGAAAATTATAATTGGAAAAAGTTCATTTATTTTTTGTAATCATTTTCAAAGAAGGAAATTCAATTTTTTCTTTTTTTAAAATAATTTTTCAAAACAATTTTTCTTTTACTCACAAAGGGTATTCAAAAGTAGTCATACATAGTGTCAAACACAAGAATTTATCATAAATTATTATTTGTCATTGAATTTTACATATAAAATTTGAAGTCAAATGATATTTGTAATAAAATCCCGTTTTAGACGATGTGTATGACTTTATGAGTTTGAAAAATGTAAAAATGCCAAAAAAAATGCTAATTTAAAAAAAAAAAGAAAAAAAAATTATTTCAAAGTTTTAATTTGACAAAGAGTGTTGTCGTGAATCAATCATAATTCAGAACCAATGAAAAACAAATCCTTAAATTATTCAGCATATTCGGCTTTAATCTCTTCCAGTATACCAACAATGCCTTTATCGGTTGACCTTTCGATTATATCAGCTTCCGTAATAAGTGTTTTCGAATTTTCAATTTCCTCCATGGTTTTGTTTGCAAATCGCGGCTCGGACATATCGATGCGTATCGTGGTAGTGCCCACACATTTTCCAGCGTCGTCCAGTTCGTGGGCTTTCAAAAAAACGATATTGTCTTCCACGTGATCTTGTGAAGTCGACGCGACAATTTCCGAATTTGTCAGTGTATTTCCAGCATCCTGCGTTGCTGAGAGTATATCCTGCGTGGGAGATGTCTCCATGTGGGTTTCATCGGCATCGTCGTCGGATGGGGCCGTTGAGGCCTCTTCAGTACTTTCTTCTAACACATTGAGCCAATCACCGCTCCTTTTTAGTTCCCTAATAATAGAATCGATTTCCTCATCTTCAGACGAGCTGAGTGCGTACATGTCCCGTTCAGACTCTGCGTCCGTAGGCATTGCCGTTTTTTCATTATCTGGTATGTTGTTTGGTATCACAGTGACCGCGCTACTCGTTGATGCGGCGCTGCCATCATCCGAGAAACTGGCCGTCGTCTCCGCTAAAAGTGATGCTTGCAAGGCAGCATTGCATTGTTTGGTCACATACATGGAAGTGTCGATACATTGGTTTACTCCAGGTGAAGTGATTGCACTCTGCTTTTCTTGGTTCAATGCAGCCACTTTCATTTCCGTACAGGCGCACGTGTTGCATTTGAATGAGTTGACTTTGATCTTGTTTTTTACATTGCCAGATACGCAAATTGGGTTGTGGGCCCCACTGGAGCCACACAGCGAACAGAGTATGATTGTCCATTTGTCTACAAAACAGAAAAACAACGATTTTTAAAACAGCATATGCATGTTTTTAATTTTCTCTCATACCTGTAGTGTAATCTCTTCCTCGCGGGCACAAGCACGGTTCAATGTCGCATCGCTTGTGGCCCCTATAAAGGTCACTGTACTGATCCTTTTGCTTCTCCCAGTTTGCATCATGGTCGGGTACGAAGATTCCCAGCGACCGGATTTGATTGCGGAATGATTGTTCCCCACACCAAATGCATTTGAGATAATAACCTGCGGCCCGAGCGTACTTTAGCATACATACGCGGTGCACATAACCGTTTCCGCAGCACGGGGCGGAGACCCATTTCACCGGCGAATATGGCTCGCCAATGGCTTGGTAACAAATGAAGCACGCATGATGGACTTTGATGGCCCCTGCTGATGGATCTTTGAATTGCAGTTTAGTCGAGCAACATTCGTCGCAATAGGAGTGGAACTCGTCGTGGAAAGTGAACAGGCAATGGTTTTGGTCGCCACACGTCAAGTGGAAGTAATCCTTGCAGTCGTGGCAGGCAATGGATGCGTGCGTCTCGAGGCAGTATACACATATACGTTTAGCTGCCGCTCGTATTTCGGCGCGTATGTCGAACACGTTAAATCCCAGAAATTTGGTACACATCTCACCCCGTTGCGGTAGATTTGATGAGAGTAGCTGTAATAGAAGACGAATATAAAATATATGATTTACAGTTGGTAATTCTCGAGAGGCGAACCAGACAAAAGTAGTGCACCGTGATACCTTTCGATGTAATCCAGTCACCGTACCTGGCTACACTCATTTCCGATGAGCTCGTTTCAATGTTGCAAATATCGCACTTCTTTGTGCATGTTTTGGCTGCCATATTCTCAGATTTGGGGGACAAATTTTTCCAAAATTTGTATTCAAATGCTACGTACTAGCGATGGGCCAAAAAGAACTCATCGAATATTTTGTATTCGATAATTCCCTAGGTGCCTCATTAATATCGGCATCGAAATGCCGCAGACCAGTGATGCAAAATTGAGGGTAATTTCCCTTTTTGAGGGATTTTTGGTCGGATAATTTTTTTATCTACGATGAACATTTTTTCCTATAAATCCGATTTTGTGAAATCCCTTCAGATTTTCTCATACAAAAATTCATTCCATGCAATGCTACAAAATTAAGGCCACTTTTCATCTTTAAAAAAATTAAAATACCTGTATGATAACACAAAATTCACAAAATTGTTTATGACTCCATTAATGCCAAATTCCCAATTTATATATTTTCAAACAAAATTTTGTTAATGAAAGTTGTGTTATTTTGTGGCGGAATTGTGTGTGGGAATTTTCGTGGGTATTTTTTGTTGTCCGTTAAGGATTTTTGTGGGAAATTTCGAAAAAAAACCCTGGCATTACTGGCTTATGGTAAGCAAACCTATAGCTCGGTATGCAGATGCGACAAAATACAATCCAAAAATACCTCAGAGCCCATTTACACAGTCATTCCCATGACGCATGGGCATGCCGTTTTTAGAATTTACACTGACATGGGCATCACGAAATTTGACGGTTTTTATATGAAAATGTAAATAAACGAAGCATGGGGTTGCCACCTTTTACGTTTTTTGTATGGATTTTCGGTGCAAAATGTTCTATCCCGTTTTCACTACAGCAGTTCTTATTAGCTCTTTGTCAGATTTTTCGTCATGGAACTGATAGTGTAAATAGGCTCTCAAAAAGGGAAATTACCCTTTGGTATCACTGATTCAAACTTGTGCTAACGGAAGTTTCCTTGCGATCTAACATAGCAACTAAAGTTGCGTTCTTTCGTGCGATATAAATGCACCATTAAGATGATTATGAAAATATTTAATTTTGTATTCCCAGATTTGGATGGATACACCTATTAAAAACAAAATTAACATTAAAAAAAAATCAGTGCAAAAAAAAAATGCTGTAGTAGAAACGGTAGCAAATAACCCAAAGGTACATTGCAATCCTGCAGTTAGGGATGCAAACTTTGTAGAACGACATCGATATATCGATGTTTCGATATATCGAAAATTCAAAAATCGATGGCAAAAAACATCGCCCAAAAAAAATCGATATATCGATGTTTCTGATGTTTTCTTATTTACTTGCAAACCTGATAATATTCGATAGATACACATGTTTTTCATGTTGTTTTATGATTGCAGTTTCTGCGACACCCTTCTTGCTGAGTAGTATTGTATCAGCTTACCGATGATCTGCCGTAGGTTAAGGTGCATTTAGATCGCACGAAAGCGCGAACAAAATGCCGTTCATTCGGTCGGGGTAAACGCCCGGTTGCGTTCGTTCGTGCGATCGAAATGCAACTTAACCGTAAAATGCATATAGGCGAATTTCTGCTGGCATTACAATTTGTAGTTTTAAAAATTCGCATCCTAAGTTTAATTAAGTTGCACTTGAAGTTTGAAGTGGAACTCTAGAACCTTTTCATTGATTTTACTGTGAACATGGAATTGTTGTGTACGTAAATTTTTTTTGATTCTAAAATTATTTGTTAATTGAAATTCTGTCATGTCAATCTTGCTGGATTGCTGGTGTTGGCTTAATATATCAAGCAAATGAAAGAAAGAACTTTCTGAAAATGAAAAATTGCAAAAGCAAAGTAAAACATCGATATTAAAACATCGTTGATATTGACATCGATGCATCGGCACTTTTTCGATGCTAGGAAATTTTTAACGTTAATTGCAATTTATTTCCAGTCGGGCAAGCCAAATTATTTTTTTTGTTTTGTAATTTTATCTTAAGATTAGCAATAAGTTTACAAAATATTCAATCGAAAATATATGTAGCATTCAACAAATCACAGTAAAGTTGGGCGGAAGTGGGTCAAACCATGAGTAACCCATTGACATCGATGCATCGGCACTTTTTCGATGCTAGGAAATTTCGATGCCAAAACTTCGTTTTTTCGGCGATATATCGATGTTTTCAAAAAAAATCGATGTATAGTTTGCATCCCTACCCGCAGTCAATTCAACAAAAAGCAAACGAAAACACTTAAATATAGCACGGGTGGAAATAATTTGCTGAGAGTGAGTTTTGGCGTTTGTCAAATGAAGCAAGCATAAAAACGAATGTGCAAATTTTTAAAAAAGTTCTAGTGGAAAACAGTGCTTTTGTAAAGAAAATTACAATTTACAACAAAGTTAAAGAATTATCTAAAGTGTTTTTAACATGAGCGTAATGAAGGTTTGCTGCATTGGTGCAGGATACGTGGGAGGCCCCACATGTTCAGTGATGGCACTCAAGTGTCCCGATATGACAGTGACGGTGGTGGATAAGAGTTTTGAGCGTATCGCCCAATGGAATTCAGACAAATTACCAATCTATGAGGTGAGCGATCAAAGATCTTTGAATGTTCTCTTACACATTTGACAAAGAGAACATTCTTTTGAAGAAGGCTTAAGTAAACAATACATAAATCATGGAATCGATAATGACGAACCTGTTTCAAGTTAATTTTTTGTTTGCACCTCAGCATCAAGTGTTTCTTTGGCTGGGGCCGAGTGCTCTGAAATGCTGTGACGGACAAGGTCAATGCCATTACGTGTAAAGTGTTCTCGTCGTTGATTTGGTTGTATGAAGTGGTCGAGCGCAACTTGAATTTCGACAGTTTTACTAAGGAATTGCCCAATCTTCATTAAAAACAAAGTCAACCTAATTCTAAATTCATATCTACTGGCAGCTCGCATTTATCTTTATTTATCGCTTCCTCATGTATTCGTCAATGCGACGACGCTGATAAGCGTCTCTGGTTGCCACTGACTTAATATTGGTCGTTATCTTATTCCAAGTATCGCTTGCTTTCCTAATTTTTGGTTTCCCTCGTGTATGTATTTCCATAGCAGATACGAACGCATTCCAGGAAGTACTTTAGCACGACCGCTTCAACTGTTAGATCAGATTTCATGTGACGTACTTACATCCGGTTTCGAATGTATGCCCAAGAAAGTCAAGACCAAAGTGGAAGAAATCTACTTGATCCCAACAATACCTTACGTTCCCTTAAAGAACGGTAAAATATTGAAAAATGTTTTCAGTTCCTGTCAATAATATGATGCATCCACCAACCACTGGGGTAGGCATATTACAGAAAGCTGTTTAACCGTACCACGTATTTCGTATTTGTTCTGTTGAATAACACCTGGTACTTGTTTGCAACCAAAGCGGGGTTAATCAACTAGAGTATCAAACTTGACGTGCTTTGCATACACTTTTGTATATCCACGTCGTTGCCATGACAGTACAGTGCCCACCAACCCAACAATAACGTATTTAGGTACTTGTCAGAAATCGAAGTACAACTTGATGTGTTGTCAGTGAACCAAATAAAATGCCACTTTTCAATAAGAAATTCGAATCGAAACCAATACCAGCGCGTACGGGCCGTTGTAATATCGGCTGTCCGGTGGTCAGTGAGGACTTGGAGGACTTCCGGAACATCTCGCTCAATTTGGGCACCAAGGAGCTGCGATTTGCCGATGGCATTTGGATACACTCGACGCGAAAGGGCGACGCCGGCGATATCGTTCGCATGAATAGTCGAATAAAGGCGCTCGAAAGCGAGAACAACATGTGTCTGCTGAAGATGGAAGTGCTGCTGGACTTGGTGGCCGAACATGCCTCCGAACTGAATGCATTGAAAATTAAAGATAAATAAAGCCTTTCTGAAGTACAAAATAAATATTCGTTTATTGCTTCATCCGAATGACGTCATTTATTCATACTCACATAGTCCGAAGTGGAAAAAAAACCCAACTTTCGTGGATGGATTCTTCTTTGAATTCATAGGCATATTCTTGTAATTCTGAGTATTTTGTGATAAGTACAGAAGAACAAATGTAAACATATTTGCTGTGGCTGGCTATTAATAGCCCAAGCCTCCAATTCATGTTTCCACTTGTACAATGTTCATAAAGCTAAAGTAATATTTGATAAAAATATTTCTTTGGTTTCTTTAATTGCCACCCAAATATTTCCAAAAACAAATTGCATAGCTTAACTAAAAGTTATTGGCTTTTGAAGGTTAAGTTGAAGAATTTCTAATTGAGAATAGTGTCAAATAAATGTTCGCATATTTCAATGTGAAGCTTTTGTCAGCGTTTTGTATGTGCGATCGTTGCAACAACACAGCTGCAACCGAATATGGGCAAATGCTGTTGGGGCTCACAAAAACGTCTCTTCTATTGCCTAACCACATCAATATTAATATTTTCAAATGGATGGATGTACATCATTTTATATTGTTTTTCAAATATATTGGCTTTTAATAGTGCTTGCCGCTTGGCCCTTGAGTTTATTTGTCTGTACGGGAAATTGCAAAAGAGTCAGTCGTCAAAGCTATTATGTATTTTCATTGATTGATTGCGTTTTTATTTTACTATTTTATACTATTTGCACAGCTGCCAGGTGCTGAAGTTGTGCGTTGGTTGGTAGTTTCGACTGCAGTTGGTATGATCAAATATTCGTTGTCATTAGATAAAATTTAATTAACTAAAATATGCGCAACAGCGACAACATCTTTTTCTATTTAAGGTTTATTTCGGAACAGAACACCTTGTGGCGTATGCCATCGGAAGAAGCTTTTAACATGATTGAATCATTTCTCATTGGTGGCTTTAACCAGTAAATGCTTTAAAATGTGAAATATGCAGTGTCCCTCAAGTATTCCATGCGAAATCCTTATATGTTTCGTTCCAGTTTCTGTTGACTGAAAGTCTTAACCAAAAATTTTCCAGTTTAGTTAATTTGTCAAGTGCTTCTGAATATCTGCACTGGCAGTGGCCTACATACAAACATACTTTGTCATTGCTTATCTTTAAAGAATGTACACAGTTGAGCACTTGGCAAAATTTCATTCTCCATTTTTCACTCGTTTTGCGATATTCATTTGGCACACTTTACACGTTTTTAAATGCAGTGCCGTAACAAACAATAAACGCCAAAGAAGTTGCAAACGTTGCCATTTAACATGTTTATGAAATCTTGCAAAGGTCAATTGATACTTGGAAGGGTGATACTTGTAGACCACAAATGGATCAATAGCCAATACCATGGTCTGCAAAGCGTCACATGCCAACCATTTCCTTTTAAAATTAAAATTAAATCTTTTTGGTCGATTTTGCCATTATGCAAAATGTTTCACTTCTCAGCTTACATTTTGGCCAATCAAATAACCCAGTGTCTGTAAACCGAAATTGAATTTTTAGTTATCATTGCATGAAAAGGCCATGAATAGGAGCATTTACAAAGCTAGATTACAGCAAGAATTGCCAGCGTCGGTTTTTAAGATATATTTAGCCTTTAACCATATCGTTTCCTTATCAAAGATGTTGATTCCGGAATCTCGTTATCGGATTTGGTGCTGTTATCAGAACCGCAATTGTGATTATGGTTTTATCCAAAACAAATTAATGTTTAATAATTGTAGGCTTTTACCGTGTTAAAAATTTAAGAACCAATTTTTAATTGAAAAAAATGTAATCATAAGGTAAAAAGCAAAAAGTCTTACTCTTTTTCTGTGTTTCTATCTTCCAATCAATAGCCCGGCTTGGATGAGGTGGTGAAAAAGTGTCGCAATGTCAACCTGTTCTTTTCGACTGATATTGAAACTGCCATCAAAGAAGCTGATTTGATTTTCATTTCCGTCAATACGCCCACGAAAACCTTTGGCAATGGAAAAGGTAAGGACAAAATCGATTGTGTAATTCCCCACAATATGTACAATCGCTCATTTCAACTATATCTTTCAGGACGTGCGGCCGATTTGAAGTATGTGGAGAGTGCCGCCCGTATGATTGCCGAAATCGCACAATCGAACAAAATCGTCGTGGAGAAGAGCACTGTGCCGGTACGCGCCGCCGAGAGTATAATGCACATTCTGCGCGCCAACCAAAAGCCCGGCATTCGCTATGACATTCTCTCGAATCCGGAATTCCTGGCTGAGGGCACGGCCATTGAGGATCTGCTGCATGCCGATCGTGTGCTGATCGGTGGCGAGGAAACGCCCGAGGGCCACAAAGCTGTCGAAAAGCTTTCGTGGATCTATGAACATTGGCTGCCGAAAGCGAACATTCTCACCACGAATACTTGGAGTTCGGAGCTGTCGAAATTGGCGGCGAACGCATTTCTAGCTCAACGTATTTCCAGCATCAATTCGTTGTCGGCCGTGTGCGAAGCTACTGGAGCGGATGTGGCCGAGGTGGCACGAGCAATTGGCCTGGATTCGCGCATCGGCTCCAAGTTCTTGCAGGCGTCCGTTGGCTTTGGCGGCAGTTGCTTCCAGAAGGACATCTTGAATT
The DNA here is from genome assembly GCA_951394025.1 of Heteromyza rotundicornis. NCBI lineage: Eukaryota > Metazoa > Arthropoda > Insecta > Diptera > Heleomyzidae > Heteromyza > Heteromyza rotundicornis. The sequence continues at coordinate 83,606,558 of OX596010.1, read as the reverse complement.
TAGTTTATATATGCGAGGGCTTGAATCTGCCCGAGGTGGCAGCCTACTGGCAGCAAGTCATCGACATGAATGAGTACCAGAAGTCGCGCTTTTCGCAAAAGGTTTGCGTGCGCACGCTTTTCGAATAACACCCATATTACCTAATGTCCTCAATTGCATTGTAGATCATCGAGAGCCTCTTCAACACCGTCTCCGATAAACGCATATCGATTTTTGGTTTTGCATTTAAGAAGAACACGGGCGACACACGCGAAACGCCCGCCATTACCGTGTGCAAAACGCTGCTGGAGGAGGGCGCCAAATTGGACATTTACGATCCCAAAGTGGAACCGGAGCAGATTATCGACGATCTTACGCATCCGTGCGTAACTGAATCTCCCGAGAGCGTCAAGCAGGCCGTGCAAATACACAGCGATCCGTATAGTGCGGTGCGGGGAACGCATGCGATTGTCTTGTGCACGGAATGGGATGAATTTGTGGTGAGCGGACCTAACACAAAAAAAAGTGTAATTGATTGTAGTAAAGCGTTTTTTTTTGGTCTGCTTCCAAACCCTTTAGTGTCTGGACTACAAGCGTATTTATCAATCCATGATGAAGCCCGCTTACATCTTCGACGGTCGCAAAATCCTGGACCATGAGCGTTTGCAACAAATTGGCTTCCATGTCCAGACAATCGGCAAGAAATACCAACGCACCGGCCTGATGCGTTCGTGGGGTAGTGTGCCACAATTGTAGGCCAACGGAGGTATAGCAGGCAAAACATTTAACCGAAAAGATGACAAATAACACTGTTCTGCAGGCAAACAAGCACTCGTGCGAGACAAGTCAATTTATACTTGATTCAAAGTCGCTAGTGACAGTTTTTGTAAAAAAAAGGGCCGCAAAAAAAAATGTTCGAATTTTTTTTGGACCAATTTTTTTTTTTTATTTTGAGTATTTTAATTTAGTATCGATTGAAATATATTTTTTCAAAATAATTTTTTGCTCAAGAACAAACATCTAAAAATGTATTAAAAAAAAAAAAATGTTCGAACATTTAAAAAAATTAATATTTGTAATATTAGGGTTTTTTAAAAATATAATTGTGACTTAGCAGAGCAAAGCCCACTTCGGATACGTTATTAGCGACTTCGAATTAATATAAATTGACGTCCCTCATTGGAAAATGTTCGTTTTGTGAAACAGAGCAATCTATTTAAATTCTGGCGAAACACATTCTCCTCATATATTTCCGGCTAAGACTAACGAAGTACAGTATACAGTATTTAGTAATTAAAATGTATATACATTTATATATACATATATCCATGCACTCTTGTATTTAGAAACCTGTGTTCGATTATGTGAAACCCAATTAAAGAATAGAATATACATACAATGCATTTCCTAGATCGTATAATTATTCATTTCCGTTCCAAGCGGAAGTTTACATTTTAGTATGCTTAAATCGCCATTCAGTAATCGAGTTGGCTTCGTGTCAAAAACGCAATAATATTTTACTTAATTGTTTATTATTTACTACGAGTATATGAAATTGCATAGCTTGTGTCTGTATTTATAACCGTGTATTTCATGTTATTATATCTTTACAAAAGTAAATAAATTTAAATTATTCATTAAACAACAAAAGGAAAAAACAGCACATTTCTTATCCAGAACTTCAAAACGGCCGCCTCTTTACAATCTGTCGATACCACAATAACGAAGTGGCTACCGATAAACTGAACCATGTTACCACATACGACAAATGCTCGTTGCGCAACGTAACTCGTGTTTGCCCGCCAATTGGACCGCCTGGTAGCGAGGACTCGTATGTTGCATCTAGGAAAATGGGCGCTGCTCCGCTCAGCTCGCACATTTTTGATAAATCTCTGCGAAAAAGAAGTCGTGAATAATAATTTCGTTGTTTTTTTTTGAAAATAATCTCAACCTGTATAAGAAAATTTCGCCTTTGTGATCAGGTGTGAACTGTGGACGATTTTCGCCTTTACGCACAACAGCAGTCAGTTCCAGTTCTTTTTCGTATTGTCCTCTTAGGCGTGTTTCCGGCTTTGTTTGTTTACGTGAAATCCAGCCGCGATTAATGAGTATTACGTCACTGAGGGAAAATCAAATCAATTGTTTAAATAAGAAAAGCATTTACTGAAATGCACACAATACTTTCTGTCTGCCAATCGGAAAGGGGTCACCACCAAATAGCCATTTCCGCCATCACGCTGTGAAAATAGACCACCGGCGGTTCCACTGCCATCGGGATGTATGAAAGATCTAGATAGAAAAAATGCAATTTTACTATAAATCGAGTACTTCTGACATACATGCAATATTTACCTGGGACCCAAAAGCATTTCTTTGTCATGCAAAAATTGTCCTCGCACTGTTACCAAACGATATTCCATGTTGGCTAGATCCGATAAGCTGAAATATTTCTTTTTTTATTATAAGTGAATATAATTTGAAAATAACACAACTCACTCTTCGGGCAATGCAACTGGTGACATCTTCGTTTGCCTTTCCAGTTCTTCAATGAGCTGCTCTTTCCACATTTTCCGCTTGATCTGCCAGCAGCCTAGACCAAAAGTTGTGGCTGGCACCAACTTTGAAAATTATGCACATATGAAATGGAAACACTTTTTAATTAGGTCATGTGTTTAAATTGGAAACAAATTATGCAGTTCCCATGTTCAACCATACATATGAAATTCGAAACCGTTTACCATTTAAACCAGTGATGGCCATCATTGATGATGGCCACTGGTATATATGACATTTTGGTTTTGGCCATCACTGACTTCGCAATTCGGTGGAAATACATACCAACAGAAACCATCCCAAAGGAGTAATCTTTTTACTGTCGTCCACCCGCATTGAAACAGTCCTGGCGCAGCAATTTATACGGTGTGGTCGCAGCGTCTCCTTTGCGGTTTTCGCTGTGATGCCCGAGGGCAGAGAATATCTAACAATTGTCGTAGTAAGGCGCCACATTATTAAAATTGTTTTTAAATAATAATAAAATGTTATTGCACAACGAAAATTATTAAATGCAAGTGCCGAGAAATCCGGTGAGATTTAAAAAATGACGTCAAAACAGCTGACCGGCACAATCAGCTGTTTGACCCATAGTGTAATAATAGAGTGTGTTAATTAGGGAGAACGACTTATGATAATGTCAAATTCACTAACGAATGTCAAAATAACACGGTTTCTCAGTATACAGAGTAATTGATATTATTTTTTTCATTTTTACGAAAATGTTTTATTATTTAATTCCAGGGGGAATTAATATTTTTCTTGATCTAAAACGAATAAAAATTTTGTGTTTTTTTTAACAATTCTACTCTGCAACAATGTCCTCTAATGAAATTGAAAGAGGCCACTTTTCTACTTAGCATACTTTATTATTACTCTATTAGTTTACCTTTCCGTCTTCCTAACCTGAACATTTGCGATTTGTTGACCTATCGTAAATAAAGTTCCAGTAAAAGTTGACTGAAAATGCGTATGGTGATACTCTATGGCAGCCAGACGGGCACAGCGCAGGACGTGGCCGAGCAAGTATGGCGCGAATCGAAGAGATGGGGCTTCTCAGGGCCGGTGATGCCTCTGGATGAGTATACACCACAGCAGCTACTCGAGGAACAGTTGGCGGTGTTTGTGGTCGCCACGACCGGCAATGGCGATGAGCCGGACAATATGCGTCAAACGTGGAAGTTTCTGTTACGACGCAGTTTGCCTGCACAATCGTTGAATCACTTGCAATTCGCATGCCTTGGTCTGGGAGACTCCAGCTACGCTAAGTTCAATTATACGGCCAAGAAACTGAGTAAGCGGCTGCAGCAGCTGGGTGCGCAGTCAGTACTACCGTTGGGCTTGTGTGACGATCAGCATGATTACGGATTAAGTGCAGTGTCATTGCCTTGGATAGCTCAGTTGTGGCAAGCGCTGGGACCCAGGTTTGGACTTCAGTCCGTCGTCGATGAGAAGGACGCAGCAGCTCAAATTGTCGTGAAATGGCGTTCGGAAGTTCTTGAATCGACGGAAACATTAATGCCTTCAGATCAGCTTCGTTGGCCTCTGAGGGAGCCCTGCATTCCGGTAACATTAACACTAAATGAACGCGTTACGGCTGAGGAACATTTTCAAGATGTGCGATTGTTGCATTTTGCCACACCCGCTGATGTTACTTGGAATCCTGGCGATGTTCTGCAAGTACGTCCGTACAATTCCGATGCACAAGTGGATGCATTTTTCAAACTCATGGAGGAACATAAGTTGGACTTTACCGCAGATACGCTCGTAAAATTCACCCCAGTCTATGATGACATGCCTCTGCCCTTGGCGTATGCGAACCCAGTGACTGTAGGTCTGCTAGCGAAATATATTTGGGATTTGAGCGCCAAGCCCCGACAACGCGCCTTTGAACTGCTCGCGGTAAACTGCGAGGATGAATTGGAAAAAGAGAAGCTAGTCGAGTTCACTACCACGGAAGGGCTTGACAGCCTTATAAACTATGTCAACCGACCCAGACGCACAGTTTTGGAAGTTTTACAAGATTTCAGACATGCTACCTCGAAACTAACGTTGCCAATACTTTTGGAACTTTTCCCAATCATCCAAACACGCAGCTTCTCTATTGCTTCCATGCCTTCTGCAGGTACATTGGATCTATTAGTTGCCGTGGTCGAGTATAAAACGAAACTCTCCACACCACGTCTGGGATTGTGTTCCAATTGGCTGAAATCCTTGGTGGCAGCCACTACCATTTTTGGCGCTATTAAGCCGGGCACAATGTCACTGCCGAAGAACATGGCAACGCCAATAATAATGGTGGGTCCGGGCACTGGTATAGCGCCCTTCAGGAGTGTAGTGCAAAGTAGAGAGGAATTGAAGCAAAGTGGCAGCCCAGTCGGTCCGTTGCATGTGTTCTTTGGATGTCGCAACAAAGCGAAGGATTTCTATTTCTCCGAAGAGTTTGCCAAATGGCAATCGACCGATTTAGCCAATGTCTCGGTTGCCTTCTCACGTGACCAGGATCAGAAAGTTTATGTACAACACTTAATTAGAGAAAATCTGTCTAACCTAAGAGAGTTAATTCAAAATCAAAATGGTGCCATTTTTGTGGCCGGATCCTCCAAGAATATGCCCAAAGAGGTCAGGGAGGCATTTGTTTACGTCTTGGATGGCGATGAAGAGTATTTGGAACGAATGATTAAAACAAAACGTTATCAGGAAGAAACTTGGTCGTGATTAATATTATGATAGATTTTTCCATGTACTAGTATTTAGACGCAATCATGATTTCGTTGCATTTTATTCGGTAAATATTGTAAAATTTGTACATAATGTAAATCAAATAATTTCTTAATTGCAAACATAAACGATCAAAAATATATTTGAATAAATACTTTAAATGTTAATACCCTTTCCAACTGACCTCTTTGCGAAAATGTTCGTAAAAAGATTGCGGATTTACGTGTACAACGACACCTCATTACGTTTGACAGTATTTTTTACGTTCATTCGCCCGAGAAACCTCGTAGGAACATTAAATCAAACTAATACTCATCGAATAATTTCTCCGATGATGTGCGGCAAAAAGAACAGAATCCCTTTTGAAGCACTTGAAGTTCAAAGTCTTCAGCATAAAATACCTGTTAGTGTGGGAAAATAGCATGCTTAGAATTCACCAGTTTCATTTATTTTGAAAAATTATGGATTCTGGAATAATTACTACACAATCAACTTACCAACAAACACTCGGGACAGAAGGTTACTTGCAGATCTGGTAAAATATTTCGGTAGTAGATGTTTTTCAAATGCTTCTCTCGTCGCTTAACAATTAGAATATGACTGGGATCAATAGCGCGCAAGGCATTGCGATCCAGGCTCAAGGGCAAGGCACTGGCGACATCCTAAAATGCATACACGTTACATTAGCAAATATTTTAAGTCAATTCAAGTATCAAGTAAGGAACCTCATTGAAGAGATCACCCTCATCAGCTGGCTTAGGTGGGGCGAGAAGTAAACGCTCGGCTTCGGCATCTGATATGTCAACCTCGGGATGGAATTGTACCAAAGGTAAAATTTCTAAGGAAAAGCGTGTGAGCAGTAACAGTAAAATGCAAATTTCACTTCAAATTACCAAACGAAATAAAGGAAAAAATATAGTCCTGCTTGCATGTCGGACAGCTATTGCCATTTAAATGTTGACTGTAATTTGAGCACTTATAGCACAGCGGCAGCAGCTCTTCGGGATCGTTGAAGCCACTTTTGCAGGCTTTGCTGTTCAAGTAGTTAATCTAAGCAGAACAATTGTACGATCAGGAATATTTCAAACTGCAACGCACTCTCTACACTCACATCAATTTGCTCTTGTACTCCAGCGGGTGGCTTTAGGGACTGTAAACGTTTATTCACCACTAAACACAATTTGTTGGCCTGCAAGAATTTGGCCTGTTTGGCGAGCGTAAACAGCACAGCACTGCGGAAGGATATGGAAATGTTACTTAAACCAAATGCGCAATGAATTCAAAATTGCCGGGCACTTACAACATGCTGACGCCCTTCGGCGGACCCTTGTACTCCACTTCGTTGAGTATAAAACGACTGACGTTGAAAAGGCTAACTGGCGAATATGTGGTAAAAGGTTCCTTCATGTAGTTGTATATAACGCTATACGCGAAGTAGATCTTGGCAATGCGCATGTGATTTTTGTACTCTTTCAAGTGGTGGTCAATGGAATTTTGTTCTCTACACAAGATTGATGGTAATGACAAAATTCTTCCGTAATTCGGCCAAAAGAAAGTTCACTCACTCTTTTTCGTAGTAGATGTCCAAATACTGTTTCGCCAAGAGCCAATAAAAGTAGCTAGCATCGAGAAAGCGTTCCTCCACGATAGCTGAAGTGCTGAGCTGTTTCAACAAACGATTGGCATCCTTGGTGCGACCTGCCTTCAGATAAGCTGCGAAACGAAAAGGACACATGTGACTTGAATAGTTAAAATAATTCTATTTTCCAGTCGCCACCTTCGTGTGCCTCGATGAACTGGTCGCATTCGGCTAGCCACTGCGCATGCTGATAGTGAATCGTGGGTATTAGTTTGGGCACATTTTCGGCCAATCGAAAAGCTTCGACCCAGTCGTGAGCCTCGACATGTAGTTGAACGACTTGCGCCTCATCGCCCAGCTTCTTAAAGATTTCCGCGGCCAACGGCAGTGCCTTTAAACGCTTCAAATTGAAAGCAACCAATTCCAAGGGCTGCCGGTCACTCAGGCTCAAGCGTCTTCCAATATCGTAAAGCCTGCATGCAATGAAAAAAATAATGAATTGGCCGGAAATTATTCTGGATTTCGACTCACACATCCGCCCAGCCCTGCTCAGCCACAATCTCAATGGCCTTCTCATTCTCGCCCGCCGAAAGCAACAATTCGGCAGCGGCCCGTGGCTCTTTCACCGAATAAGCCCATTCTGCGCGTTTCTTGACCAACTCTCGTTTCTCCGCTTCGGTGCCGTCCTTGATGAACTCTTGCGCCAGGTCAAACATGCGCAAATCGGAGTACATTTCCAGGGCTCGCATTGTCTGGCCGCTTTTCTGAAAGAACCTAGACGCCTCTTTGTGCTTGCCAGCGAAGGCACAACTCTCCGCCTGCAAGACTTCCTTCGACACCTCCGAGCGTTTCTGTTTCTCGCACAGGTCGTTGATTAGCTGGAGCCAGGGTAGATTGCGCACCTTGACAAATGCTTCGCGTGCTATATTCAAATGCAGTGCCTCTAGAGCCGATTGCGCCAGTCCCTCCCAGTCGGCCGTAGTAACTCCGAGGCATGCCACTTGATAGGCTTCCCTGTGGGATTAACAAAAGAGAGCATTGAGTTCTTGTAGATAATGAAGAGCTGAAAATGGACCATACTCAAACAGCCCCGCCTCGACGAATTGCCACATTGTGGCTCCGAGTGCCAGCGGAATATTGTGCATTATGTTGCCACGCAAGCAGAATGCAGTGGATCCACAAAGGCCCACCACAACGCCCAACATATTTTGCGGTGCTCGTGGAGGCAGATTGCCGACGCGCACGCTCAGTCCGCCAGTAGTGTGTGTGTAGCAGAGCATTGAGTCCAAATGGGTATTCCATGTAACGGAATTCACGCCAGAATCCTAAATTGTTTGATATTCGCAATATTGTGTGTGTAGCTCAGTGTTGGGATCAATTAATTTTTTTGTAATGCATTGGTCTTTTTATTAAAATTTAAATTTTGAATTTTTGTTAAAAATATTTTCATTAGAATTGGAATTTTGTCTTATTCAATTAATAAAAAATTTTTAATTTTTAAAAAATTTTTTTAAGTTATTATTTTATTAATTATAAAAAATTTTTTTAAAAATTAATTAAATGAAAATGTTTTATTAATTGAATTTTAATGAATTTCAAATTCAATTGAAAATTTGTTAATTATAATTACTAAAAATTTGTTTATTTGGAATTAAAAATTTTGTGCTAAAAAATGCTCAATTAAAAAAAAAAATTCAATTCAATTAAAATCAATGCTAATGCTTCCAGACCCAACACTGGTGTAGCTGTTCTACAACCAAAAATGCACATGAACGGGACAAGTGTATCCTCGATTTGTAGAACAGTTTAATCAAATGACCAGTACCTGATATAGCATGGTATCGTTGACAATGTCGCGCACCACTAAACGACCAGCATCGTCAACAACGGCGATTTTCGTGCGATTAGCATTGATGTCCAAACAGCGCACAGCAGACACCACCGTAGTGATCATGAGAGGCAACGAATTGTCCAGAAAAATGCGAAAAACCTATGACGAAAAAGGCCATCAACGAAAATACAATCGAAATTGAATTAAATAGTAAGTACCTGACCGCTCTTCAAGCCCACCATGAGGCCTTCTCGGCCCGCGGGGCCACCAGTGACCTTTATATAGCGTATAAAGGAGTCCATAATCCATTCGCGTTGCAGCACGCCGCTGAAATCCAGACTCTGCAGTCGCTTCTCTTGGCACAACACAATGTGATGGGCGCAAACGACCAGCAAGCTGCAATTGAATTTCTTTTGAATTTTCTCCTTAACCTTGTAGTGCATTGGCTGATCCTCGGCCGAGCTCAACTCGTACAGGACCACGCGCTCCGGCAACTGCACCGCCAAGCGATTTCGATAGATGGCTATCTTTTGCACCAAGTCGCGACACTTGATGCGCACCTTCTGATTGGAAATCAGATGTTGAATTATGACGTCGCACATATTCTCCCGGAAGGCATAGCGCTCGCGGTAAAGCGCATGCACAGTACTGGACGCTATATTGAAGCAGGCAAGCGTGCCATCCTGACAGCCGATTGTGTATGATTGTCCATTCGGATGTAGCGCAACCGACCAAATCCACGAATCGAAACCCTCGCCCAAAGTGCCCAGGCGTACACCTTCTTTCGTGAAGAAATGCAGACTGCCTGTGCAGCCGCTGACCACGCAAAACTCTCCACTGGGAAAGTACGCCAAGCAGAGCGGATCGAAGCCGAGTGCTCGCTCCTTACCTATCATTTGACCGCTCAGTGTATGGAATGAGAGGGTCTGACTCCAATCGACAACGCCAATTGTATCCGAAGAGCCCGTTCCGCCTGAAGGGCAGCATTGTAGGCTGAATATGGAACTGTTTGTGCCACCTAGCCGATCGATGCGGCCTTTTTCTTCACCGGACTGCAAAAGGATTCCTCCATGGGCACCAGATGAAATTTGAATTTACTTATTCCTTACCTTATTCCTGATTGAAATGGTACCGCTGGCCAAGCCGAGTATCAAATATTGACCATCGTTAGTCCACGAGCACGAGTTGACACGCGTGGAGATTTTATACTTCTGCACAGCCTTCTGATCGGTGGACCAAAACGCAAAATCCGATCCTGCGCAAGATGCCAGGTGGTGCGAAACGGGATTGAATGCCATGCACTGAACTGAGTCACCGTGTCTGTAAGGTGTACATAATTGTAAATGCCATAACAATATGAGAATGAAGTGGTTTCCCAGATAACGAGTATTACGAGTATTTTAAGAGCCCCTCCAATTGGGGTGTCCAAACTATTACTGCCTTGTCGGCACCACCGCTGGCGAACTTCTTTCCATCCCGTGCATACGACACACAATTCACGATATCTTTGTGCGCTTTCAAAGTGTTCAGCAAAGTGCCATCGTTTGGGTCATAAATCAGGACTCGCTCCCCAGCCGCCACAACCAGCTGCTGTCCATCTGGATGATAGCACACTGAATGACACTGCGCACTGCATGAAGTGGAAAAGCATTAGAAGTGGGTCAGTCTGGCGTTGGTTGGACTTTACCTGTTCTCCTCGTCCTTGGAATTCGGGAATTCTATTTTCTCCACCCATTTAAGCACTCCCCGCATTTTATCGGTTTAGCTTTCTTCAAGAGTATTAATAATTTTTAGTTTTTACGGCACATATCTTTCAAAAGTGCATTTTCCGGTTGTTCAGTTATTTTACATTTTTACATTTGGATTTTCTTGTTTGTTTACATTTTTTTCTGTTTCTGTGGAAACGAGCAGCTGCCCCGAAAGAAGTTGCCAAATGCTGGTATTGGTGAGTTTACACCGATAGAAGTTGCCGAATCGTGGTATTGGTGAGTTCACACCGATTTAAAATTTGTTTTCTCAATAGACATTTTCCCATAGTAAATTCTAATTTAAATGGCGGATTTTCTGTATTAAGCACTTGAATTGGCCCTAAGTATTTACATTCCCGCCGAAACCGAAGTTTATCCGAAACGAAGTGTATTATAAGAAGTGGTGTAGCGCATTTTTCTATATACCCGCATACTTGGCAACTCTGTGCGGTGCTGCAGAGAACGCTGCTGCGAAGGCACGATGCCACACAATTTCTACAGTGACCAACGAACGGGGAAAGACGAACGTCGTTATACGCCAAGAAGAGAGTCGACTGCGGAAACGAAACGGCCTCGCGCGTTGATTTCAAGTGAAAAACTATTTTCTTTCATTGGAAAAGTGCATGTTTAATTAAGTTAATTGCGATAAGGGCATTCATAAAACTGTCATAAAGGTATATGGAGTAAAATAATTGAAAATAAAGTTTGAGCTTGCACGAATGCAAGCGAAAAATGCCGCCGAGCGGGCAGCATTGAAAGCAGCGCTGCCCAAGAAAATCCAAAGAATCACGTTAAATTTTGTAGAAAATCAACGAAGCGGCCGACGTCTGGCAGCCATTTTGCTTTGTACTTGAGTATCGTCAAATCCATTGAACGACGATAATGTTCGTCCAGTTCATATACGTTCGTCTCGTACGTTCGCGGGTTCTTGGCATTGACCGCGTGCGAAGGAGAACGAAACTTTTGGCGTGTACGAACGGAACGGTTTCGGCTTCGTTGAGTTCAGTAAATTATTTAGTGAATTAAATTGGTTCAGCGTTGCTGTACAAGCCGGAATAGTTGAGGAAAATGCAACGTTGAAAAAGTGCAAAAACAGTTTTAAAGTAAATAAATGGTACATTGCGTTGTCATTAAGGGCAAATCGTAATAAATGAGAATAGATAGCTTTTAACTCGAGTTGGTCTTTTGCATCTGCGATTGCCGCTTCGGCTACTTCGTCAAGTTTGGCCTGGCAAATTGTACAGTAGCGGCGATAGACGACTCGTCAGACCAGTATAAGTTTTGCGTTGCTGTGTAACGCCGCACAGTTTTCAAATTTTTAATTGTGAAAATAAAAGTGGGCGATAAGAAGCTCGAGAATATTGATTTGTTTTATATTTGCATCTGATTGAAATAGTTGGTTGCGTTTCTGAGGTAATTGTTAATTGGGCACTTGCAATAAATTCAACTTGAAAAAATTCAATTCAATGCTAGTCTTGAAATTGAAATATTTTTGGCGCGGCAGTGAGTTAATTTTTGTCGCATGTTTGTGTGCACCACGTCGTAAGTGTAAGCGAGATCGCCTTGCCTTGTTATTGGTGTTCTCTATTCAAAACAGTGACAGTTGCTGATCCGACGATTATTTATACTTAAAATTAATAATTTTATTCATAACACAACTATTTCCGATTGATGTGGTGTTCAAGTGGACGGAATGGTTCAGCAATTCCGAACTCGCTGAAACTGACCTAATTCAATGACCTTTAAGATTCCATGGAAACCAAGGGTAAACTCCCCCCGAAAAATATTGCATTAAATGCCACTTTGTACGTTTGGAGTTTCAGTTGCATTTAAATTATTCAGCTATAGGTTAATCATAGATAAATTATTGCTATTAATTGTGAAGTTGGATATGTAGGAAATATTAATAGGAAATTTGAGGGTGCATTAAAGTTGAATTGTACCATAAGAATTACAAAGTTTCGGCAACTCTGGTTCGTTGCACCATGTAAATTTTTTTTATCAAAACGTCCCGTTTCACATCTGTGTACAGCCATCTCATTCTCCAAATGATTCGACGAATTACGGTAGAAAGAGACGGCATATGAGCACATGTCGGGCTAAACTTAACGAAGCTCAACCGCAGAACGAAACCATTTAGGGGAAAAGCCAAGAACGAGTTGCCAAAACTTCCAGTGAAAAATACAGCCTTTTTTTTTTATTATTAAAATGATAAACATTGAGCAATTTTTTCTTTTAAAAATCTAATTGCAGGTTAATGTTTTACCTAATTAGGCGAAAACACAGTGCACAGTTATAGAATAATTACGTAGAATTTGGCATCGTAGTCTCACCCCTACGAAGATGAACAATCAAATGAACACTGCGGTGCGAAAAATACACAATCTGTTGTCGAGCGGTGCCGTCACTGTGACCGGACCCAATCAAGCGCGTATCCTGAAGCAAAAGGTTGGCGCCACAACGGTCACGCCCACCAACAGTCTCCAACAGGTGGGCAGCAACGCCAACCGTTGCTATGTGTGCGATGACGCTTTGGGGGCGAGTCAGGCCCAGCATCCACTGACCGAGATGCAGACCTCTCACACCTCCACCAAGTTCCCCAACAAAATCGGCCAATTAGTGGGCGACGCATTCATGGTCATCGTCAGCGTTGAGGATGTGGTGTGTTCGCGTTGTACGAACCTGATCAACTACTTGGACCGTTTGGAGAACGATGTGGAGCGCGTGCGTACCAATCTAATGAATCTATTGCACAAGAAGTACGGTCTCAACGACGAGGGCGGTGGTGGTGGTGCCGCCTCACCACCCATTAAAATGCAAAAGTTGAACAGCGGTACAGCCACTCGCACCGCCGAAGATGTAGGCGGCGACATGAATCGCGCACGAAAACTACTACACACGCCCTCGGGTGGCGACTCGCCGTTGGGAAAGCAATCCCCACCAGGTACGTTTGTAATGCTTCGGCTTTAAATTTACACTTTGGAAAATTCTCACCATTAATTTTCTTCCTGCAGTTAGCGCTGTTCAGCAGATAAAAATCTCAACACAACCGCAGGTGCAGCAGCAGTCGGCCGGCACTCAGACCCTCCAACGTAAAACGACCAAAATTTACAAATGCCTCTCGTGCGACTACAAGACCTCCGACATGCGCCTCTTCAACACGCACTACGAGACCTGCAAGCAGCAGAACTTTCAATGCAAGAATTGCAAGAAGATCTTCCCCAACTTTGGCGCCATGAAGCAACACATGGTGCGCGAGCACAACACACCCATGGACAACACGTGCGCCGTCTGCCACATCAACTTCGTGAACGAGACGGCGCTGCGCAAGCACATGGAAATGAACCACAGTACCAATGTCATCGTCACCAGCACCACGACGCTGCCGGCCGGCGGTGCGGTGACTGCGGCACCGGCCGCCGATCCCATCGTTGGAAGTGTCACATCCACGCCCCTTTACACTTGCAACCACTGTCAATTCAAGTCCACGGACAAGACACTCTTCGACGAGCATCTGCGCAAGCATCTCTCGGGCGTGAAGCCGAAGCCCTTCAAGTGTCGCCTGTGCTCGCAGCGTTTCGAGACGCGCGAGGCAGCGACGGTGCATGCCAAACAGCACCAGCCGAATTATTTCAAGTGCGGCACCTGCTCCATGTCCTTCCCGAAACGCGAGCTGCTCGTCAAGCACTTCGAGGTACACCAGCAGCCAGCTACGCCAGCACAGCAGATTGTCACTACTGCTGCCGCCGTGCAGTCCTCACAGAAACAGTTGCAGCAGGCGCCGGCGCAGAATTTGCTCACCACTCAGAAACTGTTGCAGGACACGATTGACGAGGCGCTCAGCGAGAATGTGGCCACCGCCACCAGCACGGCTGAGGTGGGCTCGGCCGCCGCGAACAACATACGTTTCTTCTCGTGTCACATCTGCTCGCTGACATTCATCCAGGAGAACTACTACAACCAACACATGGATGCACATCGTCGCGCGAAGAAGACCGACAATGAAAACGTCGCTGTTACAACTTCCTCGGCCGCCCACACCAACAATAGCTCCTCGTTGTCGTCGCACAAAGCGCAAACTAGCATTATCAGCGACGGCCACTCTGGCGCGAAAGTCAGTAGCAACGATGGCAGTACTTCGAGCGTGCAACAGTCCAAATCGAATACTGTTAATACCGCCAGCATCTCGGAGGCGGACATTGAGAGCATTTTCGAGAAGATGCATTCCGACAAGGGCGACTCCGGCAGTGGCGGCTCGGAGACGGTGGCCACATCTGCTGCCAACACCGCCACCACAAACACTAGCTCGTCGGCCAGCGGTGGCCAGAGTGGCGACAATTTGGTCATCACCTCACAAGAGGGCTCCGGAGGCGGCATAACTTTCAATATCACCATACCACAGCCAGACGCCGGCGGAGAGCAGTCTAGTGAGGTGAGTTGGCACAAATTGCAACTGTCCGACCGAAAATTTCATTCTAATCTTAACTCATTTCAGGCCTCAGCCACCACGCCCACCACCACAGCCCCTGTTTCGGTTAGCATTGACATGCCAATGTTGGACCAACCAGACGACCATGCGTCGACATCTCCAAACACAGGAAACACAACCGACGATAAAAGCGGCGGCAAATCGGGAGCGGAAACAAATGACAATGCATCATCAAAGGCACAAGCCGCTGGCCCTGTCAGCATGCCCAGTTTAGACGACGACAACGACGCCCAGGAACAATCACATTCGGAAGCAGCGTCTGATGGGCAAATCGCTCACGATAAATCGGAAGAGGGCGCACATGCAGCCCACGACGACGAAAAAGCCGATGAGATGCACAAGGCCAACGATGAGGAAGGACAGGAAGAGGGCGCTGGTGAGGGCGGCGAAGCGGGTGAGGAATTGTCTGGCGCTGGCGATCAACAAGTTGCCATGGAGCTGGACGAAGCGATGCAGGCACAGGTGGAGAGTGGCCAGATTAAATTCATTCTCAACGAGAACGGGCAACTGCTGCAACTGGACAACCACATCATCACCGACGCCGATGGCAACCAGATACTCGTGCAGGACCCCGAGCAAATACAGCAGCTGCTGCAGAGCGTCGGCGTGCTGCAGTCTGGTGACGGACTCGACGGCGAAACCCTACAAATGATGACGGACGCCAACGGCCAGATGGTCCTGGTTCAGGGCGAGAACAACGAGACGCAACTGATAGACGCTTCACTGCTGAACGCAGACGGACAGCTTGTAATACAACAAGGACAGGATGGCGAGTTGGGCGAAGGCGCCCACGTCATCGGCGAGGACGGCACGCGCATTCCCGTCTCTGTGTCGTACACCGCCGACGGCCAACCCATTGTGCAAGTACAACAGCAGGTGATGGAGACCAACGAAGGCGGCGACCAGCATGAACTGGATAAGGACGCAGCAGCGGAAGACGAAGCACCACAGGCGACAGATGGCTCGGACGGCGGCGCCGGCAGTGGGGGCGGTTTCTACGCCTTGGAACAGTTGATGCAGCATTCATCGGAAGCCAAAGCGGCTGAATAGGAGTGGGCTTAGGAGAGCGATAATTACACAATTATTGCGCAAGATGGCTGGAATTTTTAGGGTGAGCATTGCTACTACATAATCGCAGAAGCGTATTTACTCGCTCTACGTTGATATGTGACGATTTCCCATTTCAGATTTGAAACGCTTGCTGCCAGCCACTTCACTTTTTGTTATGTCAACAATTCAACATTAACACACACACACAAACAACAATAACAACTTCATCAACCAGAGAGCATCCGCTTTTATATATTTTAAACATAAACATTTTAAATTAGTGCGTAGACGTCATACTTATTTAGTAACGTAAGTTGTAAAATATGCTTAAAACTCCCAAATTTTAATTTGCATGATTCAGTAAAGTTAAAAGTCAAACCATACACCCACACAACCACACACACAAATAGAAACCGAAAAACCATGGATTTTTTTTTGTCTACAAATTGTTCAAAATGTCAAGTTGCAAAAGCAGACCTTAGATTATCGAGAGAGGATGACTCAAGTCCCCTTTTCACTGCGGCCACACTGGGCCTATTATGATTAAAAAAAAAAGCAGACCTCACTTTAAAACGAAAATCACCCGTGCATTGCAATTGTATTGACTCTGAGCGCTGTATTTGGGCAATGGTGAAACCAAAATGGATTGCAGTTCTAATCTAAGCTTAAAAAAACCAATGGAAGTTGAGACAATTATAAGAACCTAGCATAAATACGAGCCCAGCAACGAAATTAGGCTGGTCTGGAAGGCGCAAATGTAATCTAAAGTATTCTTTGATTTGACATTACAAAGAAGTATCGAAATTCGTGTTCCAATCTCCATTTTTCCTAGTGAATAATTGGAATTGAAACATAAATTGCAATACGCCTTGTCATAATTTACATACTATCCAGGAACTTCAATCGGATGCCACTTTTAAAAACGGGCAATTGCCACTCAATATCCCCAGTGCTCCGTACAGTACAGTAAAACGCTGCCGATTATTGAAAGCGCGTAATTCTAAAAGCACAAAGAATGTTCGATCGGTCGTGATCTGAGAATGGCAGGCATCACAATTTTGTTGCTGGGATCTGCAAACTACATATAAAAAATCTACAAATTAAGCACACTACATATAAACAAAAAAAAAGTTACAAATAAATAAAGTGCAAACAGGAAGCAAATATTTGAAAATAGTATTTAAATATTTCGTTTGCGACATTTGGAAGTCTTTCAAATGTAGGTACATATTATGTTTCTGTTTAATTCAAACAAAAAAGAAAGAAAGTAAGAAAAATAAAGCAAAAACAAAAACTACAAAATGTGTACACGAACCAAACAAACTAATTGCAACAATTTTCACAATCCCCTCCCAACCACTTATTGCTTCAGACGGGTTTGCTGCTGATGCTTGTTTGGTCTTCTCCCTTTTATTACGAAATTTTCTTTTTCATTTGTTGCTTTAATTTTCAATACTAAACAAAATACAAAACAAACAAACATAAACTGTTAACGATACAATTAGTTTTATTGTATTAATTAATAATAAACAACAAAAAAATTATGCTTAAGTTAAGGCGATTTAAGGATTTAAAAGTAAATATATAACTGTAAAAATGAACAAAAAAAACGCATCCAAATGTTTTCTTTATACACAACAACCACTCTTATCAGAAGTTTTGCGGCATCCAAATTTCGACTCCTGATAAGGGTGATTACTTCATTGGAGTAACTTTTTTTTTGCAGGTCAAAAGGAATACTCATTGCTTTACAGGAACGACATACAAAAACAAATGAGCAAGTTTCAGTCGGGCAAGCCGACTTATATATACCATACACCCATTGGGCCATATTGGATCCGCCATCTTGAATTTAGCAATTTCAACATCAAATTCGTAATCAGCGACCAAAAAAACCCCTAGATACCAAGTTTGGAACTATTTAAGCGGAATATAAGTGAAAACACGATTTTCATTTATATTGGAACTAGGCGTGGCAATTTTTTTTTGACAAAGGTTAAAAAATAAAAAAAAAAATGTCCTTAACAAAATTTTACCTTTTGTTTACCTCGATGAGAGTTCGAAATGTGTTTGCTAGCCAAAAGGGAGTTTGGGCTGAAAGGAATTGAAGTTTAGTTGCTACTAAACCTTCGTACCAACTTAGCTGTCAATTAAGTAGAGTAGTAATGTTCTTTGGGAACTTAATTTGACTATGAATAAGGGCCATTGTTTCGTAAAGAAAATGTAATACTACAGCCACCACCATGGAGGTAGAAATTGTGTTTGAAATATTATAATACACACTTGTGTCGTTCGGTGCGCGTAAAACAATAAAGTCGTTATATGAAAAAGACGATTAAATCGTTTATTTGAAAATACTGCTAAAGCGTTCCTAGTCCAGTAAAACTCGTTCCGAGAGTAATTTGCAATAAAAGTTATTTATTATATCATGATATACATACTGTTTTCTGTTAATGAACAATTAAATGTTGAAGTTGTCTTTCCACAAATACCCGTTCGAAATTGGTTGAAAAGGCGCGGTCAAGGAACAATTGCTTCTTTTTTTTTTATTGTTTTGGAGCAACCCTTCGAAACTAAGATCGATTTCGATGATGTATTGCGAAATATGCATGCATGCTAATTAGTATTTCATTGTACTGGCGGCTATTAAGCATTCTTTATTTCCATTGTTTGAATGGACAGCAAATATGTGAGAAATATTTTCTATTAATTGCCTCCTGTCCCGCTCAAGTGTAGATTTCATTTGTAATCGAAGTTAACGAGCTGTTGTTTATGGCAGCCATTAAGAATATTTGACAATGAAAAAGTTATTTAAATACTAATTTTTAAGATTATTGAAGGCAATTTCTTTTGATCAATTTATGTACATTGTTTTTAAAAAGTTGCAGCTTCACTTCTTTAGATTCATACTTAAATTGTTATGTTCTCGATAATCTCCACTTTTGAATAATATTATACCCTGACTCAAGTGTCCACAAATACCTATATATTCTTGATTAGCATCATCTCCTGAATCGTCTGTCTGTAATTTCGCACGATATCTGTCGTAGTTATTGAGCTATCGAAGCCAAACTTTGGTATTATTCTTGAGAAATACCCAAAATGATTTGGAAGCGGTTGTTTTAGGTTGAAGTCGGCAACGGAATGGGATGGAATGAATTTAAAAAAGGAATGGAAAGGAACCGAAATATAATGGAAATGGATCTAAATTTTCAAATGGAACGAGAATGAAATGGAAATGGCAAAATAAAATATCGACAAATTATAATAAAACGATCGTAAAATTCCCGGAAAACTGTCAAAGAAACGCATTGGGCAGGGTATTTTAGTTACGATCTCATGGAAGACAATACAATCTTACCAGTTTTCTTTTTTCCCATTCTGCAGTGGTACGATTCCAAATATTCAGTAATAATATTTATTTTTATTCAGTTAGTTGTTGTTTACAAATGTTACTATGTGTGAGACAAATTGACGCCATTTTCAAGCACTTAACATAAAACCTGAAATTAGTATAGTGTTTAATTTTTGTTTGTTTAATTAAATAATGTCTTATCATCTCTATTTAAGTTTTACTAGCATTTTATCAATTGACGGCTTTTTTGTGTGTTAGTTGCCAAATTGTAAGAAGTAATGTGTTATTTGGGAACCGCTGGCAAAACTTTAATCAATCCAATTGAAAGCAGATTATTTTCAATATGTCTAAGTGTAGAGTCAAACGGAAATGTCGGTCTCTAATTTGCTATAAACTACACACACACACATGACATTTGCATGCAAACAAGTGATCTTTCAGAACGTGTCCGTGAAGCATAAGAATCAGTCTTGGAATGTTGCCGTCCGGTTTTATTCGTTATGAAACCAACCTGAATCAAATGCAAATTTATGTGCTTTCATCGCGTGTAATTAAAGCGATTGAGTAGTATAGTGCAAACAGATGATTTTGCTTTTGTAAAAAAATCGGAGTTAATAATTCCACATAAGGTTTGGTAACTAGAATGGAGTGAGCAGACGATTTCTCTCCAAATAAATAGCACGTCACGAATTCCACATTTTTCGTTTATTGCGTAATATTTAAAAATGGAAATTATTAATTTAATTTAGTCGACACAAACTATAATATAAAATTTACATAAAAATATAAATAAATTTTGTAGTAATCTACTCGAAAATGTATCTTAAATAATACATACATCGTAAAAGAAAAGTAAATAAATGGATGATACAAAAACCGACGAGAGCTTAAACTTAAATTGCGGATGTCCTGTGTATATGGATATCCTGAACACAAACGGCTTACTGTATGATAGTTGCACATGGATGGCTTCCTATATCTTTTGCTTTCAAGTCCCAAATAGTGTGGACAAAGTCGTTGTGTATTGCACACTGACTTACAATATTCAATGTCAATTTAGTGCATTATATATGATCATCAAAACACAATTTCCGCATCACTCACACACACACACACACACACGATAGTTTCCTTGTGCGATCCACTGTTCTTTTGCTCTCTTTCATCTAACACAAAATAATACATTTATCGCAAGCGTCTCGATTTTTTTTCGTCCACTACCGGATGAGTTCGAATATATTCCAGGGATGACAGGATGTGCGCTGGTACTGCGTGTATATGATCGCCACTTGGATGGTAGCCATCTGCATCGGCGACATAGGTCATCGTGATTGGCAGACCCTCGAGTGAAACGTATTGGACCACTCCGCTGAAACCATTCTTGTTTCCGGCAGCTTTTGTCGTAATGCCATTGGTGGTCTGAAATTCATAATGAAAATCGCCACGAGCATTCGCTGGCTTGTTGTTGTAATACAAAGTGCGGGCTCCACTATCGAGTGGTCGTGTCGATCCGTTTGCGGAACCAGCGCAAACCAACACTAACACAAACAACTAGTTAATGGGGATGGGAACGAATTAGAGATCGAATCACACTGAATAACGGGTAAACGGCCAATACTACTTGGCAAATGCAAATGACACCAACCTTGAACATTGGAAATTTACGCGGCCCCATCGTTCGAATCGGCCGAACTTCGCACGAACACAGCTGATAACACAAAACGAATCCGTAGCGAAATGAAGCGAGATGCAGGTGGCGAGGAGACTTTTATAGATTCGCTTCGATTGTGCAAATTCAGTATTAAAAGATGAAATGACAAAAAAAAAATATTTTATTATTTGGCAAAAATTTGACTTGAAATTTGGAACGGAACGCAACGGTGGAGTGAGATTTGGCGATAGAGAGCGAGAGAGTTGGCAATTGGCAACAAGAAATAAGTTATCTCAGAATTTGTGGTTTGAAGTGAAAATACAATTTTATTATGTCTTCAAAATAGTGCAAAATTAATTACTTAATTCCCACTTTTTCTCAAATTAAACTTTATTTCTGGTAATTTGATCATATTCGCTTATTACTAGCCAATTGACTGCAATAACTTAAAAATGTTAATGAGAATTCGATAAATTAAAAAATGTTGCCCACATTCTGCCAAATCTTCTCACGCTTTATTTACAATTCCCCAGTGCTTTGCATAAAATCGCCGTTTCAAGTTAACGACTCAATACAACAATAAAACCTTCCAATACGCACAATCAATCAGCGCATTAAAAAACTATATTTAAATGTCTTGTTTACACTCAACAATTAATTAAAAATTCACGCCGTTTCACTTCGAAATGTAAACTCAGAAAGATTTATTAACACCTCAACTATTTCAGAAGAGCAGCATGAATGCTGGTTAGTAGCTGAGGTTTAGAAGTGATGATAATTTTTCAAAGGTCGCAAACACGAGCCAATGCTGTTGGAATTAATGCGAGTTCTGATTCACTCTGGCTAGTTTGAGTTTAGACATTAACGATGGAAAGCACAGTTTCGAAACGAGTGAAACGCTCGTTAAACAGCTAAGTCTTGTTAAATTCGTAAAGTCAATATGTGATTCCTGTTCCCCAATTTAACCATTTAAATTTTGTTATCTTAATAGTATTATCATGCCATGAGGATTTTGAAAAAATATACTACTTATTGTCCCTTTTAAAGTACCTAAGTATTTCTTGTTTATAGTGATTCATATGAAGAGGTTAATCGTATGGGAACTGCCCACTTTCTGGCTATTTTATAACCAATAACGTAGTTTATATGTTCACTAATCGTATCGCATTTAATTATTCATCCGTCATGAATCATTTTTTTATTGACAGCTCGCAGAGAAAAAAAGGCATGATCTTCTTTTGATGTCTTCCACTTTTTATTTGGTTTGTCTGGGTTGTTAATTTTTGCATTATTTCCGGTATCACACAACAAGTTGCCCACTTGGTGTGCAAGATTCATGTTGTCATCTGCTTATCGCATCTTCCATGGAGGCTCACCTTGGAAGGCCAGGTTGGCATTTGCATCAAATGTGTTCGCGTTGGTGTTGATGTCGGACTCTGTGGGGAGCTGTGGAATCAGTGTGGTGGTCTTTGAATATTCTCCATTGTTTATTATTAATGCACTCTAATAAATCTATTTAATGACTTAATTTGTATTAAGATTGATCTAAAATTTGTAAAAGATCGTAAAACATACGGGCGTGTTTTGGATTCGGCCAAAAAATAAAATATCGTTTTCGGCCGAAATTTCGAAATTTCAGCAGAAAACGAGGCCGAAAATGTACATTTTTATCAATATTCAAAAAATCATTAAAAAAAATCACTTTAGATTTGTTAGGAGCAGCTGCATCAAAATATAAGATATTTTGGTGGGAGGTAGTTCTACATCTGATCCCAGTTTGCATTTACAGATGAAAGTATGCCTATTTTATAGAGAATTAAAAAAAAAATCAAATTGCTTTAAAAAAAAACAATATTAAATTTTTAGGAAAAAAATTTGTGAAAAAATTTGTGAAGTCTATTTATGAGGAACTTTTTTTTTTTTTACTCAATTATTTTTCTAAAACGAATAAAGACGGCCTTCTAGCTGCAGTCAATATTTCTGGCCTAACACCAAATGCCACCGAATGTCATTTTTCGACATACTTTCATCACATTTATGTGCCGATTTGACAGCATAGAAATGAGTTCAAAAGATTTGCTTTACATTTTTTATAATTGCATATATTTTCGGAACATCAATCGTCAATCGATGGACCTGAACATAAGTAACGAGTTTTTCTTTAATAAAAGGTTTTTCGTTTAACTCACGACGGGCCTACATTTTTTCGTCACTATTTCTGTTGTGATGTTTATTTTTTTTTTAGAGCTTACCAATAATTTCTTGAGTGCCAATTAAAAATTGAATAACTGCTTGAACCAGTTTTCTATTTTAAAGCAACATTTATAATTGTCCGCAGGTGTACAAAAATATTGCCCTTTGAAAATTAGCAAACATTTAATTTTTTTAAAAATAATATGTTGATTGGGCTCTCAAGTTGTCAGTGGAAAATCCCCATTCTCATTTAGTATAACTTGTAAATGCTTTAGAGAAAAATTGGTCTTAAATTGTAGTAGCTGATCACTACAACTTGTGGGAAGAAAATAATTATGAGCCGCATGAGCAAAATTATTTTGCAATGAGAGAAATAAACTCTTCTCATGTTTTGATGCTATGTCGAGTATTTTGAAATAATACACGACACTATATTGTTTAACTAATTTTGTTTTAAAACTCCAACCACAAAATATTAATCTCTCGAAGATTGCACCAAAATATGATTGATTGAACTGCAGACTGGTGATACACTAGCTGGCAATAAAATATAAATGTCCATAAATGCATATATAAAAGTCGCTTGACTTGTATTTCGAAACTTACTTGACTTACGAAAACTAATAACAACATATCAAATAATAACAACAAAAGATTTGCTACTTTTTAGATAAGAACTACATTTCTAAAGACAAAATTAAGAAAAAACTTCACACTCACAACCAACATACATAAATGAGGAAAATTATCGAATTAATAAAATCGCTTCTCGGGCTTCTGATGCGTGCGTATGTACTCTAGTGAACGCAGAATGTAGTCTGGAATGGGATGCGGCTTCGGCAGATGTCGTCCAACAGCATGGAAACCCAATTCGTCAGCAATGTAGCGCACCTCGATGGGTATGCCCTCGGGCGATACATAGCTGAAAATTCCAATTGCTTCTAGGGGGCTGCCCGCCGCCTGCACTGCAATGCCATTGCTGGTTGAGTATGCGTACTTGTATATTCCCAGATCATCGGCCGGTGCATCGCGGTATAGCGTTATCTCTGCATTTCTATCGGCAAGGTTGATCGCTTGCACTGCAGCTGCCAAAGCTAAAAAGACACACTGCGTTTCGGTGAAAAGGCATCTTCACAACAATCTTCGCGTAGCTTTACAGCTTCACACAAGTTCAACGCCACCACTTCACAAACTTACACATTTCAAATTTAACATTTTTCTCTTGGTGCTCCTTTGGGACTTTGCTGTTTACATATGTGTAGGGTTCGAGGTGAATTTGAAGACTGCGGGCGTTACCATGAAAACATATGTTTTTTATATAAAAAAATGTGATAAACTGGCGAGAAATTCTTCGTCGTCCATAAAATGGTCTAATTTGTTAAAATAATAATGGCTGATATTGTGGCTGGTTTCTCGATTTATTTCCGTTTATAGCTTTTTATGGCATTTGAATATTTATAGTTGCCATAATAGTATTCCTCAGATGGCGGCCTTATCAGCACGCTCAGCTGTTGAGTATATTGACAAATTTATGCAAAACGTGATACACGCGTAAAAAATGCTTAACTCAATTAAATTAGAGTGTGGTGATGCAAATACAGCTATTTGGAAATAGCTTTGATGTGATGCCATCGTTTGTGGGAATTTTTTATAAGTGGACTTGCGCTTGAATTTACATAAGAGCTTTTTTTAATGCGATTCAAGTCATTTCGTTTCTCACTGTGTACGAACTGTTTCTTGTCCATGTTCTATTCATATTCAAATTATTGCTATTTCATAACATTCTACATGCTCAGTCCAATTGAACTTTTTTTTGTGTTTTGGTATTTATTTTGTATTCGAAATAAATGCGCAGGGGCGGAAGCGTTCCTTGGCTAATGATCTATCGAATTTTCAAATGGCTCGTCACACATTTTATATCTTTTTTATTTTCAAATTATTTATTTTTTATCGAGTTTAAGAGATTCATTTCAAGCCAAACCCGCATTAATTACCTGTTTATTGTGGTTTGGTGTGTCTTGTGTCTTGAGTCTTTTGTTTATTTGCTGGTTTTAATTATGGAAATCGTTGCTAATGTATTTGGTGAAAACAAGACAATTTTTTAATTCGAGTCTAATAAATTAAGCGTAACAAGTGATCAATTCCAGTGGAGATTTCCATTTAGGGTCATTGATCGGCCGGTTCGTCGGAGAAGAGTTCACCCTAGAAGCATTTAGTGCGATGTGGGTATGAAAAAAGATTTCAAACAACTGTTTTGGCAAAGATTTAAATTAATGTTTGAAATTAATTGGAATCACATTAAAATTCCTGGACAAATTATTAATTAATCGAATTCTTGATTGTTAAGCTAGGAATTATTAGACAAACTATTATCAAAAGAAAAAACTTGAATTCCAAACAAGAACTGCTGAGGTAGAAATAGTTAAAATAGAATATGCTAATGAATTAGTTCTTGGGAAACGTCTTTAAATTAAGTTCAAGGCTTGCGTAACACATTCGCAATTGGCGCCATGGGGAGTAAAAACTAGAGACATTACACTGCTAGATCGGCACACATCCAAACAGTTTCATTCACAGAGCCAATTCACTTCGATCCGGTTTATCTTTGCATCACTACTAAGATGGGCCCCGCTTTATAAAAGCGCTTGATCAATTCATTTCTTCAGAACAACGGTGGGAGTTTAGGAGTGAATTGTGATGATGATGCTGGCATATTTCCTGTTACTTTGAATCAAAAGACAGCCAACGTGATTTTAAAATGCATTTTTTTTGTTATTTTTCTGCTTAGTGTTTAACCTAAATTACAACAATGACTTGACCAATTCTAAAAATTCTACAAACAAAAACAAGTTTTCAGCAAGATGTATCCTTTAAAGCTTTTCCATGTCCATACAACGTTCGTACAGAGCCTGAGCGTTGCCGCATTTATTGCTGCTCCTTCAATTGTTGCGGTGGATGCGAGCGGATGTATTCCAGAGCTCTCAGTACATAGGCTGGGACGGGGGGCGGAGTGGGCAGATGGTCGCCAACTGGATGGTAACCTTCCTCGTCGGCGGTGTAGGTCAGTGCGATGTGTTCACCTTCGGGCGAGACGTAATTCACAGAACCACGAACGCCGGACGGGTTGCCGGCCTCTTGGAATTGAATGCCATTGCTGGTCTCATAGGCGTACTGGTAGTTGCCCTCAGCATCGGCTGCATCGTTTCTCAAGCTGCGTATCTCGGCGTCTTTATCGATGTTATCGGCGCACGCAAAGGCCACGATGAAGGCGATGACAATCTGATTTGGAGAAACAAGAAACAGAAGTTATGCAATGCGGGTAATTTCAAAATGATTAAATCGGGTATTTTGTATGTTTGGTGCAAGTCTCTTGTAAACGTACAAACTTGAACATTGTGGTAAGATGTGGTGAGGATGCTTCGGGAAGCTGTAGTCGAAACTGTTTAGCAATTCGCTGATTGCACGCGCTTTTATACCTGCCGAAAATTGCGTGCGCCAGACAAGTGGGCCTTTGTTTCAATTTCACGGGTAATTGCGTGCGAAACAAGTTCTGCGTAATGTCTTTCATTAGCCCATATCCTTTAACAAAACTTACAGACATTTTTGTAAATGCAACAAAAAATCATGAGTCATTTGCCTTCGATTTCTTACACCTCAACTGCAGCAGATTATTTAGATTAATTTTTTTTTTTTCAAATTTTAATTAAATCAAAACTTTTGGTCATTAACACATACGCTTTGGCATATCATCATTGAACCACTCTAACACGCCAAAAAGCAGAGCGTCGGCAATTAGAAGAATTCACAAGCATACGCCAACTGTGTAAATTATAACAAAGAGCAAAAGCCAGAGCCCACGTGCCACGGCGTATTGCCATCTCTATGGCCAGCGCCACAAAGAAGATTAATGTATTTTGTGAGTTGCCTCGCACAGCGCGCCAAAGTAAATCAATCTTTTATTGGGTCGCAAGGTCGGCAGCGTCACTTCTTCATTTTCGCTTTGGCTGCATGTAACTCTTTGGGCATTTGTTTACTTTCGGTTTTAACGATTTGAAATGAAATTCTGCGCGCCTGCCAAGGCACATAAATTTCTCATTTAATGCGTTGTTTTCAACGTTTTATTTGTTTTGAATTTGCATAAAATTAAGTGTATTCCGAATGATTATTCGTTTTATCTTATGAATGGATGCGGTTGTTTTTTTGGGCATTTTTCTATTCAAATTGAATGAAAATTTTGCGATTCTTGATTCCGCCTTTGCAGAGCTAGAATTCATAAAAAAAAGTTCGTGTCTTCAGTTTTTCGTTTTTTCTCTACTTTTATGGTTTGAGTATGAAAACGTTAAAAGGAAAAGTGGAGATACATTTATTTGATAATTTGCCTTAACTTTTGGTTTTTATTTGATGTAATTTCCTGTTTTAAAATGTTTAAATTAAACTTTTTTTCGGACAGAAGGAAGACTGTCCGATAATACTTAATTTTGGGTCTCTGATTCTGTCAAAAAAACTTTAGCCTTTCACTTTTTTCAACATAATTTTGCCTAAGAATAGTCCACTAAACAAATATGGTGAATACCAAACAGGTCACTTGTTTTTGAACAGCGGAAAAAATTTGGGAAAAAATTCCGATATTTACTTTTTGAAGTCGCTGTTTTAGAACAAACCACTTTGCAAAATGAGGTTTTAGAATAAAATAATACTCCTGGACATTTCAAATGGTGTAACAAAAAGAATATAACTTTGTTAGAGTAAATCGATGTTGTTCTCTGTCCGTCTGTCTGTCATTTCAAACGATACCTGACGTAGTTATTGAGCTATCGAATTGAAATTTTGGCCTTCCTATTTAGACGGTATTGAAAATGGAAAACATCGGATGAGAACCACGCCTACTTCCCATGCAAAATGACCATTCAAATTTATTTATTTTTTCCATTTTTAATTTTTGGACGTGTGGAAAAATCGACCACAATTTAAATTTTCAGGCGATGCACAGTGGGCAATTCTGTAATTTATATTAGTTACAAGTGCGACCGTTAAATTTGAGTCTCCATAAATTTTGAAAGTATACTTTTAGGAATTTTAATGATTTAATTATTTAAAATATTTTGAATATTTAATTATTTAATGGGATTGGCGAGAACCTCAGCGAAGCTTTGATTTATGTGTCCGTTTTGTCTTCGAAGTGATGTCGGTAGGAATTTATTCTGTTTTACCTTCTCCAATTTGATGTAGGACTTACCCACACTTGGTCTTCGGTTACAGAACGGATACAAAACCGGATTCGAAATATTTGGCAATTCAGAGTTAAATGTTGCCCAGCCTTTGATTTGATTATAATACCTACTCGCCGTTAAAACATGAAGTTAATGAATTCATCAAGCCAACTAAGCCCAAAAACAAATCACTCGTTCACCTCAAAAGCGCGCGCGTCAATTCAAAATTCAAATTCTGGCAAAGAAGTATGGCGGTTAGAAGTAACTGCAAGAAACACGCAAGAATCACGCAAGAAAACTGGTGACACCTTGCAGAAATTCGCATACATTTCAATTCCATTCAATTTCCATTTTCAAATACCAAATTTAATTAGCATACCGTGCTAATCTGAACCAGTTTAAATTTTGCATACATAACCAATCCTATGAAGTCTCTATTTTATATTTTATACCTAAGTATGTACGTATTTCATAAATTGAAGAACCTGTAGATGGCGAGCGCTCCTCAGAATTTTTCTATCATCTTGAAATCCGATCAAAGCAGATTAGCTCGAAGGTAGAAATAGTCAGGCGCTGAAATTGGCCTACACGCGATCTATGTTGTTGTTGCTGAAAATGTCGTAAAGTTGTGATTTTTGAAATGTTGTTTAATTGCCAAAAGTGTCTGAAATTAGGTCTTGGGACGACGCGACGTTGAGGCTGAGGCTTTCCGAACCACTTAATGGATTCGTTCACGTGAAGAAGATTTAGGTTCGTAAATGCTGCTTGGCTAATGCGCGCCACATTAGTGTTAATGCTATAAGTTTAAAAGCGACTTTTAATGAGTTCAAATTTCAATTTTATGTGTGGTTTGCTTTTTTTTTGTTTTACTTTTCAATTTGGCGATTTTGTCAGCTCGAAGTCAACGCTGGCGTGTGTATCTTCAACGCCGCCACTGTTGATGCTGTGCGGCGTTTGGTGCTGACGCTGTTAGTTTGCATATAAAAGCCAATGCGGCGGTGGATTTATTAACAGTTAACATAAGTAAATTATAGCAAAATGTTCAAACTTGTGAGTACCTCTGGCAGGACCATTTCAATAATTTAGAAAAATCGTGCAGCTATTCGAAGGATTTTACAGTGAATTTATATTACCATACGCAAAGAAGCTTTCAAGCAATCATGTTTCTGTCCAATTTGTACTTGTCCTGTTTTATTTCAATGTTTTTAAGTGTGCTAAGTGAACCATTTTGTAAAAGAACAAGGACACGGCTGTTGATAAGAGCCTAAATGGATACAAACTGTTCTAAGTTTGAAGGAACTTTTCGATATTGGATATTGAAGGGAGCTTCAATAAATTTTCTGTTGGGGTTACCACATAAAAAATATACACTAATTAAAAAAGTTATGGAAAAGTATGGACCAAATGAAAACTTCATATTCTTCATATTCTTGTGAAAATTGCACTTGAAGCAATTAAAAAATTTAGTGTGGCATTGGAAAACTACCTAAGAATCGTTATGTAGGGTAACATTAAACCAGTTGTAAATTAAATTAATTAATACCCACTGGTACTTGTCTAGACTCTGAATAGATTAAGAAACATTTGACTTTTGGTTACGAGATTGCGTTCTAAAGCAACAGAAGGACAAACTTGCAGCGATAAGCACGACCTCAGCCACACAGGGTGTCAATTGCCGTTCTGTGCAGCGGCTAAGTGATACAAGTTTGTTTTTTCTATGCTGTAAGATAATTTAAAATATTTAGCACATAAATCTTTAGAGAATTTGAGCAGAATGAACTGGTTTCACATTTATTTCGCATGAAAGCGAAAGTAGTAGAGTTTAATTGAATCAAGTTAAATCAATAAATTAAATCCTAGCAATACACTAATAGGTTGGTGGGCGACACAAGTCAGGTTTACTACAAATGTTGCAACTGTTCAATGATAAATTCTTATTAATTGACATTTTTATTGCTTATTGTTTGTAGCTGGTTGTCACCACCCTTCTGGCCTTCGCCTGCGCCGACAACATCGATAAGGATGCGCAAACGTTGAGTTTTAAAAATGAACCCGCCGATGCAGAGGGTAATTACGCATACGCCTTCGACACATCGAACGGAATTCAGCAACAAGAAGCGGGAAACCCAGCTGGCGTGGCCGGCGCTTATGACTACATTTCGCCCGAAGGAGAGAAAATCTCCGTGACGTACACTGCCGATGAAAATGGCTTCCAGCCCAGTGGTGCTCATCTTCCAACACCGCCACCAATTCCAGAGGCCATCATTAGGGCGCTGGAATACATTGCGGCGCATCCTCAGAAGAATGACGAATACGGCCAGTAGAGGCACAGAGACGACCTTTCTCTCTGGAGAAACCACTTCAAGCACTTGAGAATCAATATGGAACAGGAAATGCAGTTTTAACTAGTCAGCATGTTAAAAAGAAGATGGGGAAAAAACCTTTGTTTCGAATTTGTGATTGTTTGATTTTGTTTTTAGAAAGGAGCCATCACTTAATTAATATATAATTAAAATAGTATTAGCGATTGTATATAAATGTTATTAATAATTAATTAAAGCGCATAGTCGTTTCCTCTCACGAAGGAAAACCGAAATTCAGTGGAACCTTTTGTCGGTGTGTTGTTGTGGCATTGTTATAATTATTTCTTTTTTTTTTGTCCATCGATTGATCGATCCATAGTTTTTTCAAACTGCTGTCAGTGTGTTACCTTGATAATTTATAATACCAAAATAGCATTTCTATGCAAATTAAATTAATGAAGCGCAGCAAACGAAGAGATGCCTTGTCTTGAAACAATGAGATATGGCCTGGCATGAGATCGAGATCACATAGAACGGATTCGATCGATCTGTAAATTATGCAATCGTTAAAACAATCGATCTTTAACAAACCGGTTGTGTGCTTTAAAAACACTTTCGTTGACTCCATGTGGATCTTCTTCCCTTCCACTGTTTCGTCTGCAGCAGCGACTGAGTTGTTAATCTGTCGAAGATGCCACCACCAAAACGTAAAAAAAATGTCTGCTGGAAACGTTTTGTCACATCGAAATACCTTTTGGTGTAAATGTAGGTCAGTGCTGTCGATCGATGCCTCGCCGCCGTTTCTGTTTTGTTTTGTGGCTTTTGGCAATTATAATTTTAATTTGCAGTTATCCAAATTTTTTTGCTCATTATCAAGCTTGATTATTTTCATCGAAATCTACGTATTTTGGATGCGGCGTTTATGCGGACGCTCGCAGTATTCTCGATTTCAGTCTTGTTAGTATTTACTAAATACTATTTAGTAAAATACAGATGAAACAATAGGGAATAACCACTAACGAATTAACGAACCAGGTTCTGGACGAATATTTTTAAAGTCAACGGAGTTCATTTCTTGATTAACTATGCCCAATTGTGTGGAATAAAACTTCTCGAAATATTTTCATGGTTGAAATGTTTTTGTGGACTGTAGAGTACCCGCACTTCGGGCCGACCATAAGGAATTGCTCAGCTTTAGTAACAAGTTAGCTGCTATTCACAGCAAATGTCATCCTAAAGGCCAATCCAACTGCACGTTATGGTTCAGGCAATGGGTGCCTTGTGGCTTTCTTAGTAATTCGGCGTGAGTTATTTATGTACACGATTTTAAGTTGATTATCTGTTTTACGTTACTTCGTTGTCATGTATTTATAGTTGTTAACAACCTGAGTGGGTTGTATTTCTTAAACCAATTCATTGTAATCGATACCTTCCCGGCAAATTATCATATGTAACAAAATAAAACATTTAAAATCGAAAACATTTCCAATTTTCACCCATAATCATCTTCTCCCATACGATAAAATATTTCTTTACATTCCTGACGAAGAAGAGTTCAAGAAAAATTAGTTTCCTGGAACAAGTTGGATCATATAAAGATAACAAATATGAAAAAACCGTTTTTGAAAAAACAATTACATAATCCAGTCGAAGTTCATGATACTGTCGACGATTTAGTGGGGCAACCAACAATTTTAGTTTTTTTTGGGGCTTTTTTTGTACTGTACCCAGAAGATAAACTTTCTGTACTGAAGATATTCATTTTCATTACTTTTCTGCTGATTAGAATGCAACGATTAATCTCTTTTAGAACTCGATTAGCGTAAAAGTGTTTTTTCGTCCCACCCTAATCTTCAGCAACAAATTGATTGGACGATGCCTAAAAGTATTCTATATATATGTAAATATTACAAAATACAAAAGCTATGTTTATTGTAAGTCAAACTAATTAAAACTTCATTTACAAAATAATAATTTATTAACAAGGGTCAGCTTTAGCTAAACATCAGCGCGCATATAAAAACATTCAACCTAATAAAATTTGTATCTAACGAAGTTAGTAATCACATATTTATGTAAGTTTATACACAATTGTGCACCTTTAGACTGTTGACCACAGAAAACATTATAAAGTAATAAAGCCATTTAAAAACATATCTAAAAAAACAAATCTTAAAAAAGCTTTTTAAAGCAATTAAAGGCATTTCACGGCACCACTTTTACAATTTACTGCCCTTCTCTTCGGCAAGCCGCGCAGTCGGCCCAAAACGGTTAATGAAGTTAGTGATGGGCTCGATGATGGTTTCCGGATTATTCATGTGCAGATGATGGGATCCGTCACTCTCGAAGTACTCGAAATTCGGTTTCTCCTTCAGCACAGCCAAGACCTCGTCGTAATACTTTTTCTCTTCAAAATACGATGATTGACGAGCCTTAATAAACAAATACGGGCACGTAATCCGATTCGCCATTTCGACGCACAGCTCCTGCGATCCCACCGCATAGTTGTAGTACTTTAGGCGGCGATCGCGGCAGAAGAAATACTTGTCCGGAAACTTTTCCGACTTTTGTATGTTGCGTGCCAACATATGCTTGCACAGATTCTTGTTGAGCGAATGGAATGTGCCAATGTAGATACGTTCCATTAGTTCCTCGTATGTGTAGCTGGGCGGTTCGTTCTTACTACGGTTGCGTTCGTCTTCGCGCAAAAACTCATCCATGCGTGTCTCCATAGTGCGGATGACGCTCGGATATGGACGCTGATGAGGTTTCAGTGCATCGATGCCAATGATCATGTCCACTTTGTCCGGAAATACCGCAGCGAATACGAAACAAATAATCGACGACATGGAATGGCCAACGAGCGATACCTTCTCCCATTTGTATTGTTTCATGATGACACGGATGACGTACAAGTTGTCGATAGTGTTATAGTAACAGCCGTCGGGGAGGCGCGACGACAGACCATGACCTGGCAAATCCACAGAGAGGAAGGGCACTTCTGGGGGCAACATTGGTACGAGAAGGTCGTATGTGCCGGCGTTGTCTTGCCATCCGTGTAGTCCTAGAATGGGCTGGACATTCTGCGATCCGTACCACTTGCCGGACAAATGGCCCCAAGGTACGGGAATGGTGATTTCGGCAAACTGCAAAAATGATTGCAAAATACTGGTTTAATAATTCAAAATACAATACAAAAGAAAGTTATAACGTAAGTGTACCGAATTCCGTCATAGTGCCTAATTCCGGCCACTTTACTTATTTGCCTTTATTTACAATTTATCCATCGAAAATGAAATTTCAAATTATTTCTTATGGTAGACCACGCCTTTGCACATCATTCTGCAAAAAAACATTGACAGATTTGTTTTTGATTTCATTACAAGAATTTTCGTTGTCACGAAACGATCGTTTTGAGTGGATTTCAATGTGGAAAATGCTAAAAAGTAGAAAAATTTAAAATCAAGTTTTCCACAAGAAAAAAAAAGGAAACTGTTAGTTTTTTTTATGTAGTGCATACGTGTATTTTTGAGCTCACAAAAATACAATACTTTAAGTTGTAAACATAAAATACAATAAATTATTAACAAAATAGAAGTGGCCGGAATTGGGTACCACTAAAAAGTGAAGTGTTCCGAATTCCGTCCAGTGGCCGGAACTTCGGTGTTTTCAAGCTTGTCACAATAATGTTTCTAAACAATATATTTTACTCAATATGATTTTTTTTTCTTTTTTTATTTGATTGTTTACACATTCATGTACACAAGGACCTAAATCCGTCATAGGCTATGTGTTACAGATTTTATGCAATCAGCTTTTCAATTCTAACATACTTATGTAAATTTCCTAAGAAAAGACAGTTTTGACTCTGTGAAAATTCAATTGTAAATTCGATTTTAATTGATCTTTTACATGAAAAAGCTTAAAAATTTAAGTTCTTTATGCCTTTCATTTAGTTTTTTAAATCGGTAATATAAAGTTAGATAACTTTTAGACAAAATAAAAGTGACCGAAATTGGGTTGCACTACAAAGTGAAAATGAAGTGCTCCGGAATCCGGCCAGTGGCCGGTACTTCGAATTTATAACTTCATCTATTTTTTGACCATTATTTTTGTATGGGTCTTAACTAATTGATTCCAAAAATAATTTGGAAAAAGTGGGCGCAACAACAAGAAAACTCTCAATTGTGGCGGAGGGTGCAGCTGTGTCAGATTTGGCTTAAATGTACTTGAGGGCCCATTCGATTTTTGCCCTTCTTTCATTTTTGTATTATGTATTTTGACGTCCTAAAACCGAATCTGCAAACATATTTGGTCGGAAAAATCTACTGTCCGAGATATAAAGTTTAAAAGTTACGATTTCTCTCATATAAAGTGTTCAATTTGTTCTTCATTTTCCTGTATAATTGGTGACTTTGAAAAGGTGTCTTCACTAATTTTGGGCACTATTATTTGTTGGTACTTTTTAAACATCACAACAATATCACAACTATTTTTATACAGTTACATGTTGTTGTTGTTGTTGTAATATTTCAATGCTTATTGTAGCTTTGTTGTAATGTTTCGGTGCTTATTGCAGCTTTGTTGTTGTAATGTTTCCAATGACCATTCCAATGATACCAATATAGATTCAATAAAATTTGACTAAGAGCACTGTACATGGAAAAGAATATGCAAAATACTTCTGCTAGTCACTGCATGATTTTTAAAAATCAAATAAATAAACCAAATGTTTAATAATGAATTATTTTTTATTTATTTATTTAATTTTAATATTATAGTTTAAAAAAATAAATTATTTTGCAAATCAATAGCATTTTATAACCTAATTTGTCTTTGAAAATCTGGTTGGCCGGAATTAGGAGCGCAGGTGGCCGGAATTTGGAACAACTGAAATCAGTGGCCGGAATTAGGAGCATTTTTTTTGTTTCGCTCGAAAGAGTTAAAATTATTTATTTTCATTAGAAACCTCAACCATTTGGAAAAAACACTTATATTTAATAAAAGTTAATACCCGAGACTATGTGATAAAAATATTCGTTCCTGATTTTGAATGTTTTAAATGGATCTTCCAGAGCATTTAATTTGGCCTGGCGACCAGTGTCCGGAATTCGGTACACTTACGTTATATGTTCCAAGTCAGTGGCTTTACTTTGGTTTATATGTTTTTCACATGGTTAAACGTATCTTCATAAAATTTCCAAATATTTCCAATCAAAGTACAAACTTTATCTCACCTCCCTAGTTGGTTGCTCGCCCGTCAGATCTCCGGCATGCCGATATCGCCGCGATAAATCAATTTTAGAGCCAATGTGGGACGAGTTATTGGAATCCATGCTGCTGCTCACTGGAATATAAAACAATAGAGCCGTACTTAACACAACGAAAAACAACGAAAAAGTATGTTTCTAAATTTGAATCAAAGGTATAAGCTTATCGCACACGATTATAGAAAGATTAGAGACAGAGAAATGAACAGAGGCTAGATGAATGATACTTGGACTTTGATAGTTAGGTGCAAGGGTGACGGTGAAACTTCTAAAGTAAGCTATGGCGAAACCTACTTGTAACTTTATTTTGTGGAATATTTAGGCCGAACGACATGCTAATTTTAAGATCACAGTAAACTTAAACGACAAAATTGTATTTATGTGGTTCTGATGAGAAATTTTCAATTGATTTTCCAAAAAAATAAACTGGACAAGCACACTCGAAATGGATGGATGTGGTCGCTTACGAATATCTTTAAATTGTAAATACTTGTTATTAATTATGTATGTAACTAGAAATTAGAAACAGCCGTCGAAAAGCGAAAAGGCCAGACGACAAATGAATGCGTTATCGGAAATTCTACCGTCTAATGATGACAAAACTTGTTGAGAGAACATTGAATGGTCTGTGCCAAAAAGGGTTAAGTACACTCATTTGAATATATCTTTTTTGACTGTTACCGATGAATTTTTACTTTCGTGTCGTTAAATACCACTCCAATGTGTGGTTCAATTATAGCGATTTTAATGGTATTTAACTGCAAGCAGTGCTAGATATGCACAAAAATATTGCTTTTATGGCATAGTGAACACTACACTTGAAGACGGAGAAGAGCAGGTAGCTTTATTATGTAATTTCATATCGAAAAAAATATATATTCACAAACAATAAGAAATTTTGATTTTATCGGTGTAAAAAGAGGTTAAGTATATTTATTTTGTTTGTTTGTTTTGGCCAGATCTCATTTATTTTTCTTGCTATGACATAAAATTTTACATTATCTTTTAAATTTGCTTTAAAATCGCGAAACTTCTTGTTATATATTGTTTTTTTTGTAGTTCTTGTAAACTTTTGGAAAACGAACTTAACACCTTTCTCCACGGGACCCTTCAAACAGAACTATGTATTAGCAAAAAATGTAGTATCCAGTGTGGCATTAATAAAGAATAAAATAGTATTGGTGGTCTCATTGGCGAGATGCACTTTCCAAGCACAATATTGAATTGTAGCAGGGAGTGGGACTTTCTAGTAAACATAACTGAACCACAGAGTATACTCTATGACTGAACGAGGCCGAGACCGAGCACGAGTGAATCAGTACAAAGAGTTGAAAGTAAAAAACTTAATTCGCTAGATTAGAATATATTCGCTCGGTAAGTTTCACTTTTATAAAGATACACTTCGGCAAAACACACGTTTTTTTCCACTAACTATTTGTTGGATTCGCAACAACACTGTCGCGTGAAATCTTCACTTGCAGAGATTTGTTCTAAAATCTTTAGGAATAAGCGCGTAGGAAATCAGTTGAATCATCAGACATGCAAAGTCCAACATAGAAGAATTCGCGAAATTCGTAAAACCTTCACACATGCGTTTGCATAATCAAGTTCAAGTTGATGAGGCAAGTTGGTCGCGTTTATATTCCACAGCTGATCGATTTTGGTGTGGTTGATCATAAAAGCGGAACAATATTTCATCAGCCTTTGTTGATGATTAACGAACTTTAACTAAGAAGAACAAACATAATTCAAAGTACAAGTGAGTACAGTGTACAACAAATCAGCCACATTCATTCATTAATCAATTCACCTATCCAATCACATTTTACTTAAATATGCATTGAAGCACTCGCTTTTCATTGACGACTTTCAAAAAATTCAACAAA
This sequence comes from Heteromyza rotundicornis, assembly GCA_951394025.1. Lineage (NCBI taxonomy): Eukaryota > Metazoa > Arthropoda > Insecta > Diptera > Heleomyzidae > Heteromyza > Heteromyza rotundicornis. The sequence goes on along the minus strand of OX596010.1, from coordinate 83,568,743 downwards.
ATCTGTCTGCTAAAGATATGCTGATAAGGAAGGGCTGCATGTGGTGAAAGTCTCATGTGCTAAAAACGATTGCTTTATTGTTCATGAATGACTTTTGAATTATTTTCTTTAATGCTCCACTAATTTTCATTTATTAGAATGACTACAATAAGGCCAGCTTGTCGTCCTCTGTTGAAAATCTTCAAAAGCCTTTGCCGTAAAAACGACCATTCATACTCAAAGTCGGCCTCGGCGTCCCTATTGAAAAATGGAAATGTGATTACAAAACATGTAAGTGACTTACTTTGGTACATGGCAAAAATGTTAACCTTCTAACTTTTTAGTTCGAGGAGATACAAATTCCTGTTCCGTGGGGCCACATTGCTGGCAAATGGTACGGTCCCAAACATGTCCGCCCGCTGGTGGGGTTGCACGGCTGGCAGGACAATGCCGGCACCTTCGACACTATGGCGCCTTTGCTGCCGCAGCACATATCCTTCCTCAGTCTGGACATGCCCGGACATGGGTTGTCCTCGTGGCTGCCGATGGGCATGGCATACCACTCAATCGATTACGTGGCTTTGCTAATCCGACTCATGGACGAATTTAAGTGGGATAAGATTTCAGTGATGGCGCACTCGATGAGCTCTATAAATACATTTGTATTCAGTGCGATGTTTCCCGACAAAATCGACATGTTCATTTCTCTGGACGTACTGAAGCCGATCACAAGAGGCCCCGAGAAAATCATTGAGGGCTATGCCGAACGACTGGAGGGTTGCATGAAAGTCGAGAAGCGCATGCTTACCAATTCGGAGCCACCGAGCTATGAGTGGGATCAGCTAGTGGAGCGTTTACATCACGGAACAGAGAAATCCATTGACATGGAAGCTTGCAAATATTTGTTGCACCGCAACGTGAAGCCGTCGCAGCACGAACCGCACAAGTATTACTTTTCGCGCGACAGCCGCCTCAAGACGTCGCTCTTCTATGCGTTCGCGCAAGAGGTGCCCTTGGAGATGGCGCGTCGCATTACTTGTCCACATTTGTTTATCAAGGCATTGCAAGCACCCTACTACGAGAAGAGGGAACACTACGACGAGGCCCTGGCAGTATTAAGGAAAAACAAAAATTTCGAATACTACGAAGTGGACGGCTCCCACCACGTGCATTTGAATGAGCCGGAGAAGATCATCTACACGGTCAATTCGTTCATAAATAAATGTCGACCCTAGGAGCACCGCAGATAGGCTAATTTTAGTTCGTCGTTTTCAATGAATAGTTCTTATTTAATTGTAAATTTGAATTGCTTTCGTGCTTTATTTCGCGCAAAGTCCAGCTGAAAGATTTGATTAAGATTGATATTTTTGAAGATAATTTTTAATTAGTATTGTACAAATTTAAATTAAATTGTTTCTGGTTTATAACTAAAACCTCTTAATTGCTATTTCCCCTACGACAGAACCACTTTACTCCAACATCTTGTCCTCTTCGCATTGGATCAAGCACTCCTCGTAGGTCCACTTGGGATAGACACGCTTGAACAGATACATGAAGACCGTATCGTACGAACGCAGCTGACCGTCGAAATAGCACTTCATGTGTCCGTGTGTGCCCAACGATTCCTTGATGTGTCCCATGCGACCGCACTTGGTGCGTAGTTTGACGGGCTTGAAGAAGTCGACGTCCTCCTTGTTGAAGAACATGTAGCGAATTGTGGCCGATTTGCGATTAATACGCATGGGATGGCCGCTGAGGACAACGCGCTTGAGTACAATGCGATCTGGATTGCACGAGAGTACACAGCCGCGGGCCACCAAGGCCAACGTAGAGTCGGGATTCTCTTTGAAGGCGAGTACTGGTGCCGGCGGGAACTGAATCGGTGCATAGAAGGTGGCGCAAACCGTGTCGTGCGGCCGGAAATATCGTTCAAACTGGCAAATAAAAAAAGTTGCAATTACACTTTAGCATGGAAAGAAGCTGCAGACTGCGGATACCAACCTTATGTTTGTCGCCATTCGTGTGCTGACTGAAGATGGGATTGACGACAAATCGCCGATAGCCGCATTGTATGATCAGCTTCTCCTTCGACTTGATGGGCACTTCCGAGTCGGGCATGCGCTTGAGTACGACATTCATCACGGACATTTGATGCTCATGGGGCAGCAGGCCGTAGACGACAATGTTGTCGGTTAGCTGGGCCGATTTGAAGGCTCGCCATTTCGTGGCGGGCACTTGGGAAATGTGTAGGGTGAGATACCAGCCCGGCTGAAATGGACGCATTGCATTGCATTAATCCGAAATTCGGCCAATAATTTCTAAATTACCAAAACTCCATCCACATCCTTGGCCTCGGCTATGGTGCGTCTTTTGGTGCGATCAAAGTTTTTAAACTGATAGATGCGCGCATAGTCACTGGGCAGGTTCTCCTTGGTGTCCCATGGTGAGGTTCTGTAGGCGAAAAAGCCATTCCTCAATAAGCCAGCCACCAACTACAAACCAATGAGAGAACTCACCTGAACGACTCCAGGCCGCGGAACTTTTGAAAGCGATCCCTAGCCTCAACATCCAAGGGCGTATCAATTTCGTCGGGCCACATCTCATCAGCACGCGCCTCCTTCACCTTTCTCATGGTCTCGCGTTCTTCATGGAAATCCATTTGCAGATCGTATTTTTCGTCATTAACGGCCGCATCGGACACAGAGGCCGTTTCCACGTATTCATCCGTATCGGAGGCTGGCTTTTCACATTCGCCATCGAAAGACTTGTTCTCGCAGGACATGAACTCGTCATTGTCCTCGTCCATGTCGTCCTCATCTTCATCGGATTCCGAGGAGTCACCATCACCGGCTTCAACTGCCTCCACATCGGGTATCCAGGCTGCCTGGTATTCACTGTAGCCCTTTGGTATCCGTTTGACCAATTTCATTTTTTTCGTCTCCTTTTGTGCTTCTTCGATTTCTTCTTCTGTGGGCCACGTCTGTTCCGCATCCATGGCATCGGGAATATTCTCGGTTTGCAGTGAAGTTTGCTTCGTTGGATCAGCCTTGGCCAGCACACGCAACTCTTCGGTCGCCGTTTCACCACCACGACTTTTGTCCAATTTATATGGATCTGGGGGCGCATCTATTTGGGACATTTGGAAATCACCCAAGCCGGCTATGTGCACCAGACCGTTTACATCGAGTGGTATACCGCGCAGGAAACCTGTCACCTTGAGCGAACCGAAATCCTCGGCGGGGTCGGGGTTGGGGATAAACTCCACTTTATCGCCAAACAGGTGCGGACGATTGGCTTTGTTGTGCAGAACGCTCTTCTTTTGGCCGCCAATGCGTCGCATTACATTGAGACCTACAAAATGTATTAAATTTTACCAATGTCTAGAGTGTGTGAAATTCAGCACTCACCTTCGGCATTGGTATCCAACTGCATCAGCTTCTCTTCGGGCAATAATTTCGAAAGAAATTTTTGCGCAGCCGTTTTGGCGCCACTGCGTCTCTTTGGATTAATCGACTCCAAGTCCATGAGCGCCACAATAGGCGTGGGTATGCTCTGGGCTGAAATCATATTGAAAATCCGGTGTCCCCACCTATCGAAGACATCATCTTCGCCCATCGCCGCAGATGTTAGCAGCAAAGTGGTGTCGCACACTTTCAGGTAATCCAATACGGCCAACTCATTTCCACGCCCCACCGGCGGTATGACAAACGCGAATCGTTGCTTAAACCGTGGCAAATTAATGTAGGTCACTCCGGCCAATGAACGATCCACAATAGCTTCCTCATCGCAGCTTTCGAGTATGGCCAAGGCGGACTTCGGATCGATTTGCATATGCATGGGCAATATGCAAACCAAAAAGGGCGAAGTATTCTGTCCGCCCAACTGGCGTTTGATGGCGATTGCTTCCTCACGTTTATTTTTGCGCAACTGTAGGGGAGAGATCACTTCAGAAAATGGACAAAGACAATCTTGAGCTCCATACATACTTGATTCATTTGGTTGCGGCGATGTTCCTTGCGCTGTTGTTGTTTGTGCTTGTGGGAAACGGCCTTCATTGATACTTTTCCTGTTCGGAGAATCATTCAAATCAATATAGGGAAAATGAAGTCGTAAAAATTTATATTTACCTTTTAGTGCGGTGTCTATTGCACCTTTCGAACGGTGTCGACCCGTTTTGTGGGTCTTGTTCGTTTGCTTTAACGGACCCGGACGATGGAAAACATGATCTGCCATATTGAAGCTGTTAATACTTCTTTTTTTAAATTTGTTGTCCAATTTATTTAAATTTGTACACAATCCAGTATTTTCACGAATCAAAGAAGCACATGGCGGATAGTGATGGGCTTTATAGAATAAAAATTATCGAAATAATCGATTGTACCAGTGATGCTGCATGATTTTTTCAAAAATCAATCTATAGCCCTTAAAAAATCCCTACTTTCTCTATACGTACAAAAATTATTATCTATTCTATTGAGACTTTTTAATGGCTTATGAGAACTGAGTTCTTTGTGAGATTATGAAACTAATATGAGATTTTTGTTTGGCTTTATGAGACTTTTCACATGCAGCTTATCTCTCTTATCATGTAGCTTATAACTCTATTTTCATGAAAAGGTACATAGCATGATTGTGCTTTAAGGAATCGAAATGCATCTTGCTAAATGTTGACAGCAAGTTAATGGTGAATGTTGAATGCATCTTTACTTACCTCAAACAAATCAAATGAAACAAATTGTTAACGATAAACTCTTTGAATTATAAATATATTTCACGATTAATATTGTCTACATAGACATAAATACAGTTATGCTTTATATATTCTTATGATATTTGTTTTCATTCCATAAACGCCGATCCTAATTCCATGATGTACATACTTGTGCAGAAGTAAATAAAGCTAAGTCCAGAATTTGCACCGATTCACACGATTTCTGGTAATCATTTGTGCTCTTTAGCTCTCTCTTAAGCACGACATTCTTGTCAGTTTTCAGTGCATTCTTTTTTTAATAAATAGTGAGTATGTAGAAATATACAGAATGGTCACAAAATCAAGTATGACAAACCGAAGATGAAATTGAGCAAAATCTCTAAGTACAACTAAATGATTGCATTGCTAAAGTATGGACTTATAATGTAAGTATGTAACTTTACAATTGAATTGTGATTTCTAATTGTAGTTAAATGAAATACAATTTAAAAAAAGAATAAACTTCTTGTACATCTTAAAAGTGCATATCGATAAATACTTATTTTTCTTCTCCTCCTATAGGTTTCTGACTCTTTTCACAATTTTTGGTAACATTAATAACGACATTTTTGAAAGATGGGAAATATTGGCCTGTTCATTTCAATTTCAATTACAATTTGATTTCTTACATATTTGATAGGTTTTTGCGGGCAATAGGATTTGTCATTTAGTTTTTACACATACATACATACATATAAATAGTATTGGTTAATAGTGCTACCGCTATTCCAGTTAGTTGAGGGATCTGTTGTATTTTATTTGTGTGATTAACTACATTTAATATCGTACATTAGGATTAGATGGTCAGTGTTGATTATTTGTTCCGAAACAGTTTAGCTTAAATTGTTTTTGTATTTATTGTTTCATCAGCAATTCTTGGTTTGTTTATATCTCGTCATATTTCAGATGAGAAATGCAATTATGCATGCAAATTCATGTACGAAATAACTACAGCGTATTTTTACACTACAGATTCGTTTCTTTAGTAATTAAAGCCAAAATTATACCGTACGGTTGTCCTCAGTAGTGCCCTTTTTAGTTTTCTGCTTGAGAAATTTGGTCGACATTACCATCCTTTACTCAGAGGAATATTAGGTGCGAAGACTTTATATTTGTTGTGCTTGAAACTTTATTTAATTTAAGGAAATCTTACAAAATGTTTCTTTCAGAAAATATACAGAGGTAAGTAACTAATAAAATCTTCTCAGATGCCAAGGAAAATATTGCAACACCAAAGGACATTGTGCATACATGAGGGACAAGCTCGCTTTACTGAATGAAGGAAAGAAACTTTTAATTGTACTTCGTCACCAGCTGATTGACTGATTTGGAAATTATTTGGCCGTACTTACGGAGATCCAATTTGGCCAAGACTACTCAAACGTTTTGTACAAATTGCATATTTTCATTAAAAATTATTTTTTTTATCAAAATATTTTTAAAGCCTTATCAAAATGTCTTACCAATTCTACTTTACAAAAGTTGCATTATAAATTGGTGCTAATCAGTATAAATCTAATCTCGCCTACCGGCCTTTGCATTATGGATTTGGAAAGCCGAGCTTCGAATTACATGGCTTTGCACTGGGCGCAGATTGTTCGAGCTCTGGTATTATCTCGCACAAAGTCGTGGACATTGAACTTTCCATCATCGCCATTCTCGTTGCCGCGACATTTGAGTTGCCTGAGAAGGGTCAATTGATTACATTTTCGTTGTATCACATAAAAGTTCTCTTTTTTAGTAAATCTGATAAAAAAAAAAACCACAATTACCTGGCGACCGCTGCAAAAGCCAATTCCACATTCAGGCCCGTCTTGGCCGATGTCTCCATGAAGGGTACGTTGTGTTCGCGCGCCAAGCGTTCGCCATCTTCTCGTTTCACCTGACGTTCGCTGCTGCCGCAATCAGCCTTATTGCCTGGACAATATTCAATTTGAGTGATTTTATCAAATAAAGTGGTTTCGTATACATAACAGCATAACAACAAAATATTGAAAGAAGAAATGGACAAAAATGCAAAAACGAATTTCAATTGAAGAGCTTCATGAATTGTTGCGGCAATTTTAACTTATTTGAAATTATATACTAACCAATCAGCACAATGACCACGTCATCCTGGGCATACTCTCGAATTTCACCCAACCACGCTCGTATGTTGTCGTAAGTAGTTTTATTTGTGACATCGTACAGTAGAAGAAGGGCTGCAGAAAATAAGTGCTGTATTAAATTGCAGAAAATTGCTGTCATTTAAGGACATAGAAGACTTTTTGGATTACAGTTACGTGGTTTCCTTTGTGTTTTACGAATTTATTAACTGTGCACTTACCATGCGCATCCCGGTAATAAGCATGTGTTACGCTACGAAATCTCTCCTGTCCAGCGGTATCCCATATTTGAAGTTTCACACGCGTTCCGTCGACTACGACAACCTTGTTCTGTATAAATAAAAAAATCGTATTTCATTACATCACGAATTTACAAGTAAATGGAAAGTTTGTGCTGGAAACCATTGACTTTGATTTTATCGCTTTTAAAAAAATGCGTGGTGAAAGTTAATTGGGGATTGGATTATTTTCATTTAAATGAACTTAAGTATTAGGATTTTCTAGCTTTTCGCCTTTTCGATATTTATCGAGACTGAAAATAAGAGAATTTCACGAGATCAAAGGTGTAAAGGAGTAAGGAGTAAGGAGTACCAAAACCACAAAATTTTGTTTTTAAAAATAAACATTTTTTAATTAGCTACGTACAAAAATACAATAATTTTTAAAACATTTTTTTAGTAGTGTAAAATTGTAAATATTTTCATTCAAGTTATTCTTTTTTTGATAATGGAGTCAGAGATTTAGGATCGATAAAGCAGGTATGTACACTTATTTTGTACTGAAAAAAGCATAAAGAACAACTTTTAAGACCGATTTCCTCAAAATTGTTTTTCTGCTACTCATCCAGACAATTCATTTTCAATATTTTCCTGAGTAACAAGTTCTTAAGAAAAACAAAGACAACATTCCATAAAAAATTTAATGCTTAAGTAAGATTTTCTTGTGAAATTACTTTTGAATCAGTTTCCAGTTTTACTTAATATAGAACACAATAAATGTTTTGGCCTCTGCAAAGACTTATTTCGGAAGCATAAAAACCAAAACCACAAAAGCAATACAGATTATTTTCTTCAGAAATAAGAACGTTTTTTCTCAAAGATTGTTAAATTGTTAAAGATTAAAGAACACATTCATGCTTAAAATGTTGCCAGATTTAACAAATTAAGCGAGTAGCCTTTTTTTGTCTGTTTGTGGGGTTGTATTTTCTTATATTTAACTTTATTTATAAACTCATTTTTACTACCAAATGAACTAAGATCCCAAATCTCCGAATGCCCTAATAAGTATGCAGTATAAAACATTATGATGAAATAATAAAATATTGTGTCTGAAGGCTAAGGTACGCAATAATATATTATATAAAGAACTTAAAATAATGGAGGTGTCCAAAACACAAATATCTCAGCTGAAACACCTCGCATTGCAGAACAAAACATTTCAATTGGATAGAAATCAAGAAGGAAGGACTGCTCACTTTGAGTGGACAAATAATTGAAAAATATAAAAAATTATTAGAAGTGCGCCTTGTTTTGATTACACTGATTTATTTATACAAATCACTCAAACGGAAAGACATGCAAACAATTTGCTAATTGCAAATTGTTTCAAAGAAAAATGTATCTGCTTCAATTAACAGGAATTCAAAATTTACACAATAGGTAAGACTTCGTGGGTAAGACTTGAATGAAACTAATTCCAACAAAAATCGTACACAAAGAAATTGTTGTTGCGGTTGACTGCCTTTTTCATTAGTCTGATTGCACTTTTTTTTTATTTGAATATTATTTGTTATATCAAATGAATTACATGATAAAAGTTTTTTTTCTGCCTTTGCACCCCTCCGAACAGTACAAAGGGTTTTCATTGTGATAAGAATAATAGTTGAAAAACATGTTTTTGATATTTCTATATATTTCCTGGAAACGTGGAGGTTTTCCATTAAACTTGATTCAATTCAAATGAGTCGGAAAATTGTAAGAAAAAGGATGTATTTCGAATTGGATTTTGCTGTCAAACGACAAGATTTATGACGAAATGTCAAAGTTGAGTTTCAAAGGGCGACTTGGAGTTCGGAAATTATTTTCCAACTAATGCCTTTCTTTTAGTTTTATTTGATGAATGAACATTGACAGTACATTAAAATATTTAATTCCACAGAATATTGTTTGTGACACTATAGAGCGGAGCTCGCGGCAATTTCCTTAACTTCCTACATTCCAGTGAACAAAAAAAAACGTTCGATTTATGCGGAAGCATAAATCATTCACTGAAATTGTCATTCCAGTAAATATATTTTACAACAGAATTTTTTAATCTTTAGCTTAATAGTTCGGATGTAAAAGAAGGAGTGCCTACTTGCTCCAAAATCAATCTAAACAAACCTTCTTTAAAGCAGTCGTATGCAATCAGAGCGTGGTTCAAAGAGTTCCGCACAAAAGTTAATTTCATTTCACAGAACAAATTTTTCATTTCGGGCTTTTGATATTAGGAAGGATTAAATTTTACCACTTTGTTAAAATTTTAAATTACAAACTCATTTTGCACAGCTTCATTGTATGCGGATTAAGAGAAGGATTCGACTTTTACCGAAACGCCTTGGGGTTGAGATGATTTTCTGATATGTCTGTATGTACGAAAGGATTTAAGCTGACGAACGCTTCAACGAAATGCTGTGGCTAGAGGGGTTTGACGCATTGTGTACTTGGGCTTCAAATAAATCAAAAGAAAATAAACAAATCAAAATTCGTAGTAACAACGGTAGAAGGTTCGGCCTAAGGACCATCGTTTTACCATTTCGATAATCAGAATGAAGTAGAAATTAAATAATTTACATAATTCAAGTCAAGGCACACTGAAAAGTGTGTATAAAATCTGTTCGAAGACAAAAGAAGAAAACAAATACAAAATTCATGCCATTCACCATTGGAAATGTAACCAAAAGAAATACAAAGGATATTTTTATAGCCACTGGCATATAAAAGAGCCGAAAGATCACATCAAAAAGTACGTATGTATAAGTTTCATTTATATGTATTTATGATGAAAGCAATAATATTGCTTTAATGGGAATTACAACAATAAAAATCAAAAATACACACACTACGAGACATGTCAGACAGACGGACTGTATAAATATTTGAACCCAGCTGGAATTTAAGCACAGTGCTTCATGTGTGCTCTTCACTTCGAGAACATAATACTTATGTATTTTCAAATTAAAGTTTCTACTTCACTTCAGTTCCTACGTCGTATCTGTCAAATTGCAGTATTATCAGGCAAATAAAGTAGGTGCTAACGTTAGGTCGGAACTTAATTAGACTAAGAATACAGGCGAACATTTTATTAATTGTCAGTAAAATGCCGATTGCACAGAAGTAAATTAATTGTTGTACTGGGCGAATGAGTAATGTTTTATTGGAATACTACTGACATGACATGTACATGTCACACATGCGTCATAGAAACAAAGAATTACGTTTTTTTTTAAATTTTAATTACAACATGCTGCAAAGATTAATCCTGTCAACACAAAATATATTGAAAAAAATAAAATAACAGTACAATGATATCACTCACAACAACATCAACAAGCACAACAACAACGACCGACATACAGACACACAAACGGCAGGCTAGGCTTACCCTAAAGTCGATGCCGACAGTGGTGATGAAATAATTGGGCATGTACTTGCCATCGCGAAACCTGATCAGGAGGCAAGTCTTGCCAACGCCCGAATCGCCAAGCATAATCACCTGTTGACAGCCGGAACAAAGTAAAAACGCAAAGGGAAATGAGATAAAGGTTTTCGTATTTTACTGTTCAAAGGATACAACGACGAAACGAACAAAAAAAAAAAATAGCAAAAACCAGTGAAGGATAAAGCATGAATAAGCAATATTTCATTTTTCTCATGTACGCATGTTAAAAATTTCAACAAAAAAAAGAAAAGAAATAAATAAATAAAAAAGATGAACAAATATTGTCGAAATAATATTTCAGAGCTGAGGTGGCCCCCAACGTTAGCAAGATGTAAATGAAAAATAATCCGAAAGAACAGGTGAAGTATACAAAGTAAAAACGCATATACTCTTAAACAGTGGATGTGCGCTTAGTCAACCACACACAAACCAGACGAATTGAGACACACAAACACACACATGTAAATAGGAGAACCGTGACATATGTGACGACAGCATCTAATCCCAGCGGACATAATCCTACCTGATAAATTGTCAATTACATCGTTCATTAGACTTAATCGGCAAGGCTGACACATTTACTCACTTGTGGCTTTCCAACACATTAAATGAGGAACTGTTTGACAGACGAATGTTGATGCTCTTACTTGGAGTAAGTATTATTTTCTATTTCTATGAATTACGGGGTTGCCTCGATTGTATGCACTTCGAACCACACAATAATCATTTATTGGTTAATTCAATGGTTCAAAGCTGCATAAGGTATACACACTCGTCATAGCCATTGTAGTCCCTGATACACGGAGAGAAATGTTGGCTCATGATTTACGATTATGGAGTCCATAAAATTATTGTTACTTAATTACTAACTATAATCATTAATTGTGAATATTTGTCACAAATTATGCAAATTCGTACATAAACTATGCATATGGATTGTGAATACATTATGATAAGGGTTTATGAATTTGTGATTTATTTTATTATTCTTGAAGAATAATTGATGATTAACTAGGTCATGAAACTGCACGTATTATCATGAATTATGAGTAACTGGGTTGATTGTCATGAATTGCTGAGCAATATACAATACATTTAGACGCTTTTACAATAATGCCAGGGTAGCCGAATCGGTTAGGCGTCCGGAGTGGAGAGGAGGATGTCGGTTCGAATCCCGTGAAAACTGAATTTGTGAAAAAGTTATTATAAATTATTCTAAGCAAGTTGGCAAATAAAAAAGTAAAATTAAATAAAAAATTAGCAAATAAAAAAAATTTTAATTTATTTAATTGTAAATAGGTGCTCAAATTATTATTACGAATGATTCATTTATTCTCACTTAAGCCTAAAATTATGAATTTTTAATCATAATTTATGATTTTTGTTTGCACAATTTATTCCATCTGGTCATTGATTATGTCAAAAGGGAAAATAATATTTCATGTTTAAGTGGAACAAATCAAGCAAACAAAAATCACAAACTATGATTTTCACTTTTAACAGTTCTTATGATTAAGAATTCTTGATTATTGACTTCTAATTAATGGATCAATATCGTGACTAATTTTTACTTAATTGATTCCTATAAGGCATGATTTCAGCAAGCATTTCCCTCCGTGTATGTATACACATTATACTCCAAAATTCGTTGAATTCCGTATTTTGTCGTTTGGTCTTAAAGTCTCCCCCATATAGATATGTAAGTAAGTATATAAAGAAAATCAAGGATTGCACACTCAAACACTCAAATCAGACGTCAATTTCAGGTGTTTGCCTTTTGGCGTTGGGTTTATCTACGCTTTTGGAGGAGATTCCAGTAACTTTTGTTGAATTAATTTGTCTAAAACGCTGATTTAGCACACGCGCAGCGAAAACGATTCATCTATTGAAGCTATATATATTTTTTGTATTTTATTCCTTCTTAACATTCTCATTCTATTCGTAAGTGATTAAAACGAAATCGATTTGGATGTTGTGAGAAGTTTGTAAGCAAAATGTATACATACTTGCTTTTGAAGTTTTGTAAAAGTCAACAACTTGGAGAACTGTTCAAATACAATTGTTGTACATAACTGGACAAAGCAACCCCAAAGTTGCCATTTGTTAACTCCTCCAAAAAAATACCAAGAAAACACCGAACTGAAGTCTAGACTCAGGATTCTTTGAACTTTCTTACCCCAACCGAAAAGTGAAATTACCTTAAGCAAACCTTCGAATTTTTTTTGGAAATATAATTGGAAAACTCATCTAACTTTCGGAGAAACCTTTAATTTTGCACACATTTCTTTTGCTGACATTTCAATAAAAGGCGTTATTAACGCAACAAACCGAACTAACTGAATTGTCAAAGCGTGAATAGCGAGCAGATTAGGGAAAGGAGCTGAAAGTTGTCGGACAACAAGTCTTACAATAAGCCCAAGCTCACAAAAGAAATAACAGCGTACAGTAAGAACATTTCTTCGTTCGTTGAATATTTATCCTTATCAACGGACAACGCTGTCATGAGCAGCGGCAGCAGCAGCAGCAGCAGCGAATCAAAGCCGAAAACTTTCTGAAAGTTTACAAGTTTCTGTGAACTGGCACAACTTTGGTGGCTGCGCAGTCGAAACGGCTTCGGCACGCTATTGTTATTCGTGTTTGCGCCTTTAAGTATGCTTCAATATACACGTTGCCACCTTGTACTTGTGTTGTTTTTGCTGTTAACATTGTCATGTTAAGTTGCTGCCTCATGTATGCATAAATAGTACTTTGGGGACTTGTTGATTATTGTAAGAAATTTGACTTAAATGAAGTTAACCGTTCGGCGTGAAAATCAGTCAAAAGTACTCGCTGCTAATTCACACTTTAAATTGAAATTATTTTTTTTCCCGCTGTATAATTCGAAGAATTTTGCATTTAAAGTGAATTTTTGGCTTCCTTTTGGTTGTTCTTTTCCATCCATTCAAAGATTTCATTGTTTACTTATTAACTTTTTACGATTTACGGTTTGTTTAGATTTCTTTTTGTTCTTCTAGAATTCACAGAATAACAGAAATTGTTAAGGGCTATGGTTGGAGTTCAAAGACCTTCGAGATGTCCAATGCGAATAAGGACACAATTCAACTCACGATTGTGGGACTACCCACATATTATACAAATTAATACCCCCTGACACACATTCCATTCCATTCTTTTCAGTTCTACTTAAAACATTCTCAAAGCATTCAGAGAAAGAAAAAAAAAATTATCAACCTCACAAATTATACACACAAATCACCTTTCCCAACACATCGTAATCCTCGTCGTCCACAGTACTGCTTGACTGTTTAGAAATCATGCGTATCAAGGCGCGGCCTGCATTTTTGTAAATACCAACGGCACCCCCACTGTTATTAGCACTGGCCGCAGAGTTTTCCGAATCGGCCGCGCTATATGCCCTGGAGGAGGTACTGGGTCCATCGTTATGCATAACTAAACCACATGCTCGTGCCGTGTGCGGACTAGAGTCCTTGCGTGCATAGAGACCATTACCGCAGAGACCAACCGATCCATTACTAGGTTGATTGTTATTGTGCACCACGACCACACTTGGCCGCTTCGGATAGTCATCCTCGTCCGATTCATCCGAAGTGATGCCGTTGATCTTGTCCAGCGTCTTGGGGGGAATCTGACCGGGCGTAATATGCTGCCAGGTGGGCTTAATAAGCGATTCGCGACGCGTGCCGTTATTATACTGTGTGGGCGTTGGACATGATGACATTCTGTCGAGCCCCGTGGCATGCTGAGATGGCGCTGTAGACGAATTGCCTGTGTTGCTCGTGTTGGAGCGATGGCGAATCGAAGTGGTACGTCGCATTTCGGCTGTATTGTAGTGAAACCTATGTATGGGGTTGGACTTGGATTTTAAAACAAAAATTACATTTTTCAGTTAGAAATTTGTGTCCATTTAAGAAGAAATTGTTCCTTAAGCGATTCGGATTTTATTACTTTACATTTAAGGGCTCTTGTAAAAAGTGCTGCTGTTGTAATTGAATGGATGATTATTTCGAACCCTTGACATACATTTTCAAAGCAGCATAAATCAATAATGTGTTCCTATTCTATTTTTAGCTCAATTCGCACCCTTATTTCCAGGCACCTCCTCTGTATTCTGGCAGCTTTTAAGAGCACTTATTTCCTTAAAGAGTAAATATGTACGTATTTAGTGTATGTTTTTATGTATATATCACAATGTATTCTGACAGGCGGCTAATCAAATGCAGATTAATACACCAAATCACATAACATTTCTTAAAAAAAATATAATAAATTCTTCAACTCCAAATGTGATTTGATAGAATTTTCATAGAATCATTGAAAATTCCTTTTTCATAATGTATGGGGAACCCACAGAGTTTATCATTGTCGTGATTGTGCGAAATCTGAGTGAAGGCACTCACTCGTCACTTTGACGTGATAAAAGCCATTACAGCATAATTATAGTAACTTCATCTCGGCGTGTTCATCATTAGACAAATTAGAACCGGCATTAATTATGATTTGTTGGTTTATTTACCATAGAAAACTGTCTTGTGTGGTGATAGAATATACAAAATTTAATTAGTTCCCATTTCAAAGTGGATTTATCATTTAGCTAGCTTTGATATTCCAACAAGTTGTGACGACTTCTAAATAAATCTTTATGAGCTTGACAGTGAGACATCCATCTGACAAAGTTTTGCTAGCCTGAGGCAATTGGTGATGAAACACTTGAGTGTAAAATATTTAAGAAACATACACAAGTCTACCAAGGCCGTATTTAAGGGGGGCGGGGTTTGATGGGATGTGTTCCTATTTCTTTTTTACTGTTTATGATGGAATATTTTGCCTTCTTTTGGGGGCAAAAACTTTCCCGATTATTGGGCAGCAGTTTTATTTAGGCAATACCAAAATCCCCAAATTTTTGCCAAAGATTCACATTTTGCTATTTTGTTTTTGAATAGAAAAGAGAATTTAATAATATTTCCGCTACTTAAGAATTTAACATTGAAATTTTCCGAAGCCAACTGAGAATTGCACAATTGTTAAAACTAAAAGCAAGTAGCAACGAGATTAGTTGATCCACTTCCACACTGGTCGCTGTTCTGAACATGTTGCATGTTGCACGTTGCAGAAAGTGGTAATGTTTTGAATATTTTAATGCCCACGTGCCACATTAGAAAAGCTGCATCATGCAACACGTTCTGGCTAT
Organism: Heteromyza rotundicornis; assembly: GCA_951394025.1. Classification (NCBI taxonomy): domain Eukaryota; kingdom Metazoa; phylum Arthropoda; class Insecta; order Diptera; family Heleomyzidae; genus Heteromyza; species Heteromyza rotundicornis. Next base: position 83,553,001 of record OX596010.1, on the reverse strand, counting down.
ACAAAACACCAAGGGAACGGTTTAATCTGCAGTAAGTTGACAATTTGTCGAGCTGAAAGCTGTTGGGTTTTTATAATTGAATAACAATTGGAGGATAGAAATCTCTAGCTTCGAAGCTAAATACCACTATTGGTTTTATCTATTCTTAAAAAAACTGGAGAAAAATCACAAAATCTTAACATCCTGAGGCCTCCTTAAAATCCATGTTCGAGATTAGATATGAAATTAGAAATGTCTCTCGAAAAAAGTGGCTGGGGTCATCCTGAAAACTAATGTCGGCTTATTTGATGATGATTAAAATGTCTGCTCTATCAATTCAATTTGCGAGCTTTACTTAAATAATTATTTCTTCAGCCATTAAGTCAACATTCTCGCATTGTGAGCCGTACAATAATTCCAATTATTGGAATAAGAAACCTCTTTATGATATCAATTTGTATCGCAAAATGGAAGAAATATTTTAATTGTATTGTAGAATGTTTACGCATAGAATGGCTGCCACGTGTTTCAAATACTATTATAAATTATAAAATATTTACATTTTCCTTGTCCCATGTCCTGGTTTGAGTTTTTGTTCAGTTGGAAATCGTTATTAGGTAGTTCGTTGAGGTGTTTTCTTAAAAATGCAAAACATAATTAATTTTGTATAAAACTTCACCGCGAAAACCACAAGAACGATTCAACAAAAGTTGAAGTTTCGTTTTATTTTGTGTGATTACGGTGGCAACAACAGACGATGATAATGATGTGTTAATATTGTAATGCTAGAATGATGAGACTGCGAAACGCCTAACGACTCTTCGTCATGACGGTATGCTCCTTGGTTACCACGGTATGAATGATTTTATTTTGGCACGTGGAAAACTTTTCCTCTTATAATAAATAAGTTCCCCTCATAAATTAAACGAATTTCTCGAAAATACCGTAAATGAAGAACTTCGTTTGATTTGCAAGACAAAAGAATTATTTGGAAACAATATTTTCCTGTTGATGAATTACTTAATGTGAATGGAAAATCAATTTACTCAAAATTTCTAGAAATTACTTTACGATGAATTGAAGAATATAATTTTGAAAGTATTCATTTACAAAAGGTTTTCAAATAGTTACCAATTGAAACTATTGCTCAGAAGTTCGACCTGAAGGCCAGTGAAGTTATGGCTGGTATTAATTAATACGCAGAAGTTCCCATATTTTCCAAATACAACAATCTATTTGATTTGCACGTGTTCTTCTTGGATTTCTCACAATTTGCGAAATGGGAAAACAAATCAAAAGTAGAGCCTCTCTATGTGCTGAAAGTGTGCCGAGTAGTATGCTTTGATTTTCGAAATTAAAAAAGATCAAAAGGAAAGCAAAATACGTAAATAAAAAAAATATATAACAGAGACTGCCTCCCCTCACAATTATTGCAGAGTACATTAGAAGTTGTCCAGGATAGTATTTCATTCATGTTCAACCGTTTGGAGAAAATGTTCTTCCTTTCACTGTGTTCGTATGCAAGTTTGTCTAAAATTTAAGACACACAAACGACAAAGCAACGAGCTTGAAGACGCAAATTAAATTTAATTGCATGGTAAACACCAAAAATAGCAAAACAATTAACAACAACAACAAAAACTAAAATCAACAGCTGTCCTGAAAAGTTTCATTGCCGACACTTGCGCCCAAAAATGTACACCAGGAGGAGGAGGGGGAATTGCGGCGGCCATGCTCTTCATTTTACAAAACCGACCAACAAAAGGCGAAAACACTTTCGATCCTTGTCGTCGCAGCGTTAAACCACAAAAACCGCATTATTGACCTTCATCTGCTCATTACGGTTGAGGTGTTGTTTGTATGTAACGTTGTGGTTGTTGTTTCAGTTGCTGCTGTTGTTAATTCTGTGGTGGGTATTTTCTTACCCCCCAAAACCCCAGGCATCGTTGAGGTGGTCTTTGTTGTTTGTGTGTGTTCTGTTTGTGGAGTTTGCCAAAACAAGAGCGACGCACTTGAATTGTTGTTTCAAGGAAAACTGACTGCGACGAGTTGCGGTCGGTTGGCCAGTAGGCGTCGAGTGCGTACCGAAATATTAATCAAGTTTCCAGTGCTAAGGGCACTCAAAGAAATTGTTATCATGCTAATAGCTATGCTTTGAAGGTGTAGACATGGGGAGGCACTACTTTATATCGATTGCTTTAAATGTTCTTAAACGAAGCTTGTCAAAAACGATTAACCCAATAAATATTAACATTCCAAAGAGTTATATGGGCTACAGTAGTTGTACTTGAAAAATTGTAAAAATGGCAAATTGTGTGTAAATTAGATTAATTTTACTGTTACCAATAAAATTTAAGTAACTGCAAGTTGCTTTTTCCATTCTTCGGATCTATTTTTGGTTTCATAGTCAATTTCCGATGTTTCACAATTTTTAATTAAGTACTCTCGCAGACAGGATATGACACAAAAATAGCTCCGAGGCAAATTGTCATCTGGAGCATACAAAATGGCGGTCGGGCGGCCGTTGTATGAGCGGCGTGGCACAAAGCAACTGCGTTGTAAATGAAAAAAAACGTAAATGTGCGTTCGCACGGAAACGAGCAGCCATTCAAAATAAAAATAAAAAATTAAAGCCGTATACAAATTTTAAAAAGTACTACGAGTACCTTTTTCTTTTACCCACCCCTCACACGGTCCTTCTTATTGAAAGTCGCTTTAGTCTTGAAGCCTGCATGAAACTGGTCAAATGTGTATGTACACAATTCTGCGGGAAGTTTCCGGAAATATGACCGTCTTGCTATCTGTTGCCGTTCAAATACCCTTTCACAGTACGTTTGGCTCATTCAATACAGAATACTCTCAGAGGTTTTTATTTATCAGTACACAGAAAAAAAAAAGATGGGTTAATCTAACCGAAAAACGTTGTAAAAAAACAATTTTTTTTTTATATGGAAAACACAAACAACAACTACAATTTTTGTGGTTAATCTAATCGTCGAAAAATTGTTAAATGATTTTTAACTACAAAAACAGGTTAGCTAATCGAAAAAAATTGTAAATCTCAAATTTTAACCAAAAAATTTGTAAAGCAAACAAATCAAGTTGTTCCTTAAAAATTTTTGTTTGTTCGCCAACCAAAAAAATTGTAAAGACCCAATTGCGGTACGCAACTCAGCTGAGTTTGGTTGCTTGCGATGTATGAGCACATGCTCATACATGCTCAGCGGCGTGCTTTCGTGTCTGTCATACTACAACAGCAACGATTTTTGTTTTGTCATTCGAGTATACGATCAGTGCGTTCAGTATGGTCAAAGGGTGAAGTGCATAAAAGGGTAAGTAAATGTAATATTATATTGAGAATGGTTTTTATTATATATTTTTACATTTATTTATTCTTTTGTTTTTACAGATTTTCGTTTATCTCTTTTTTCATTTTTAGCATTTTAGATTTCAATTTTGTAATATTAAATTTTCTTTCTATTTTTCTTTTTTTCTATTTTTCTTTTTTACAGATTTTTATTTTTAAAATTTTATATTTTCAGACAATACATGCGACATCAATAGTCGTGTTTTGGTTGCAAACAAATAAATAAAAAAGCGTCAAGTTTCGACAAGATTGCAACCAAAACACTACTAATGAATGCATTCATTGCTCATATGCAAACAATTTTTCATTGTACGTGAACAATTTTTCATTGTACTCGAACAATTTTTCATTGTACTCGAACAATTTTTCATTGTACGCGAACAATTTTTCATTGTACGCGAACATTTTTTCATTGTACGCTAACAATTTTTCATTGTACGCTAACAATTTTTCATTGTACGCGAACAACTTTGAGTTGGTTCCATTTACCACGTTTTTTGGTTGCTGCATTTTTAACCGTCTTTTTTGGTTAGATTTACCTACTTTTTTTTTTGTGTGTATACATAGTACTAAGTCTTCTTATACATTTTCGTATGCAACCTGAAAAATCCACGAAATTTCAAGAAAATTTTGCTTGGATTTGATCAAGAAAGGGTTATTAATTTGACAGTTTAATTTTGTTTTGCGTATTATTTTATAATTTGGATGAATTTGCACTATTTTTGTAAGATTTGTTTCAATTCGTGTGTTTTGTTCAACTGGACAGGATTGCCAAGAGCTGAATGTTGTGCAAAGTAATGGTGAAAGTGGCTCTAAAAATCAAAGGCTTAAGGTGGAATTGATATGATTGCTTGGATCTCAGATTGTTCCAAATATGAAGTCGGTTCGAATGTAATTCTTTAAGTTTTCCCATTAATTGAGACTGAAATGAGATTTTTCATAACATGTTTCCTTTCTTTATAAGTTGTAGTTTCACATTTAAGAAATTTTTTTTTAATTTTAAAAATTGAAAATATTTATTTGTTATTTAAAAAAAATAGTTAAACTGTTTCCACAAAACTGTTTATGTCGGCACAGTGACGATATATATATACGTACAATTAATTACTGATACTTCTTCGGTGCAGCCAAGAGGTGCACATAATTACGTAATTCCAATTAAGATATTTAGCAACGCATTAATATTAATTGCCACCCGGTGACATGAGTTCAAATAGAGCGTATTAAGACCGTTTAATACCCTTCAAAAAGTACAAAAATGTTTAATGGAAAAATATAAACATTTTTTATATAACAGACTCTAGCCCGAAGTTTAAATGCACTTAACATTGTGGGTGAATATCAAATCTCAATATACATACACATACATAGTTACACCGAAAGTCACGCAAATGTCTCATACAATTTCAATATCTTCGACTGAAGTGCCTCGACATGTCTATTGAGAAATTTAACTCTTTTTACACTATGGTCAAAAATATCTTTTTTGACAGAAATTGTTTCCTTGCATTTATACAATTTTTTTTTTTCAAATAAAATGTATTGAACAACTCGAACATAAAAATATTGTATGCGCTTTCAATTAACATTTCTTTGCGCAGCCAGGACATTTTTCAATTGTGCAGTGTTCACTTGTTTCATGTTGTTGTTTCCTAGTAGTCCTTTTGAAATGTAGATATTCTGTTGTAAACGAAACATATGGCACGAAAAAAATTCATTTCTGGAAAGAGTCTAATTAATTGAAGCTCTTGGTTAATTAGCAAAATGGCTGCTTGCTCTGCCGAGTTGGTATTTCAGAAAAACAAACTAATTTTATGGCTAAAATTTATTCGCATATAAAACGGCTGATAATATTTTGCACAATTTTTATGTGTTCTTAAATATTTATTACTGCATATAAATGGGTAAGCAAATAAAAATAAGACTAAAAAAAGTTATGCACTTTGTGCATAATTACAATGGATTACATTAATTTTTTATTATTGTTCATTTGCAAGTACTTTGCGGTAAACAAATTTACTTTGAACTCCAATATCGCGCTAATGGACACAAATTTCCCCTGGAAAATTCACATATATTCGCTGCAATCCGCAACTTCTGCACTTAGACATACCAATTTTACGCTGAAATCTAATAAGAGTTGTCGAAAAACAAGTGCACCCGCTAATTGCGACAACAAACTCCACCGCAGAAAATTCTCAGGACTAACTAAATTTAAAATTAAATTTAAATTTTTAATTAAATTCTGCGGACGATGATTGAAGTGTGCAGCAGGGGAGCGATTGAAGGTCCCGTCTGGAGCGAACTGAAACGCACAACAAAGGCGAGTGTCAATGTCAGGTAGTGCTCGTTGTTGCTGCTAAAAAGAACTTTCAACGCACACCAAATCAGATCAGGCGCGTAAACCCAATTTCCTTTTCTTTTTTGTTAAACACACACAAACCAGCACAGGCAAAAAAATATTGCAACTCTGAGAGTGAACGACTTCCGTTTTCGAATAATGGCCACAACCACTTCGGCGGGAAACACGAACGAGACTGATTCGACGATGCTGAAGCAACAGTGATGAAGCAGACCTGAATCAGCAGGCGCCATGCTGTCTTCACTGATTCAAGCATCAACGGCAGGCCCGTGCGCAGTAATATTTCCTTAGGGGGGTTTTATACAAAGTTTTCAAAATTTTATTTTTAATATTTGTATATTCTGTGCATTGGGGCGGTCGATGCGCCATACACCGAGAGAAAAAATTAACAGTTTCAACGTTATAAACCATCCGACAGTCGAAAAATTGTTAAATTAACAGCGAAAACTGTTAAAATAAAAGCAAAAACGGATTATTGTAACCGTTTTCGCTGTCAATTCAACGGTTTTTCGACTGTCGGATGGTTTTTAACAGTTTTTGTAACAGTTTTTTCTCTCGGTGTACTAAAAAACTATTGCTGTTTCCTCTTAAAAATTTACCATGGTTTATTTTATAACACCATCCGACACAACCTAAGTCCCAGGAAAAACTCCTATATTTTCCGGTAGCGGGGCTCAGAATAAACAATCGCTCGTTAAAAAGATTGAAACCCCCAAAGGCCCCCTCTTGCCAACGGACCTGATCTAGGGTAATAACTACATCAAGGATAACAACAAGTTCCCAACACATGTTGTCGCACAATATAACATGTTGCAGCCACTGGCCAACTGTGCTGGAAGCCTGGTATTAGTTGCGAATGAATTCTTCGGCAGTGACACTTTCAAAATGGCGGCTTCCGTACTTTGCACTTGTTGCGCTGGGCGACGATATTGTGTTTGTGGGTGTGTAGGTACATTGTACAAGTGTGTGTGGAATTGAAAATCGCTGAGATTTTGTTGCCAAGGACTCGGGCGAATTGTTTCTGCCGTTGCGAAGAGTTGTCACGTTTTGCACTTGAACTCTGCCGAAGCGTATGTATGCAACTGGTTGTTGTGGATTTTCTGATGAATGGCGACCGTTTCAGTGTGGGTGTGTGTGTGTGTTTGTGTGTGTCTGACGAAGTGTATGTTTGTGGTTCATCGTGAGTGCTACTGTGTTTTTATTAGTTTAAATTAATTATTTTGCTTCTGGAGTAGCCACCATCCATTGTCAACACTTCTGTAGTGGTTTGTGTGGTTGTAATAAAATTCAGATATCATTTTATAAATTGAATTGATTTGCATTAATCTTGAATCTTGAATTAAGCGCTCATAAACTTTTTCTGCAAGTAGATTTCTTAGAAGTAAAATTTAAAAAAAAATTAAAATTGTTGCTTGAACATTTTAAGTTCAACCACAAAGAAGTAATATATGTATTTCCTTAACGTTCGACCATTCTTCTGCAAAGTATTGAAATGAAATTTTGACTACAAAGAAATTCCTTGGAAACCTACAAATAATACGTAATCGTTTTGAAATGCAAACTATTCAAATGGGATAACAAGCTGCACTATACTGGGAGTGAAGGAACGCGTGAATACAATGTGATATACCCACATGTGTGTGCATTTGCAATCATGAATGCTTCATGACCAGGCCCAGCTTAACTGCACATTATCGACAATGTCGCCAGAATGCTATTCAGTGCAACCGCAAAAATGCAACTGGCAACTTGCATTCCTCACTCAAATCCTCTGAAATGCTTTGATGCGTAATGCATGTGCGTGCATTTGAAATCCCATTTGAAGTGCGGACAATAAATGCTCCAATATGCAACGTCTGGCCAACTTGCGCTGGGTGTGTATGTCGTCGGTGTGTGTCCCTGAGTTCGAATGTATTTTCACAAAACAAATTTTGATTCCATTGATTTCCTTGCATATGTAGGTAATATCCATTGAAAAAGTATTGATTGGAATGGTTGGTACATAAATGTCAAGGTTATGTTGGAGAGGATAATAAAATTTGAATACCTTTTCGACGTAATTTTTTTTTTAAATATTATTAAGCTGTTGTGTAAATAATGATAACGTAGATTGTTCGTTAAATTCGTCGTTAATTAAATCGCAATTCGTTCTGAATGCCACTTCAGCAGGAAAGTCCAAATCTATCGAAATCACTTTCAATTAAAACTCAAAACAATACAACGCAAATGAATGGCTGCGTCGTGGATGGCACAAACACATACATACATATGTATGTATGCCAATTAGTGTTGGTCAAGGACAAGGCATATTTGAAGGCCTACTCCTATTTCATAACCTGGATACAGCCTCAAGCACTTGGACCCACAACTACGCACGACCCATCCAAAGTGGCAAAGTAATAATACACAGCGTGCCTTCACTTTTGCCTGTAACAAGCAAGGCGGACAGGACCAACATATGAATGCATACAAGTATATGGAAATCACTCAACTGATACTTCACAATACAAAAACCCAATACGCACAAATTCTGCCAAAAGGTTAGTTCCACTGATTACCCAAACCAAAATTTATGTTCATCCTTCGATGGCATACTGGCCATGACTTTCCTTGCGCAACCCTGTCATATAGGCGCTGCAAATTGGTAAATACCTTCGGTTGCTGTGGCAATAAATACATGGTTACGCCATACAAACAATTTGTGGGCCAATTTCAAATTACGCACGCCCTGCTGACCGTTGGGGAATGGCCACGGGGAGTTATTCAGACTGCAAACCAATATATACAAATTGGCAAGGTACTTCTTCGCAGATGTGTGTGGGTATAGGCGTCGGTGGCCATTCATCATATTCATGACTCTCATGCGATTGAAGTTTCCTTTTAAACGCATATAAACAATATTGTCTGCTTCATTAGATTTTACTATGAAATATTCAAAATATTATTGAGTACTGGGGTGGTTGTGGGTACGGCTGTGTTACGAAGTAGGCACAATATATGAAAGTGAAAATTAAAATAAAGTTTTTTGTATTTCGCCCACGCATGCAAATTTATTAAAATTATAAAAATAACCTCGTTATAAGCTAAGTCCCTATGAATTAACTCCTAACAAGCGATGAATAGGTCTTAAATTAGGAGTTATTTCATGTGGGAATAATTCCAAATGTTGTATGGGAAAAAATTAATCTTTTGAGTTAATCTATCTGAAGTTAATTTGCAGTTACAAAGCATTGCCGCTGGGCGCAGCACACAATGTAACGTGTTCTAAATTTAGGTTGAACTCACCTTTATGCGTTCTTCGGAAAGTGCATCGAGGTAGGCATCTCACACACAAGCTCACAAACAGAAATAACATGGATGCACTTGCAGCGGCAAATTTCCAAACAAGGCATTGAACATCCGCCGTACACATCCGCCGTACAGTACCAGCAAAATGTTCGAAATTAATTATTCAAAGTGTCAATTCGATAATGCGGTTGGCACTACTCGAGAGCGATTATTAAATGTCGCAACGTCATTAACACAGCCTCGGTAAGGCAACACCTACGCACATGTGCTGGAAATGTAATTATTCTCGGTCTATTTCGGTCCATGTACCTTTGATGGAATAAGCATTGCATTGATATTTTAGAGATATGTCAATCAAATGTATGTTCATACAAACATAGTACTAGAGTTTAAAGGTTTTTTTATCCACTCTCAATGGCTGTGCTCATTACGTTCAGGCAGTAATTTTCTTAGCACAAAACAACGGAAACCTTATTGAATTGAGCAAATTTGCTTTCAATTTGACCTTTTTATGTTGCAATTGGCTACCCGGCAGTTTCCGTTATTGTTTTTAAAATAGAGTTTGTTGTTATTGTACCTGTGATAAATATTCCCAAATGAATATCAATTGTATTTACACCGGGTTCATTAGGAGTTATTCGGTATATTGTAAAATCGGACTAACATCGAAGTAACGATCTGGCAGGCATTATCGTTACCCAACTAACGAAGAATCACATTAACGAGACCTGTGTGAATATTATTATTGAAATTTCCTGTTAACATTGTTTTTGTTGAAACCTTAAAGAGAATCGATATGTTTGAAAATATCTATGAAAACTAATTAATAAATAATTGAGGGCAAAATATATTTAAATATAAAAAACAATATGATCCGTTATGATCGGTTAATTGCAACATCGGCACCGCCACTATGTATACTGAAAATTGATTACAAATTACGTAACATTTAATACTGAAGCTATTTTTGATATTCGTAAAATTGATTCACTGCCACTGACCAAACATGAAAAAGGCAGATACTGAATGAAACATTTTTATATTACTTTTAGATGTAAAGCGAAATTAAAATTTGTTGTTGTTATTTTTTTTTTTTTAGGAAATTTAAATGTTAAAGTTTTGTTAATATGCGTATTTAACAAATTTTTTCTTTTATTTCTTTGTAAATCCCTCCATATTTTCTGGCATTAAATTCAAAGAAGGCAAAGTCAATGGTTTCAGCTCAACACATTTAATGGGAAAACAGACTCACTTACCGTTAGAGCAATACCAACAGTGGCTGAAAAGGATCCCAAACGGAACTCGCCCGTATTGTATTTGACGAGAAAAGAGGTTTTACCCACACCGGAATCGCCGAGAAGTATAGTCTGTGGGAAATTCGAAGAATCATTATTTCGTTTCAAACGATTGTGGCGTCGTAACTTACCTTGTGGTTCACCGTATCATCGAAAGGCGGTTGATATTGCTGTGGTTGCGGATGATGCATGTCGACCTCATCGTAGCGGTACGATCGCCAGCCCTCATTATAATCGCTGACATCATAGTGGGCTGCCTCCTCGAAGGCGTACATCTGGAGGGCTTCGCGTGGCGGACGATAGCCGGGATAACCGCTGGGCGAGGCTGTGCGGTAGAGGCCATCACTGAAGGCGGCGTCGCGCGTCAGACTGAATTCGGTATTGGCATAATCATTTCGCCGACGCGCCTCTTCCACGCGCTTTTGCGTGGTCTCGGGATCTTCGAACACGTCGTCGCTCATCCGGTCGCTCGCATCGTCCGGTATTTGAGACATTATTCTAGTTGTAGTTTGAGTTAGAGATATGTTTGTTTTGGCTTTGATTGCAAGTTAAGATTCCATTAAGGTGGGAAACTGAGTGTTTGTTTACCAATCAAATTCACTTCAATTGCTGTAAATTCGCTAAAGAGTCATTCAAGTTTCTTCGGTTTTTAGATACTTCATTTTCCATCAGCTTGTGCATTTGATAGGGGAAACGCATTCGTTTGGTTGGAGCTTTGCTGCCTAGGAGCAGTGTAATAAGTTCAAAAGCGTAGAATAGTAGTAGGTTGCATTACGGAAAAGTTCGTCGCATCTGAAAAACTAATATTTGTCATAAAAAGAGGTCAGGTATAATGTAGAATAATAAATGGTATCTAACCAATAAGCAGAACATAACAAATCTTGCTCTTAAAAAGTTTTTACAAAGTAGGCGGGTTTTTTTTGGACTAATTGTAAAATCTTAATGAAATTACGCTTGCCCACTCTTTTAAGCACAGGCATGAACCGTTTGCGGCAAAAATAGTTCACTGAGCTTTTGGGCTTAAAGCTCTCTGGCAAAAGCTAACTGAAGCTTAAATGAGACTTACTTAGGCCATCTATCGGATCACGTGCAAATTATGAAGAGGACTCTCAAAGGACGAGTCTAAGGAAAGTAAATGAGCTTTTGTGCAATTTTGAACAAGCTTACAAAAGCCTGAATAACCTACTGTGAATATATGCTGGCCTCAGCAAATAATAAACAATCGCTTGTTTTCAGTTTTTCTAGATCAAATCGTGTACGCTTTTGATTTGCGGAATTGTGTGATGTTATTTTATTACTCATACGCAGTGTATGGCAATATAAATTTTTCTTGAATTCAAGTTGAAATATCAAAAAAGGATGTCTTTTATTATCGCTAGCTGTGGCTCGAAATTTTAGCTTAGAATTTCAGAGATCCGTTTGTCTTTCCTCAGTTTCTAATGGGATCTAAGTTGTGTCTATGGGGAGCATAGGGGTTTAAGTGGTATAAAAGGGGTTTATAAAGGGGTCCTAACTACGGAAACAAATATACGCACCAACGCTTTTATATATTAAGATATTTTATTCAAAATTTGTTCTAATATTTCGGATCAGATATGTGATTTTTGTAACTTTTTGAATGCAGTCTGATGGAAAATACTTAAACCTAACAATATCCATCATCATTTGTACAACTAAAATTGTTTAAGTATTTTTTTTTGAATTTTTTCTAATAATACAAGTTTGACTTTTCACCTTACTGATCCGATGTCATACGAAATATTACAAGGATTCAATTACTATTTTGACGCCCTACCTGTTCTTACTGCCAATGTGACACAAGCAGCCATGCGCAGTTCGAAGGATTGTGCTTTCGTTCTCTCGTGCTCACTCTTATTTGGCTAAATTTACGGTGCCATTGTCACCACCGTACTCACTTGATTTTGACACTTGGTGAACTGTCAATGCGCTAAATCGGTCGTCGATGCAACCAAAAACTATGATTGTTTATTATTTAAGGGCGATTCACTATTTGTTTACCCAATCGTCGCTGGGACTTGAAGTTTGACACTTTCTTGTTCGCTTGTCAAACTACTTGACATTTGCCAACACTTGACACTTCGATAGACACAAACCGATAAACTTCAAATATGCCCAAATATATTTGGCTTGTGTTGAATTGGATTGGCTTACATAAACTATTTCATTCACATTCACATTTATATTCATATTTATTTACCGAAACAAAGGGACTCTTTAATGCACTACTTTTACAAAGGCTTTGGTTACTTACTGTTTATAAAGGATTATACTGGCTCTAATTCAAAATTTAAAATTCCCTATTCGCTATTCGATTTTATGTTAAATTATTGTAAAAATCTTAAATTTAAGTTGGTGTTTTGGATTACAAACTAAAGCACTATTGTGTTACATTTACAAATTTGATTTTACATTATTTCCAGTTGCTCTTTCGAAAATGTCCACTTCGGCCGCACATATGGTTTAAAAGTTCAGGATTCAATTTGCCATCCAAGTTCCCGGGATGCACTTCACTGTTTTTAAAGCTTTAATACGGAGTTTACATTTTGTAATTTTTATTTGTCTGTCGGTTCTTTTGTGTTACGAACTTCGTCCTTAAATACTAAGTGAATCTTTTTCGCACAATTCACACCGTGGCAAACGGCAAACGGCAAACGCACTGCTGCATCCGTCTATGGCGAAATTTTTTCTCACAATCCGCATCGCATCATCATGGGCAGGCTGCCCCCTCGGCCTACGTAATAATCTATGCGTGCCATTGCCAATACAGCAACTGTGTCATCATCGTCACATTACTACTCTACGGTTGTTGTAGCTTTTATTTTTATTTTTTCATTTTTCCTTTTTGTATTTTTTACTCTATATCTATATATATTTTTGCGTAATTCTTATCACATTTGCCTCTCAGTTTTTTTCGCACATTTTTCATCCGTTTTTTTTTCGCTCAGCCGAAATCAGTAGTTTTCCCGAAACTAGCTACGTCCGTACTAAAATTGCATATCTTCGTTGTGGAATTCGCTGGTCTCTGACATTTCGGTGTGCTTTCGCGACTGCGAGACGACTCCTTCGCTAGGAAATTATGCCAAAAGCACTCCACTCGCGACTCGTGGTTCAAACAAGCTGTGACGATGTGGTGTGGGTTTCAACGAGTGCGCAGTCAAGGAATGCGGGGAGGCTAAGGCCCATTTGATTCATTATTATAAAAAGCTCGAAGTATTGAATCCATACAAGTATTGTTTTTGCACTGACATTTTTGGCTTATTTGGTGGATCTCATATAAGATACCATTGACTTTTACTGGCTACAATCAGATATAACCGTTGAACCGTCCCTGCAGCGGGGGGGTTTATCTCACCATCTCCCTGTGGGCAATCAAAGTATACTTTTGAAGGAGGGAAATACATAGTACATGCATATATAGAACAATAATTTACGACGACCTGAACACATTTTGGAAAAGCTCTCTGCACTCACAGTAACTGTGAGGATGTTTCAAGGAAGAAAAGCTCCTTTGTCGCCCACTGACTGGACGGTCCTCTTCGTTTTAGTAGTAAATTAGGTTATTGGGTATAAAACGCCGAATTCGCGTGCAGATAGCTTCTTCGTGTCGCATTTGTCTTTGGTGTTGTTTGTGTGCTTCGCGATTCATCCCTTGGGCTTTCTTTAATAATTAAGAAGGCAATATTGAGGTTCGTTATGTCCCATCATCTGGAGTTGATAGTTGTATTTCGAAGCTTACAATGAAAATATTCCATGTTTTCTCTTTGTAAACACATGACTTCGACAGCTGGTAATTGGCGTTGACCTTTGACTGTGCGACTTTGTGGAAACGGAAGTGTCTGTTAATTTCAAACTCCATTGAAACGTAGTCCAATCTGTGGTTGCGATGGAGTTCTCTTTTGCCTTTCCGTCCCCTATCGCTCCCTTGGCCTTCAGATAACGCAATTGTCTTCATCGCAAATGGAATTTCCTTTGTATTTATTTAGCTATTTTTACTCATGCTGCCATCGTGTCTGTGCCCCATTATGAGGTTACGCAGTTTTTCCGCAGCTTTCTAGCTGGCTCCACTGGTTCTCTGCTTCGTTTGAATGCTGAAAATGCTCTTTGTTCGTTTTGTAATCTAATCATTTAGTCCGTAATTACAGTCTAGTGTTTATATCCATCGAGTGTGTCACTACACACTACCTCCAGTTGTATTTCTGGATGGGTGGTTATGTTTTTGTAGTGTCGCTCGCTTTGGATTTTATTGGTAAGTGCCTTTCACAAGTGGGCGTTTATTGTGATCCAGCACACAAGTGTTTCTGATTTCTCATCATTCACATAGACCCCCATCGATGTGCGAAAGTGTGTGCGCTACGATGATGTTGTGGAAAAATAATACTGGTGATAATTTCAATAATACCGCTCATAATTGGAGGGCTGTTTACATGTATGTGTGTCTACGTGTGAGGCTTATCTATTTTCGGAATATCCGTGATTTATAATTTGGCAAAATTGAAATGTGATTATGGGAAATAATAGCATGTCGCAAAATATGGTTTGGCTTTTACAATGCAAGTACACTTATTTGTTGTAAATGTTGGCATATATTTTAAAATACACACATTTTGTTTGAGATTACATTATGTGGTCTGGGAAAATCTAATTGGTTTTTGTTTTGTGCATGAAATTTGAACAAATTGTTATTAATATGCAACTTTTGCGTTTAACACAAATTCTAAAATGTCATCTAAAAAAAAATTTGGAAACATACACAAATTTTTACAAAATAGTGAATATCACGAAACTTTGGCCCATATTCATAGTCAAATTAAGTTCCACCTTATTTTTAGTACTTTACTAAGTTGACAGATAATACACCGAATTGACAGCTACTAAGATGGTACTAAGGTTTAGCAGCTACTAAATTTGACTATAAATATGCGCCTTTGTTTTATGCGATTATGGTTTTAGAACACAGAATTTATTACGAACTTTATTGGAGTTTCACAATAAACAGTAAATCTTCTTTTGGGGTAAATACTTTTTATGCATACTGAGGAAATAAAAAAAATCATTTTAATACAAAACATAAGTCGGCTTTATATAATTAAGCCGACTTTCCACCTCTTAAGAAAAGGCAAAATTTAATACTTAATGTGCTTAAGAAACTTAATTTTAGTAATTCTAAAGTACATCTATATGAAATTTTGTCTTTTCTTTTGAGGTGGAAAGACAGCTTTAATTTAAAAACTTGATTTTAATTTTCTAGTTTTGTAAAAATGGACATAGCCTGATTGTGCTTTCGATAGTATCAGATGAAATTTTAAATTTCAAGTCTTTTTCTTTTCACATACAACTCTGGTGTATTCTAACCGCAACCAACTCTCCAATGCTGTCTCCAATGAAGTTGGTTGCAGTTGCTGTAGATGTAGATGAAAAATTCAGAAAAAATTCATTCGAAAAAGACCGCAAGAAGAAGTGAAAGGCCTGGAAATTTTGTAAACAAATTTCTTTGTAAATTAAGCGGCTGAAAGTGCGCTAAACTTAACATCTTCAATCAGATGTTGTGCAAAAGTTATTTCAATAGCAAAGTGTACTAAAATTGGATAGAATTTCTAGAGATATTGTTTTAAAAAAATTCAACGCAAATAATTTCGTGTGCGAGCACGAAAAAGAGCGCAAATCAGTTGAACTGCAAAAAAGCGCTAGTTAGAAAGAGACAAGCGGCTCTGGTTTTGAAGGACGTTTTGCATTTTTCATTCCGCTTTGTGTGTTGTTCGGTTCCGATTTCGAGGATTTCCATTGCTCCTGCGTTTTTGTCAAATGTGAAGTGAATTAGAAGGCACTCCAATAAACTAATTAAAAATATATTTTTCTTAATTTGTAAAGAATTTTTGTGATTATTCTTATTCGGTGCGAAACTTAGGCGCACGGTCGACAAGAAGTCTTAAGAAAAGACTTCGGCGGGGCAATAAGTGAAATTTCGTGAGCCGCGGTAAAAGCAAATTCGTCAAGCTGGATCAGATTATGGGTAGCTCGGATGATCGGGTGTATGCCGCCGAGCGAATAATACAGAAGCGCGTTAGAAAGGTAAATAAAGAGAATTCTGTGAATTTCCACAAAAATTCTAGGTTCTTTTGATCTGTATGGTCTATGGCAGCAGCAGGAGCTACACCGCCATCTGCTCTTATTGTGTCTACTGTGCAATTCCCTTGTGGGCCCCTATAATTAACGAAATACAGCGCACGATTATTGAATAGTTAATTGCTTCCCGTGTCCCATCGGCGGCTCTCCTCTCTCTACCACAATTTCCAATTCGTTGCACACACATGCCGTTGTTGTTGTTTTTATTGTTGTTGTTGTTGTTGTGGTGGTTGCGTTATCTTGCTGCTGTTGTCCTTTAGCGTCTCTCTTACCTCACATGTCCTTGTTTTCATTTGGTGGCTCTGCAGGAAAATCAATTATTTCCTGGTACGCGCGCCAATTCTGAAGTGCTTTTGTCTACTTCACTTCACACTCTGCTGCTACCGTAAGCGCCATCTGCCGCTTCATACTCAGGTGGCACACGTCGGCGTTCTAATACGATCCTTTGTTTTGAATTCTTGAGAATTTAAAGGAAATTGTATACAATGTATCGCCAGTTTTTATAATTTCCTATTTGCTTCTGTTTCAGGGCGTTGTTGAGTATCGCGTGAAATGGAAAGGATGGAACCAACGCTACAACACTTGGGAACCCGAAGTCAACATACTCGATCGCCGGCTTATTGAGATCTACGAGCAGAGCAACAAATCCTCCAACACACCCTCGAAGCGTGGCCCGAAAAAGAAGGAGAAAGAACGCGACCCGGACCCCGAACCCGAATCCGAAGAGGACGAATACACCTTCACCAACGACGACGCCGAACCCGGTCAAGCCTCCACATCAGCAGCGGCGGGCCTATCTACGGTGGGCGTTGCTGCCGCCACCATAACAAGCCATCACCACCACCATCATCATTACCACGACAAGGACAAGGAGAAGAAGCGCGAACACCACCACCATCACCATCACAGTACCAAATTGGAGCGCAGCAATTCGCGTCGCTCCGAATCCCCGCAAACACACGCCGACGCGAAGCGTCCACGCGATCAAGCATCGGCATCTTCTACCAACGCCCTGGCATTCATTTCCGAGGCCGAGACGAACTCGTCCAGTTCGGAGGATCAGCCACTTAGTCGCAAGGACTTGAGTGTGGGCACCAAACGCAAAGCCGAAGTACTCAAGGAATCGGGCAAAATCGGCGTAACCATCAAGACATCACCAGACGGACCGCCCACAGCCTCCGCCACCGGCGTCAAACAGCATTGCTCCGTTGACTCGGCCACGCCCGTATCCACGCCGCTCAAAGCCGAAACGCAGCCGCTTTCGCCCGAAACACCCGCCTCGCGGCCCGAGCAAGACACACCCTCGGCCAAGACCCAGCAGTACAATGCGCAGGACGATGATGACTCCTCGTCGCAGGCCGACAGTCATGCCGACAACAACAACAGCCAGAAGGGTGACAACCACTCGGAAGCATCGTCGTTCTCGCCACAGCACCAATCACCGCAACAGCCACTGACACCGCTTTCGCCGAAGGCCTTGCCGCCGCGCTTCTGGCTGCCAACGAAGTGCAATATCTCCGATAAGGTGGTCATCACAGACGTGACCATCCGGTGCGGCAACAATCTGGAAACGGTGACCATACGCGAGTGCAAGACGGAGCGGGGCTTCTTTCGCGAGCGAGACATGAAGTCGAGCGGCGATTCGATGGTCTGAATAGGAGACTGCTATGAACGAATGAAATGCGACACCCCGAAAGGCATCAAGTGCTAAATGAAAAGGCAAAACAAAACTGTATTCCTAACTGAATTCTAATCTATGTGCCACGCCCTGTATAACGGTCATTGGAATCCCCTCCCAATTCCATCGAACTTTGTGCACTTTCAGTCTTTTCTGTTGCCACTCTTGGCACTTTCTCCCCCTACTTCACCCCCACCACCTCACTATTTGATGGCAAAGAAAGCTTCGCCAAAATGATGTAAAAAACAAATTTCGATTTGTTGCTAATTGTACATAAGTTTGACATATATTAAGTTTCGTATTTAAGTATTTTACTGGCCCATCCATCCATCCATGCATCATAACCATTTTCGATTTGACCTATTGTATATATTTTGTGTTCGGTTAGGATCCTGTTCCTACGCTACCGGAACAGCTGTTGATGCAGATGGTGGTATTTATTTATTCTGTAGTAGCGTGTATTTTGCTATTAGCGATTTAAGTTGTATGTCCCTGCGTGTAGTTTATTGCTTGCTAAGCGCTTTTTATTTAAATTCTGTGTTTTTGCACAAATTCTTCAGGGTTTTTTTTTTGTAGCTTTTCATGTCAATCAATCATCCGAAGTAGTGTTAAAATCAAATGTATATTTTTTATAAACCAAACAAAACCACATATTTATATATTATATACCTATTATATACTATCTTATATACAAATCTATGTATATGAAACAAGCAAAAAAATGGAGAGCAATTTATAATTACGCATCTAGTATCTAACTTAGTGTATGTATGTATGTATGTAGGCATGTTCTGCCCCAACACCCCTATCTAAATCACAAATCAGTTATTACATAAGCAATACATTTAGGGGCTTTTTGCATATTTTGGAAATTTAATTACTACTTCCCAGTACGAGCAGAAGCAAAAGTTCTTCTTCTCCGGCATTCCCACAATGAAAATTTTACATTCGATGTAGTTTCGAGTAGTGGGAAAATTTATATTTTGATCAATGATTTCCCAATTTCAAAGACATGTCTAGAGTTAGACCGGGTGGCTGATCACGAATACGACTTCTGAAGAATATAATTGAAAATAAAAATACAAAAACAAATAATATTTCAAAATAAATTCGGTTTTTTTTTTCAAAAATATAAAGGATAATAAAAACGAGTTACAGCGACTAAAAAAATTAATTTCCTTTAGATTCATTTCGATATAAAATTAAGGGTTTTTTGGCTGGTTTGTTCATAATGTAGTGGCCAAACATTCTTATTTTGAAATCGAAATTGCTGAAATTAATTTAAAATTTAAGCTTTTTAGTTCCCTAAAAAGCGATGTATCAAAATAAGAAGGGAAAATTAAATGTCGAATTTCGCAAGTCTGTGTACTTTATTTTTAGCATTTCAAGAATGTATTTTTGTATGAGAAAAATCGGAGGCCAGGTAACAAAATCGAATTTCATCGGATTTTTGCGTATTTCAGATATTTGTTTTTGTTATCCAATTGTCTTTCCAACCAGGATGGCCTTCTTAAACGTGCTTGAAGGCATAAATGTTTGAGTGAGAATTATTTTTTTTTTAAAATACTTTATTAAGTTGATTCCAATTGTTTGTCGCTCGCTTATGTTTACCATATGGAGAGATGATGCCGATCAGTAATCATTTGAAAATGACGGTTTACTATGTGACTTGAACGAAGGTGTAACTTTTGCCTCTGCTAGACGCCAATACCTAACTAAATTTATTACACAAAAATTAGTTGATTTCTACAATAACAAAATAACTTTACTAGTAATGGACTAACGAAAATACAAACGCATACATATACTGAATTTAATGGAAAAGATTTACGAATTAACTTTGTTGGCGATGTAAACTTGGCAGACTGAATCGTATGAATAAATTTGAAATAAACTAACAAGGAGGAACTTTTAAATGAGTTTAGTTTTAAGTTGTGACTTTTTGCTTAAAATATTAACAAACTTTAATGTATTAACGAAAACTAAGAGTGTATAGAATATAGAATGCAGAAATCAGGTATTTGAGTGTCAAGAAACGTTTGGAAGTTGGGCAATGTATTAACCCAAACCGAATTCATTTCAATAAGTAGTTGCGCTTCTGCTAACAAAATACAGCTCCCGTTAGGATCCTTTAATTGCGCCTAGTATTTAGTGTATATAAAATGTATATGTAATTAAGCCCTAACATTTAGTGTATATATATATGTATGTATAACCTAATTTAAATACTAAACACACATTCTGTCAACTCCAAAGAGCCACGCACAACTCAATTGAGCAGCTTCAATCTCACAGATGAGAGCTGCTGTGTGTGTGTGGTTTACTTGGAATACTTGAGGCCACACACAATTTAATTTAAAAAGTTAAATGCAGTGGCGCACACTTCATTTTGGGAACTAAACTCTTCTCAATAAACAATGATTGTGCGCCAGTTATTACACTTTTACTCTAATTTATTAATGCCTGTTATTGAGAATAACCTAAATAAATGTACAGAAACAAAAAAAAAAAGCAAATTTCCACACCGTGTTTCATTTGTTCCTCTTCCAGCTTCATTCAAACGCTAGTAACTTGTTTTATATTTCAACGTTTATTGGATAATTTTAAACTACACAAATGGGTAAATGGGTTAAAATATTTCAACTTAATCACAAGCATTACAATATTGGAGAGTTAAAAAATACATTTAAAATGAATCACTATTTAGCTAAAATGAAAACAAAATTTCTCCTTCCAATTGAAGCGACTTTTGTTTGTGAAGGAATACTTTGTTCACAAGAAACACTAGCAACGAATGCGTGTCTGGGGTTGTGGAATAGGTACAATATTTAATACATTTCAACATAAGGAATAACTTTATATTACAATAAGCTTTTCTGTTATGGTTATGGTTGTTGCTGTTTAATTTGCATTCCCTCTAATAGTTCGATGTGACACATTGCCTACGATTGTTCTGCATCTTCTCGATGTTCTCCTTGATGGAAGTCTTAACGTAGAAACCTTTGACGATCGTATTGACCGCCAAGATGGTGGCTATGAACTGATTGATCGATATCTCCCAAGTGTCCGGATCGGTGGAACTGTTGCTGCTGCGCGCCGCCGCCATCACACCGGCTGAGGCGCGCGCCTGTCGCAGCTCTTCGTCGAGTGCCATGAAGAGGCGAGTGGTGGATGCAGGCTCACAGGGTGTGGTTGGATTGCCATTGGTGTCGGGCTGTGAATGGATTGAAATTTGAAATATTCCGCACGCTTTACGCTATCCACAACCATACAAACCTCATCACCATTTCCCAAATTCAGCTGGGTGAAACTTTCCAGGCTGGATTCTTTCTTCATGTTGTTGTTGCCCAGTTCGATTAGGTTTTCGTCTGCAAAAGTGAAAAAGAAGCTTCGTGAAAGTCCCTACCACATGGCAAGATGATGACATTCAAAACTCACAGGCATGCCGCATATCCTCGTCCTGTTCGCCGCCAAATATCTCGACCAGACTGCGCCACAGGAACTGGAAATTGGCCTTCTTCATGTTGGGTATGTTTTTGTTCGGCGAATTCGTGTCGCTGTCCGGCTGATCCAGCAGATAGCGCAGGCTGCCCAGGCTCTTGGTGTCGGTTGTGGAATCGGTGCGCTCCCGCTTAGTGGCCATGACTAAATCGCTTATTTGTGAGAAATTAGAAATAGTTTCGACATTTAGTTGCGGCGGTGTCACTTTGGCTGCGCCTAGATCTGAAATATCCGAAAATGTGTCAATCGATTCGAACCGCCCCTGCTGCCGTAGCAGGCCGTCGCTTAAAATGCCTGCTGAACTACCATGGGCTCCTCCGTTTTGTGATCGAGCTACGTCGTCGTCGTCCTGCAAGTCCACGTAGAACGTCGATCGGCGTCCACTTGCTGCGGCCGCCATCGACGAGGAGGCATTCGAGTTCGTCGAGAGATTTGGCGTGCGTATCATATCGAGGAAACTGTGGCCGGAGATGCCCGCCAGTTGATGTAAATGTTGCGTGGCGTGAATTAGGGCGAATTGGTTCTCATCGAAATTGTTGTCTGTGGGCGAGGGCAGCGCTTCAATCGATTCGGACGGATCGTCACTGGAAGCGGATGGAATATAATTGCATTTACATAAACACTTTTCTCTCTTCACTCACCCGAAGAAATCCTCGGCTTCGATTGCCTCTTCAGCGTCGTCTTTAGTTTTGATTTGTGGCCGCCGCGTTCGTTCGATTTCCACTTTCGACAGCAACGGCGGCAAATGCAGTATATAAAGTAATTTCAGTTTCTCCGTGTATTTGCAGGAACACACCAAGCCCAAGGCGTTGATGATTTGCAAGAAGTCTAGGGAACCTGTGCTCCGTTTGTCCGTTAACTAATTAAGGGGACACACCCCAGTTAATACCAAAAATGCCATTCCATTGGGTTCTGTACTCACCCTGAACAATTTCTCGGACAAGTCGACCGTCACACATGTACGCCATGGCGTCAGTTCGTAGAACAAGGCGCGGAACGTATCGAAGTCGACATTGTACGACTCGGAACGACTGCAATTGCCCTCAGCATAGCCGGCGTAGTGCGTCGGCGACGGCAGCAGTATGGGTGATTCGCCAGTGGCGTGCGCCTTCTGCTGGTGCTGCTTCTTCAGTGTCATCTTCTCTTCGCGTATAATTTCCAGCAGCATATGCAGCTCCTCCTTGTCGAAGTACATGTTGTCTGCGTGGAATTTCACAATTGTGCGCTCGTTGTCGATGTCGAATTGGCGTACCGTTAGGCGGCGATGCTTATTGCGCAGCTCCTCGATCTTTTGCACGGAAATCTCGGATCCAAATTTCGTGTACGCCTCATGTATGAGTGTTTGTACCGATTGCGTGCGTTCGCGTGCCGCTTTACGCTTGGTGGCGGGCTGCGGCAGCTGATACTCGGGATTGTAGATACCCTCCAGGTATTTGCTGAGGACCTGCATTGCCTCGCCATCGTCCTTGCAGAGCAGTAGTTTCTCGCGATTCCATTCGAGAATTTGTAGAGCAATCTGATGTGATTTCACAAAGGAACGATTTAGAACCTATTCTATTTCCAACTATGAGAAAAGCAAGTTACCACAAAAATGATCTTTGCGCCCTCGTAGAAGAAACAATCGATAATGTGCAAGGAGCTTTCGTAGGTAATGACGCTTATGAAAATGGTGAGAAACCAGGAGAGCGAGATCATTTTAATAATGCCCAGTTTGTCCAAGTGGGCATGCAGTTCGGACAAATGCGTCTGCACCAGTTCATTGAGTACGCCTTGATCAATCTGAAATCAACAAATGAATGAATGATGAAAATTTGCGTTGACATGGCCAAGTTTGCACTCACTTGGGCGCCCACAACTTTGTCCTTGTAGTAGTCGGGTAGGAGATTTTCGCATAGGCTGGCCAACATCCAAAATGCATTTTCCTCGTCGCAGAAGAGCAGAAACACCGACGAGACAATATTCATGGCCTGGCAGTAGCCCACCTGGGGATTACGCAGAGCGTAGGCCTGCAGAACACGCTTCAGGGCGCCAATACCATCCATATGCTGAAATGCATCATGTTCGGGCAAAGAACGATGCAGATCGCGTTCAATGTCGTCGTGTGTTATGCTCTGTTTTATGCAGGCGGCCTGAAACGAATTGGGTGAGGGGTATTCTTCTTTTTCTATTTTAAATATCGAATATACACACCTTTTCCACCAAGTCCTCATACAGTCCGGGATTCATTTCCTTTTCGTGAATTGCTCCCGAAAATATCAGCCATATCTCCTCGCGCAGCTTGTCAGGGATGCCCTCCACAATGAGATTGATCACCTCGGTGGTGCGAAACATGGAAACGCCGCGCCCAAAATCTCGAAAATGTGCTTCCCAGCGTGTCAACTGCCGAAACGGAAAAGGGCCTAATTGGCGAATGCTTTTCAAGTAAATTAACAAACCTTCTTCTCCTGATTTCTAATCATTTCTTCGCTGAAATTCGTTTTGAATGTGTTGATCAAGGCTGTTTGCTTGCTCCAGGATATGTCGTATTTCGCGCGCTCACGACTAATAGGTCTGCAAGTTAACCATTGAGAGTGATTGAAGCTATGTAAAATATACATAAACAATAAACTAACACATAAAAGCGCGACAGCAAATCGGTTATTTTCTCCAGCAAAATCTCGCGATCGACAATTTGGGCAAAGACGAACGGCACATTCTCGGAGGTGATCAAAATGATTTGATTGTCGTACCGATGGGGTCCATCGTCTTTTTTCTCGACGCTCTTAAATGCCAAGTGCGAAATGGTTAAATTTTTATTATGAATCAAATGCGTGAAACTACACAAACCTTAATCGATTTCATCGGTATGACAACACTGGCCAGGTCTCGGGTATCACTGCGGAAGCAAAAGAAATTTGTGGAGAGATATATGTTGCCACTGACATATCGTTTCGAATATGGCGTCCAAATGTTAGCTAGAATCAGAAAATTCATTGTAAACCGGCAATGGGCGGAGTGAGTTGCGTTTCTAGAAGACCTTTTATTTTGCCATCCATGATTTCGGTTTGAGGCAAACGGAAGTATACGCGGTACTCTTCAGATTTCTGTCTCGCGGTCAAGTCTCGCAACAGCACAGACTTCGTGGACGTCTTCCGGCCAAAGCGTTGGAAAAGTGTGGCATCATGATCGACAATCGGACTCTCCGGATCCTTTTGGAATATAGAAAAATAATAATGATTAGCTTGCTCAGACTGGCTATGACTCTTCAGACTACACTACATGTATCATCTGCTTTATGGCCATCTTATTCAGTTGTTCGATCAGAGCATGTGCCTCGCCCGCATCGATAAACACCGTAAAGTTGTACTGCATATTGTTGCCGGTCTTCAAGTAGATTGTGTTGCCGTGGCGTTTGATTTCCTCCAGCTCGGCACAGCGAATGACACGTTTGGTTTCCTGGCCCAACAGATTCGAGTAGAAGCAAATGTGGTTCAGGGAAATGTATAGACGCCCCTTGCGCGGCAACTTGTTCATCACGTAACTGAAAGGAAAGATTGTTATAGCAAATATTCATTTAATATTCCAGCGGGCAACTTACGTGCATGCGTACGTATTAACCAATTGCTCCTCTTCGGGCATTTTGAAGTTTCGTCGAAACTCCGATATGACCACTTTAAAGTTGGCCGATTCGCCAGTGTCATCTTGATTGTTTTGCGCGTACAACGATTGTATTTTGCAAATGGTGAAATTGGTGATTTCCTCTTCGCTTTCCATTTCGTTGAGATTCCTGAACAAGTGCTCGGACAGCCATTCCCAATCTTTGACGATTTCCTCTTGGGTGATGCCGATGGCGATTTCTGTTGAAAATGTGGAATTGAAAGAAAAGTAAAATGGAAAATTTCCTTCCCTCAACAATCTATGTCCACATTCCTATTCCGCTTTCTCTCAAATCAAACACACTCTAACTTTATCGCCGCATCCATGCATTGACCCATAGGTCGTGTTTTTTTCATTGTTGTCGGAATTGCGCAATTCATAAACTGTTTTCTTGAAGCGTTTCGCCAATTCTACTCGTCATGTTGATTATCAAACTGGACCACTGCTAAAAGATTCACAGAGCACAGTGGGTTATTTTCGCGTTTTATAATCGTCAAGTCGTTTGTTATTATTGAGTTAGATGCGTCATCGTACTGTACCGGGCAGTTTGTACTTGTTTAAAAATGTTCGAAAAAATAATCAAAATTAAAATTCACTGAGTACATTGATTTCCTGAAGCACTTAGTCAATTTGATTCGGCTTATGAAACTAATCCTTTATTGAAAATATCAATTTTACGACCACTGTGCAATAAAAGAGTCAACTATTCACTTACATATATGGTGTGTATGTGTAAGTCAAGCGATTCAATTTTCCAGATGTTTTATTTTGCAAAATGAAACTGAATGATTGTAATGCGGATTGAAAATTTTCGTAGAACATTTCTGCCGATATTGGAAAAAAAAGAGTCGATAACATTGTGAAATGATTCAGATATATTTATGGACGACAGCCGTAAATGATTTAAATCCTCCAACAATCTTATCTTTGATAAATATAATTACACTGCTCTACAGCCAAACAAGGCACTTTGCTACGGTAAATTTTTTTTGTATCTATAAAAAATCTTTAATATTAAAAATAATAAAGAACTAAAATTGCAGCTATGTTTATTTTTTGCTAACAAAAATTTTATTGTTTTTGAAATTTTTGAATTTTTCCGAAAATGTTCGTTTTTTTTTGTTTAAATTTTTTATAATTTTTGTATTGGAAAAAAATATTTGGATTTAGTTTTCATTAAAAATTTTCTGATGGTAAATTCCAAAAATTTATTACACACAGAAAAAGTTTTTTCAAATAGAAAAAAACTCTAAAAAAAATATTTTCAAAAATTCTAAAATGTTAGAAAAATTTGTAAAGTAATAAAAGAAATTGTGCACTAAAATAATGCAAATATGGAAGGGGTTCATTTTAGCAACAGGTATTATAATATAAGCATTGCTGGGCGTATGAGTAATCATCAGTTGCATTGCAGTTTGATTTACTTTTCATACGTCATCACTGGACCTTTCTGCCTACCATATCGGTAAGGCTATGCTATTTTACGTGATTACGTTAGCAAACCCCTACTATGATATAGAATGAACCACAACCACAAGACATTTTTGAATTCTTATCAAGTTTATTACCGCAATTCAACCTAATCTAATTGTCCTCTGACAAATGTATGATTCATTCGAAATTTCTAACAAACACCCATGCCAGACACTCTTTTCAATCAGATTTCAAACGATTATACATAGCGGCTGTTTCTTACCATAGTAAACTTCCGAGGAGGGAGTCTGGTGCAGAATACGATACGGCGCTGGCTTCGTATCGAAGACGCTGTCGAATGTGCCCACCAACAGCGAACCGAAACCTCGCGACTCGCCGTGACCGCGTCTTTTTTGCAGCACAAAATATTTGGAACGCATCTCCACTATCCTGAAATCGGCAAATATATGAACAATTGTTAATTTAATAAATTTAGTCGAGCGAGTTCAATGTTTTTGTGATAACGCTAAAGACAAAGGCTGATTGGCACAATGTTTTGTTTACAGATGCGCAGTTTTTTCGGTTTATTAATTTACATGGAAGGTAGAAGGGGTTAAAATAAACAAAACTAAAAATTAGAAACAAATTTTAATTCACTAAAATTGAATTTCCATTAAAATTGCTCATATAACTTCAATTTCCACTAAAATTACAATGGTTCCCGGTGTTCCTTCTAGATGATGAAAATGCATTTAGAAATATATTTAGTAAAAGCCTGACCTCTCGACCTTATTTCTACAAAGTTTTTTTCTGGACAAATTTAAAGACGAACCCCCGAAAACGCCCACTACGGGAAAGGAACACAAGTACATACCAAAATGCCGGAGGCAGCAGAAGCTCTTTGGGTTGAATCCACATTTTTGTGGCTGCAAACTGGAACTTCAATTGCTTTAATCAATTTAAACTTTATTTTCTGAATATTTGCACAACTTTTCTTTCTTTCGTTCGTTGTGCGTTGTGTGAGCTTCAGTGTGACCGTTTTCGCTTTGCTACTAAAAAGAGGGTTGAAATCTACTAAAATCTACCAAAAAGTTTAAGAATCTTTACCATTTATTTTTTTCAAATTTCAACACAGTTTTGACTTTGAATTTTTAAAGCTTTAAAATCAGCTAATTTTTGGATAGAAAATTACATTTTTGAAAAATCTGACAATTTAGTAGTTAATCACTTGGTTGCAACCCAAGAAGCATATACACACAGATGACGACATGACGTTTACCGTTAGGATCGCCATTTTGTCGTGACGTCAGCAGATACTTCTTGTCATACGAACAGTTGTTCTTTGTTTACGTTTTTCTGGCAGCCAACGTTGCCAGAAAGATCTGAATTGAAACATTTTCTGCTAGAGTGGAAGATATTGCTACATTATTGCAAAAGCTCACCTTTCGTCGTCGAATACTTTCAGCTAAATTTGTGGCAACGCTTGCATTTTTCTGCAAAGTGACAAGTATCTGGTGACGTCATGCTAGATAACGGTAAACGGCCTCATGTCGTTATCTAGTATTCTATGTATCTTGGTTGCAACCGCTTTTAGCTTTAGCACCGAATAAACTACTGTGTACTCTACAATTGAGGATTCATATTAAACTCAGTTTGAAAAAAACACAGACTGGAACTGGGCGCCTCACATTGGGATATAATTCAGGACTGCATTGCAGTTATGGTTAGTCCATAAAAACTATTGGCGTTTAATTTTAAATGCGTGTTAAATAAAAAACCCTGATTTTTTACTACTTTTTCCAAAGTTTTTATGTCTAAAAATTATTGAACCACTATTCAAAGTTTGGCAGTTGGCAATTTCAAATAATTCTTTCATAAAATTTGTGTGCTTGGAGTTTATTGTTAAATTTTTGAAACCATTCAAAATTATACATGAGCTAAAAACAAAACTCAAGAAAAGTCGGAAAAAATCCTTTGAAAAAAGCTAAAAAATTTAACTTTGTAATTCTTAACAATTAGAACTTTGTCAGTCAGCGAGTTAAAGAATCCTCGTTCTTTCCCGCTTGGTCTTGAATTTTAACGAACATAATTAAGAAGTTTGTTCTGCTTGGCTCCAGTGCTAGTCCTTCCAAGAACCCCTATGAGGTGTGCACCTACATGGGTGACGTTACCAAATTGCCCGAGTGGAAAGTAGAGTCCTGTGAACATACTACCGTGTGCGAAGCCCCAGCCAATCCAACCATATCCAAGGTGCTCACAATCGAGGATGAGATTCGTCGTCTGCATCGGAAAGCAGAAGAATCGCGTTTTGCCCAAGCTGTTAAGAAAAAATGTGAATATTCTGATGTCTTCATGATGTGCGTTGTGCCTCAGCGTACTCCCAAAGAACTCAAAAAGCACGCTGTGTTGCGCGAAAAGTACCTGGAGCTGCAGGAGTATAAAACAAGGCGAATTCACGATGCCTCAGAGATGATAAGTGAGAATCCTGCGCTCATTCAACTTGATAGTCCAATGCAAATCGACGAAAAAGCCGAGGCGGAAGAAGTAGGCGAAGAGGAGGATGGAGGAGACAGCGAAAAGATGCCGGTGAAACCAATGCTAGCAAGTAGTATGGATATAATTTATGAGCCGTCCAGGAGAGTGGTAAGTCTATGCAAATTAAGCGTTTTTAATACGAACAAATCTCGACCATCTTATTTCATATTCACATTTTTATTTCAAACTTCTTTTCAAAATATAAACTTCAACTTATTGTACTCCTTTAAAAAACAAATTAAATAGAAAATTAAGGAAAAAAATGCAGTTCTCATGGTAGTTTTCAATGATTACTCAATCAAAACAATGTCGTCCATGTCTGCAAAAATACTGCCCACGGCGCCGTGATTGGGTGCTCCACTAGAGTTATTTGTCGCCAGCGTCAATTGCTTGTAGGCACCCTCAGCTGCTTGCGTTTGCATGTGAACGCCCAATTGTGAGATCAACTCGAGAGCTTTCACGTCCGAGTTTAGTAAAGCGAACTGATGAATCACAGCCAAGTGGGGGAAAACGCTGTGCAGCAGTGCAGACGATCCTGCACTTAGCATGTTCTCCAATGGATGTACGTCTTCATCTGAATTCCGTTCATTCGGTGCGGACGAATTAGAATTGGTATTTGATGTATGTGGATCCGGATTGTCCACTGTCATCTCACCTTCATTACCATTATCCTCATCAGCCTCATCATCGGATATATCGTAATCTTCGCTGTTCTCGTTCACCACACCACCAGCCACAACTTCGGCTTGTTTGGTATCGCCTGAGCTAGTCTTCTCCTCGACCTTAGCTGACGAAGTTATGGCCGAAATTTCCTTTTGCATGAAACTTGGCAGAGAGTCTTTGAATTCAATGATAATGTCTTCGACTGATAGCTCGCCTGCTATTGTACACTCGTCACCAGCAGCAGCTCCCAAGTCCTGATCGTTGTACTTGTATTTGCCG
This sequence comes from Heteromyza rotundicornis, assembly GCA_951394025.1. Classification (NCBI taxonomy): domain Eukaryota; kingdom Metazoa; phylum Arthropoda; class Insecta; order Diptera; family Heleomyzidae; genus Heteromyza; species Heteromyza rotundicornis. The sequence continues at coordinate 83,522,861 of OX596010.1, read as the reverse complement.
CGGAATCGATTCAGCCAACGATATGATGGCCGGAAAGCAGGTAAATTCAAAATGGCTGCCATCTTGAATAATTGAAAATGAAACACAAATTTCGATAAGAGTTCACGAATGCCGTGATTCGTCCCCTGCATTTCATACCTTGGCAGCGGTTTCCTTGAGCGTCTGATTTGTGATGCTTTTGCGCAGTCGCAGCTGGCGACAACGTTCCACCCACTGATGAAGAATGAAGCTGATGGCACTCATCTCGAACTTACGCCGTTTGCGGGTTATTTCCTCGATTATGATCGATGCGTCTGCCTCGCTGAGCGTGGCCAACTGCTGCAGCAGCTCCTCCTTTCGTTCGAGTATACGGCGAATTTGCGTAGCGCAGCAGTCGAACATTTTCGCTAAGCTGTTGCGCGAAATGTTTGTTTCATCGTAGTATCGAATTACGGCTATCTTCTCGTAGAATGTGAGTATGTTGCGCTCATTGCGTCGTTTCGGCTGAAGATTAGAAAAGGTTCAAAATTAGAAATAAAGTAAATAAAATGGAAATACTCAACGACTAAATTCATCGTCGCATCATTCAAGCTAATATTGGGTTTAGAATTATTTCAAAAACATAAATAAAGCCTTGTAAGTCTGTCAGTGTTCGATAAAGACTCAGGAGTTACATACATCAAATGTATTAAGTCTCAATACAAATTAGTAGACATTTCTATGAATTTCAATGCCGCATTAAGCACTGAGGGCTTACTGTATTTAGATAACTGAGTTAGCTAGTATGTACTGCTGAGGCTCTTATAACGGAAATGCACTATTATGTGGTCACATTTCTTTGAGCTATGTAACTTCTTCTGTCTTAGACACTCCTTACATAAATAATTAATAATTTGCCATACCATCGATACCAACTAATGATAAAGTTTTCACTGCTACTTGGTAAATCGATAAATATCTAAATGGCATGAAAACTATTTCTTCACATGCTTTGCCAACGGACGTACGTAAAACAAACGAACTCGGCTACCAGAGGATTGACAACGACACCAGCAAAACACACACACGAAGCCACATGGTATTAGGGCCAAGTTAAGTAAGCAGCCACCAGTATGTGCTTGTATGAATACACTTCTAGCCATAAAAGTAACCCTCAATGCGCGTCATGAAATAAAGGTTCGTTTGAAGCATAAAATTGCAAAAGACTTACCCCCTTGGCAGAGCGTTTCACTGTCGCCACATCGGCCATATTGTACACGAACCAGACGACGACGAGCAATTATAAGAGAAGAACAATTTTAAATATCACTTCAACTAGATTTGGCAAAAGTTGATGGAATATAAGGCAAAATCAGGTTTCACGTTTGAATGCTGATAATAATTGGCATATTATTCAGAGAACTGAGCAGCAGCAGTAAATGTTGACGCAGTTGTTGTGGTCGTTGCCGTTGTTATTGTTATTGTTGACTCTATTGTTCCAATGCTGTTTTTTTTCGTTTTTGATGCGATGATGGTGATGATGGTAATAGCAGCGCTTTTGCGATAAGCCAAGTGCGTTTAGAACACAATGGGATTTTGAAATATTTAATTCTTCTTCCAAATATCCAATTTACTCGCCATCCATATGTGTATTGCGTTGTCAAACAGCTAACATTTTTTTTACACCGCGAGACTCCCCGTTCTGAGTGTGCTTAGTAGCTGAGTAACACTTCTATACTAATGTTATTTGCTGCGCGCCCCGTATGAAATAAAAACGGTACAATATTTGTATGGGGAATAGCAACAACAACAGTAGCACTGTGCAGTACTATGTATTGAGTCGAGCGAGGAGCGAGCGTTATTTCGACGTCGTGTCGTTAAATGTCGTCGTTGCGCCTTCGTGTACTAGCTGTTGTTGTTTGGTTGTTTTTTTTTTTTTTTTTGTTGGTTGGTTTGTTGACACACTCTCGACGGGAGTGGTTGCTACTCTGCTCTTGTTGTTGGTGTTGTGGCTATGAAGATTTTTAATGGTGCACCTGTAACCTTCACTACCACCAACAACAATGCTACTTCTTCGGTTCGGTTCTAACATCAAAGTCCAGCAAGAACATCATGTCACTTGGCACTTCGCTTCAAATCTCTTCAAATCTTCGTTAGTGACTAACTCTCAATTTGTTCCCATTTAAGCATGTACTTGGTGAGATATTTCATTTGCATAGTGGCGAATGATCTTCCATTGGACTATTCGATTACTCTGATGAGCTTACGAGTATGACAATGTTTTCCAAAACCAAATTAACAGTTTTAATTTGGGCAAGAAGTTATTGCGAGCAAAGCAAAAGTGCTCTGCAGTTGCGTAGTACCTGCCATTAGCTTTAGTACATAATATGGAAGACCATTTTTCAAAATAGGATTTTAGTAAAAAGAAAGCAAAGAGAGAATTTTTCTCCTATTCGGAACAAGTATTTACGAACATTTGGTAAGCTGCTGGGTAAATGGTCAATTCGAGTCGTTCACAATCTCACGAAGTATCGTTACTTTCAGTTTTGTACTATTGCATATTAACAAGAAATCTGTGTCAAATAGAATGTGTAACAGCAGCTTGCAGTAACACTTGCAATAGACAATAGCCCACTGGATGCAAGTCTTCTCAGGAATCCAAAAAAACTTTAAAAAAACATCCATTTCCATAAAAAGGGACATAGCATATATTGTATCTAACCCGAGTACGCAATTAGTACAAAATGTTCACTTCCTTAGACGAGGAACGTGGTTGATCGAGATTATTCTTCTGGCGGCATTGCTAATCCTTTAAAAAAAAAGTGTTTTCAAGTGACTAGAAGAGTGACTGATCACACCTTAAGTGTGCTTCAACAAAGATATTTTGTGAAATAAAACAAGAGTGTTTCGTTTAAAAGAACGGTCTTTTGAGTTGGTAGAAATACGCTACATAAAACTTGGGGTCGTTGAAAAATCATACCAAAAAGAGTTGGTCGCGGTTTGAAATAGTTTGAGAAACTAGGAAATAAGCAACACTTTCGAACTCCAAACTATCTCGTGGATTAAAATTCTCAATTATGAGGGCCTGTATTACTCAGTTCTTGATATTTTTACTCAGTAAATACTTTTCGGTAAACATTTTTACAATTTCAAAAATTTCAATTTGAATTTTCTGCGGTCTAATCACTTATTCGGCAAAAATACTATAAAAATCAATCAATGGGATAGAAATACTTGCATTTTAATCAGTTTTCCCTATTACCTCAGTACCTAGTTTCTACTATTATTTCAATAGGTAATGAATCGCATTCGCTATAGCTTATAGTATTTTTTTTATGGGTTTTCCAAGTTTTCTTGAATATGTGGACTCTTTAGTCTTGTTCTCTGTTACATAGGGCCTGGTATAAACTCTGAAAATAACTCGACTCTTTGTATACATTTTTCACCAGTTTTAAAATAGTGATGGACATAGTGTTCTCTATGTGGAACGTGTGCGTGCGTAGTATCTAATATTACAAGCACACATTCGCTTAAAGTCTTAAATATAGCATGCAAAATGTGACTAACGTGATGTGTCACCATAAAACAGACTAAGACCACTTTCCATTTTCAAAAATTTCACAAAAGTAAAATCAACTGAGAACAAAAACCAGAACAATTTTGAAAAGTATAAATACAAAAATGGTTAATAAAGTACACGCACCCACACATGGAAGCAGGCGAGCATCGCTTTACAGTGCATATGGTACTCCACAATCTGTAGAGTGTTAACAATCGGACAAGCTCATCTGAGCATGAACGAGAACGCTATCAAAGATACCCATTATTCAGTCCCCACCAAGCTGGAACAAATATGACGAATTCGGTACGAAAAATAACATGAAACTGGTTAATATTGTGTCGTTCGGAGCAAAAAGCAATCAACTGTTCGACGGACATGGTTGCCTTTTAAAAATTTAAACAGAAAATAAAGCGAAAAAATAACTAAAAGTCAACAATAAAAGAAAACAAACACCTGCCATAGAACACGAGCGGGCCAAGTCTCGCAGTCGTAGTGAGCAGGCATGATACGTAGCGCTTATGGTATACGAGTGCGCGACAGTTAGTGCTTATATTTGCCAACCGATTAGATTGTGGCATTGCGTGTTGGCGATGGTGGTGGTGTGCCATAGCAACTCACACATACACGAGCACAACATTCACTCACACCGGCCCAATACACTTGATGTGGAATAGCCAGCGTTCGCTGTGGCGTATGCTGCTGCTTAATTGCTTTAGTCTTCTTCGTTGTCGTATTTTCTATTTTGCGAAGAATTGTGAGAAGTAAGTAAGACGATGTTGAAGATAAGAGAAAATAATGGTCGAGGACTTGTTTGGATAAATTCGGTTGGTATAGAAAGATTGGTATTTCATTCGAATGATCGTACTCATCTCAAAAACAAAGTTTTAAAGACTCATGCCATTTGAGTCGATAGTACTTACTGAAGTAAATAATTCCACCCTAATGTCACTCCTCCTACAGCTCGAATTAAAGCGTCCCAAAAGTGGAATGTTTCACAATGAGAGCGAACCACCCCTCTTGGAATCCGATGACATTCCCTTTGGCAGTTACAATCCACGCATTTTACAAGACAAATTCGATGCGCAGGGATTGGAAAAAATTGATTTAATAGATGGTAGAAACCCCAATGATCTGTGGACTTGGAATATAGGTCTCCAGAAAGATGAAAGCGAATTGGATCGAACATTCACAGAGGCTGTGCGGCCGAAGTTTGGTATGTGATTCGCATATTAAAGACTCTCTGACTTTTTTCTATTCAAACCCATCCTGCTTTCGACTCTATTCAGATTGCCAAAACCTCGAACTAACGGTGTGTGAAATACCCAAAGACTTGGATAAAACATTCACTGTTCAAGTAATCTTCGGTACTGAGGCGGTGAAACCCGAAGAACCCAAACGGAAACCCAGGTACACAAATAATAAACTAACTTTCTTTGCAATATTATTATGAAACTGAAGTGGATTTGTACCGCATTCGTTTCAAGCTACTATAATCGACCCAAAGAAATTGCTTGCCTTTTTGTGGCTTATGTGGAAAGTTTTCGCTTGAATCCAGACTTCTGGGTGGCCAAAACTGTGGATGGTATTCTGCCGTGCGCCGATAAGCTAATCAAGCGCAGCGCTAATCTCAATTACAAAGCAGAGGATATGGACTTCGACATAGTGACTCAATTAACAGACAAGCAGGCAGTCATTGGCCTTAGAGTCCACTCCACCGGTCCGCTGAAGAATGAACCAAACATCTACAATACTCTGTCGCTGTACTTCTCCAAATATAATGCGGCTGTGCTGAGCTCGAAAAAGCTGTACCTGTTGATCTGGAAGCGTTGTCAGAATTTCTTCTATATTTTCGATCCGAATGGACGCAATGAGCTGTGCCAACGCGATTTCGCAACCGGCAAGTGCTCGTTGATGCTCACGCACACTGTCGAGCATTTGGTGTACTTGATTTTGAACTTCAGCGAAGCAGATGTCGAGGACGAGTTTAATTTGTACGAGATATTCTTGAGCAACTATGGCAAGATTGTCAATCCGTTGCCGAGCAAACCGTTTGTAAAGCGCACGCGTAAGCTGTGGGCGGTGGTTAACGACACGTTTGCGATTATACCGGCTGCAAATAATGGCCTTCAGCCTCCCGCTACGGGTAATGATCGCAATGCTTCGATGGTTAATTCCCTTCTGGCCCTGCTCTATGCGCACATTGAACCGGCCTCTATGTGGCGCACGGACCTCGTTGATGACCTGGTTAAGTACGGGCAGCAATTCTTCAAGTCGTTTGTCAGAGCGAAAAAGTTGAAGAAAAATCAACATGTGAACATCACCGACCTCCCCGATATGCTAATGATGGGCGCTTTCAGGGCTGCATTTAGTACGCGGCCGTTCATGTACAACGGTTATGTGGTGGACTGCCAAAACTATCTTGACTCGCAGCTCACTTTGGCCATGCGAGAGCTCTTTTCCAGCAAATGGGAGGCAGCATTGCTGCAAATCGACAACTCTGTGGTGGCTATATGGCGAGATAGGGACTACTTTTATCTCTTCGATCCGTTTCGGCGCGGTAAAGCCGGTCAAGTCTTGGACCATGAGGATTTTTTAATCAAAGGTGTTGCCTGTCAGCAGATACACACTACTTTTGAGTCTTTGTGTCGTGTTCTCTATCAAAAGGCGTTGAAAATGCGTCGTGACGGTAAATTCTTTTTGCACGGCCTAAATGTTGGCTGCATCAGACCCATTGCCAGTGAAATTGGTGTTAAGAATAGATACACGCACCTGCAGTTGACCTATCCGACGTATACAGACAAAGAAGAAGCTGATGCAGGAGTTGACAAGAGGGATCAAAAGGGCAAGGAAAAAAAGGGCAAACTGGCTCGGCACTACAGCATACACACTATACCGGACGAGGATCGCATACCAGAGTTCGAAGATAAGGACGTTGTGAAGTCCGTTCTCGATGGCATGCTCTGCGAAATCATCACAAATGTGATCGAGCCGAAAGCGGATCGACCGCACCTATACAAACAAGCGGAAGATGTTTTGCTGCGTTCGGACAAGGCCTATTTGGAATGTTTGAAATACGATGTAGTGCATGGTCGAGACGCCGACAACATTGATTCGCTGTTCCAGAAATATCCAGAACCACCACCGAAAGCAATGCTGTTGGAGGAGGAGTTGCTTATACCAAGCAATTTCGAAACGTTGCCCGATGGAGCTTGGGTAATTTTTGGTACCTCCGAATGGCCTGTAGTGGATGAGGAGTTGGCCAAAATGAGAGCTTTGGTGGGAAATCTAATTACAGCAGCATTGACACAGAAATACAAGATATCCACTTGGAACAGCGAACTCATTGAGTATGCACTCGCGTCGACGAATGGCTTTTTCGAGGAATATTCAAGCTATCAACACATTCTGTCTTCACTCCTGTCCAAGACTCTACCTAAGGTGCGCATTGGCCAATCCATTTACGAACTCCATGTGCAGAAGGTAGTCAAGTCTGCGAGGACGCGTTCGCTGCGACAGGTCGTGCTGGAGAGTTTAATCAACTTTAATCGTTCGATTGTGATTTGCCAGCGTTTCTCTTGTCTAATTGTTAAGCGCTACAACTTCCTGTATATGTTCGTTGCCTTTCCGTGCACCGCAGTGGGCTATCGTCAGTATGCCCGGGGTCCCGGCTGCCTGTTGCGCTTTGTTGAACTCGATTCACTTATTCGCCGCATTGAATTTGGCTGCAATCCGCAAGGTTGTGAAATCACAAACTATGTAGCGGCCGCTATCAAGGTCATCGAAGTAACTGGAGAACCGCCCGAACGCTTCAAAAAGTGGCCTGAGTCATACGAGGCAGCCATGTACGCCACCGAATTAGAGAAAAAGAACAAAATTACACAGCATAAGTTAGACAAGATCCGTTTTCTGGATGACGAATTGCGTAAGGAGAACGATCGTATACAGAAGTTTCTGACACTGAAGAGAAGTCGGACGCAGACAAGAATGGAAGAGCGCAAGGGTAAGATTGGGTGGCAAATGTGTACATACTATTTGTTTACGGGTTATTTAATTTTAAATGTAGGTGCAAAGGCTGGTGCTCATGGCCTACCAAAGAGTTATGATAGCGAAGATGGCTGGGAAGGCGAATACGAAATGGAAGGGGATGAAGAGGATGAGGAGGAAGTGGAGGAAGTGGAGCTTAAACATATAGCGGGCAAACGTATCAAGCGAGAGCTTTTCGATCAATTTAAGCCACGCCCCATTCTATACGGTTATAAGATGCGTGAAATGGATTGCCTCTTCAAAATTCAGGGTAGCACTGCTCTGCAGGGACGTGACGAATGGTCTCTTTCTGAAATTAAGGCATGCTTCTTCACCAGCACACTGGCCATACTGTATGCCATTATGAGGCCATTGAATCAGTGGAGTGCGCAGCGAATTGATCGCGTCATCGAGAATGGTAAGTCGATTGCCAGCAAAGTGTCCAATATGACTTCAGCTTTTGAGCGGGAGATCAAGAAAGTCACTGTCGACGACTACGAATTCAATGTGTGGGTGAGGACTTTTGAGCCGTTAAGCGAGTGGGACACAAGTCTGATCCGTATGATCACAAAAGCTACACAAAAGCGACACTATCTACTCTTTCAAATGGCCAACTGCACATTTGCGCTATATCGCGACGAGTACTTTCACCTGTTCGATCCGTACGGCTCGATGGAGCTCACAAAGCAAGAGGAGGATGAAGAGCAAGAAGAACAAGACAAGGAACAATTAGAAGATAACGAAAAGACTGAAAATTACGAGAAGGATAGAAAGAAGAATTGCCCAAAGGGTGTGAAACTATATGGTGAACGGAATACGGCCTCGTGGATTTTATTCGTCGATGCAGAGTCCTTGATGAGGTACATTAACGAACGCGCCACGCACCGACAATGGGCAAAGAACAAAGAATACCAATTGCACATTGTCGATATACTTTCCTACAAGAAAGCAGCGCCTAAGCAGCGTATATTGCAGCTGCTTACTGACCTCTCAGTGCCAATGGAGTGCGCGGTCACACAACACGGCGATGACGAGTCTGTAATTTGCGCTCATAATGAAACGGTCAGTTGGCTGGACTTGGAAAATGGCCTGCCAGTTTGGAGTCGCATCAATAGACGCAACACCGCGGGCCAATACCGTAATCTGCCGCTGACAAAACTCAAGAAGTTCGACGTTGAAATTCGGGGACGTCTGTGGTCGCTGTGGGGTAATCTGCATCCACAGGCGCCAGTATTCGAGACAGCATCGCGTGGCAAACAGTACCTGGCCTGCAATGTGCTGGCTTGTGGTGCGGCGCGTATCTATCGCATCACCGATTGGAGCTCTCAATTGCTTGACACTATTGTCATCAGCGGCGATAAGTACCATCGCGATAGTCTGGCGAATATCAAGCAAAAGGATTACGAATTCTCATTGGAGGACCTTAACCTGGAGTGTACTTTGGATAATATTAAGTTTGTGGTGCACTTAGAGCATGTGGCCTACGGAAAGTTATACTGCCTGCCCACACACACCAAAATGAATCTCGCCGAGGCGCTGATGTACTTCTTTGGTCACTTCCAATTCGGCATATTGCAGTGCCATAAACGTTCCTTGGCCATTGGACGTACGCTGGGTCATGATGGCGGCTATTTCATGTACGACTGTCAGAGCAGAGATCATCCGCTCTTCCCGAAGGGACAGGGTGCCGCGTATTTGCTGCGCACCAAACATTTGCAGGTTTTACTCTACTGTATTGTGGTGACACTCAACATATCCTACTTCAATGCCCAGTTCACACTGCACAAGGTACTATTGCTGCGAGAGGGAGCACCCATAGAGAATTCGGAGGAAGAGGGCGAGGAGGAGGAAGGCAATTAATACGATCTGGATTACAAAATCTTATATTGTGATATTTCTGAAACTACTATCGAAAAATGTAAACAATAACGAATATATTTGTAAAATTTAATAAATTTATTGAAGTACGCATAAAACTAATTCAACAATAACCAACAATTCGCTCGGCACATGACTTAGTGTCTCAAACGGAAACGAGCATCGTTGCCACCGGTCTTATAGTGATAGCCATCCTCAGTCAACATGTGAGCGGGCTCGGCTTCCATCTGTTCCATCTGTTCGTGGTCAGCAGCAATGGGCATCACTTCCATTATTTGTTGCTGTTCCATTTGTGGCATCTGTTCCATTTGTTCGCGCAACAGTTGCTCCTGGTACTGTTGATAGGTGGGCTGCGACACCTGCATGTCCATGGCTGGTGGCAAATATTGGCCAGCAGACAAGCGTTGCTCTTGCATCATTTCCGATTGCATCATCATGGGCGACATGCTCTGTTCCGGAGCTATGTACTCCTGGGCGGGCATAGGCTCCATTGCAGGTTGCTCAATGGGAGCAAGGTATTCCTGCGATGGCAGAGGTACTGCTTGTTGCTGTTGTGCAGGTGGCAAATACAAAGCGGCCGGCATGCGGACATCAGCTGCAGGTTGTTGCTGCATCATTTGATTCGTATCCATGTGTGTCTGTGGTTGTTGTTCATATTCAATCTGTTCGGGCAATTCTTGGAGCTCTTGCTGCTCGATGGTGGTAGTAGTTGGACCTTCAAAAGAGAACTTTCCCGCTGTTGGTGGTGGTGGCAAGTAGCGTGAGGACAAATGGGAGACATCGGCTGCAGCTATGGCCAATACGGCAAATGCAATTACGAACGATTTCTGTAAGTTGAATTGAAGGAACGGAGCAGATGACTTCGGGAGGACCACACAGTGATAAGGACGATAGGATTCTGTTATTTAAACTTACCATTTTGATTCTTCTTTTCTTCCTAGCAAATGATCTGAATTCCTAAAGTGATGGACGATTTGTGATGCTTGTTGTCAACAGCGGCACGTATTTATATTATCAGCGCACTCCAATCGATATTCGATATCGGTATTGCCAAACCAATAGAGGGGGAAACAAAGGTAAACTGCGGAGACCTTCGCGTGCCAAAAAAGTTACTTCAAATATTTGTCGGATGAATACACACACAAGGTGTAAATTCCGCTCGAATTGTCAGGCGAAAAAACGAATTTATTAAAACTATACGCGATGCACAAACAAATCAACGCAAAGTAAACAATATTTCGAGGTGTTTAGGCCGCCATTATAATTGTTGCATTAAGACGAAATCGCTGGCATCTGATCTTCAGCGCACAAGTGCTTTCAATTACTTAACATCGATCCATGGGCCGGCCGGTCGATCGATCTTCTCATGCGGCTTGTAGTATAAATCATGCTGACTCATTATTTTAATGACTTTAATAAAATAAAAATTAAGCGATTAACCATAACAGTGGTTTCGGTTTCGTTTGTGGCTGAGGCGGCGGCGGCCACTTGACCGCTTTAATAGGCTTTAATTTTATTTACTTCTTTTTTTTTGATAGGAGTTGAAGTTTCTTTGAATGGAGCTGTGCATTGCGTTGGATTTTGGTTTTGGCGCTTGTATTCTTCTCTTGACAAGTGATCGCTGTCAGCTTGTTTAATGGAAGGGTTTAAACTAGATCGATGTGTGCGATCTTTGTCAAGGTTGACTTTGAATTATTTGCAAATAGCTTGAAACCATTTTCAAGGTATTCACAGTTTGCTTGTCAAGTGTGGATGCTTTGCATGTGCGTACTGTGGTGTTAAGCAAAAACGTGTGAATTTTGATGTTGACAATTTTGGCATATTTGCGCTGCGGCAACGACGCGCGTATGTATTTCGATACAGTGTATGGATGGAATGATGATCGACCAAATGAAGCTTCAAAAAAGTTCTGGATTTTCGCAGTTGTAAAGGAAGCTATGAATTAGGAGGTGTTGAATTGTGAGGTTCGAATATATTTCTTTTCAGTTATTCCAAATACAAAATACATCATGTCACATTTTAATATCAACTCAAATAAAATCTTTTCGAAAACAAATTATTTCTAAATATTTTGCACACAAAATTTTACACGTTTTTTGAAATTTAGCCACCTTTTTTTGTATACGTTTGCAAGACAGGAAATAGCCATACTAGTTACTTATCGGATTCCGTTGATTGCATAAGTTCATTTGGAGCGAAAAATTAAATTATGAAATGTGCCACGTGTGAACTAAAAAAGGTAGCCGCGAAAACGCCTTTCCATCAATGCAGTAACGAACACATGCAGCGCAAGGACTGCACTGAGCAATTGGACGGTGAGTGTGGTCCGACGACGCTACCTGTGGAAATTGAGGCTGTCGCTAATTCATCGTACGTCTTTTCAACGGCATTGTTCGCAGATATTGAGACGCAGTCGAGCATTTCGCAGGAGCACTTGAGTATGCAGGCGTCACGAGAAACACTCAGCGAGAGTGAGATGCCTAGACTGGTAGGAGCTCAACAGTTGCTAACTAACAGCTTTTTGGATACGATACCAGCGGCGCCGAGAATGTTGCACCCACAGGAATGTGTTCAAAAGGATTCAAATTACGGCGCTCAGCAAAGGTTCGAAAATGGAATGGAACAAACCAGGGAAGATCCTAGCCTTGCCATTAAGACAGCGAAGCATGATGTAAAATACAGAACCCAAGACAGGGTTTTGTGGAATGGCGAAGGCAACTGTGGCAAAGGTATTCTCGATGTAAGAACTATAATTGCTTTCAGTTTGTAAGCCAATACAAAGATTTTAATTTTAATTTTTCAGGAAACGGACGACTTCAACATTGTGCTCGCCTCCGAAATACGGTTCATGGAATCCACTGAAAGTTTGCAAAATTACTATTCCGGTAGCACACCACATACCACGGTTAGGCCGAAGCTAGAAGAACTGCCACTACCACAACCTCCTCTACCCACAGTCAACCAGCAGCGTATGCTCTCTGCCAAACTATTGCACGATTCCGAATTCAAAAAATCGATTAATTCTTGTGAGTTCGTGGAGAGTTATTTGTGCAGCTATGGACCTCTGGCTTTGTGCCAATTTCCAGCGTACTCCTTCAACCACAGTTGCCATAATAACAACTGCGACAACTGGACGACTGCTCGTGCAGCGCCCACCCGAACCATAAGTATCTCCACGGAGTCTGAACCTAGTTTGATGGCCAAAAAACCTGAGCTATCGTGCAAGCCTTATCCACCGGCTGACTACTTTGTTATGCATGCAACGGGTGACGCTGTGCCAGAAGCGGGTACTCTACCCAATGGCAATAAAATGGAGCAAACCAGTATCGACATGCGACTGCAGAAAGTTCTGGAAACCTTCCAAGAAGATTCCCGACCACTGAAAGTTTCCGAGAAGCCATTGATCGACCAGTCGAAGAACTTCACAAAAATGCACGCCGCCCTAACGCCCATCCTACAACTGCAACCTGAAGCTATTCATAGCAGCTCGCGTGAGCTATCCGCTGAGAAGACAAGCACCGACATTCTCACACATGTGTCCAACTCCCATCGGGCGTTCTATAATCCGCCCACGGAGCCCGTTATTCTGGGAACTAGGCTCGGATCACAGCTTAGTTGTCATTCAGTCGAACCACCACCGCAATTTCAGATGATCGGTTGCTCAAAAGCGTCGGCTAACGAGCTGATTATGTCGAATGCACGCTACGCTAATCTCGTTAGGCCTATACCCGCCTGTCAGCTCAAAATATCAAGGTCTCCCATTAAATGCCCTGAGTCCGCATGTCAGCGTACGATTTTCGTTTCCAATTTCAACACACATCTCACCGTAGACCATTCCAAGCTGCCAATGGAGCGCATTGCACCGCACCAGTGCAAGAACTTCTTCATCGATCCACGGCTCGCGCACTATGGTGTCAGCAAGTGCCATCTGCTATATCTCATACGTGACAAGATATGCGATCTAGGCGGTAGCAAATTCAAGGATTTCCTGCCACTGGTTGTCATGAGCACGCGCGTCAGCTTGCTTGAGCTGTGCGGCGTCAACGAGGTTGAGTCCGCTGAAATTGTATGCAGAAACTCGGGCTTTCTTATGATATGGCTGACGGGCATTGTGCCCGATCAATTCCCCGTATCGGTCAGTCTCACAGTATGGCCACGTTCAGGCCAGGTGCCCACTTTCCATCTGGTTCACTCGGGAGAGGTGTATTCCATACGCAAGTCGCAGTGTGCGGTGGATGTGTGGCAGAGCGGTCAAATGTTATTGCTGTCGTCGCGCGAGGTGGAAATGCTGACCAACGGTGGCAAAGAGATGCTGCAGCTGCAACTTATTGTTCACTAAACAAGCTGCAAAAATTTAAAGTCAAAACAATAGGAGACAGTAACAGGCCGCAGTATCCTGATAACGCCTTAGACAAGAGAATCTAGCCTAATTCGTTGTTAACTGCAAACGCCAATCTCTATATTTTCGATAAGTTTTACGAGTATAACTTTATTGCATATTTTTTTAAATAATAGTATTGAATATAAAATAAATCGAAGCGGTGCTATATTTTTCAAATTAAATTTCCAATTGGATATTGATTCTTTGAAAAGGTAAGTCAATTGAAAATTTGGTCTCAAGATCCCATTTGTACCCGTTGAAAGCTTGGGGAAATGTCTAAAATCAGTTTATAACCATTCCCAATCGAAGAGTATGCACAACATCATGATGTTCACAAATGAAAAAAAAAACAGTTTATAGGGAAACATCATCGAGTTTTGGTTTTGTGTCGAGGCGGCAATACAAACTAATTTTTAATAATGCCCGAAAGTATGTAATGTTTTTTTTTTATTGTGAAGAATTTAAAGCAAAATTCACATCATTTCGAAATTAGCTGGGAACTTTTTGCATCACAAATTTTAAGTCGTTAATTCAATAATTACATTGTTTAGTGTGCCTGGTAATTATCGAATTATTATTTTGGCTACGTCTGTTTTTTCGTCTCTTAAAGTATGCAACAAATTTGTCAAGTCAACAAAATTCATCTGAAAAAATTTTCAATTTCCAATAACAACAAAAATAAATTGTCACTTGAATTTTATAAAATTTTTGATTATTCCATTGTTTTGTTGCACAACTAAACCAAATTACAAGTCCACCATAACCGATATCATGTCAACTGGTGCTTTACCTAAGCTGCAAACATCGCGATCGTTGCTAAGTCGTGACGATTTACGAGTCCAAAATAGTGGAAGCGATTTCTCCTTCGAACTCAAACCGAAGCCAAAACTGACTTGTATACCAGAGAACTACAGCGAATTCTTCAGCGATGCAAGATGTGTCCGTGCATCATCATCTGATCGAAGTGAGTCAGTTATGGAGAAGGTACAATCCCTGAGTGTGTCCAGGAAAGGAGAAAATCCGGAAAAATCATGGTCTGTGCTTTTTATCGGTTCGAAAAGTCATTTCAATGCGAAAAATTTGAGCATGTGAATATTTTGGCTAAATGGTTAGTTCAACAGAAAATTTCTTCAAATTCACCTATGCAATAAAATTTTAATTGACCCAATGCTTGTTGGTTTGTTCTCGAGTTCGAATTTTACCCCAACGTGGATTAAGTTGACAGTGAACTTACCCAAACAAAATAACTTTGTGAACTACATACACCTAAGTAGCAAAAACTGATTATTAAATTTGCAGCAGGCACAAGTAACTGTCCCGTGCATTTTCTAATCGAGTATTTCTCAATCAGGCCTGCATAAACAAACTCGAGGAGCAAAAATGGAAACAAATTTGAAGCGAGCAAACTTATGGAGAACACAGGTGTCTGTTAAAATTAATTTCAGAATTTAATTAGCCAAATAAATTGCATTTATCCAATAATTTGTTCATTTCAAAGTTGTACATTTTCTCGAAGGTTGGGATAAATTTGTAATTTATATGTACAATGTGTAACAGAAAACACATCTAATCGAAAAATGATCCAATCATGTTTTTATTGCCATATCTGCATTGACCGAAATGTTTGCTGTATGTGCGAACCGATCCGTTCGAATTCTCTCTGGTGTGAAAACTTTGAGATTGAAAACCATTCGTCAAAAAACAACAAAAAAATCGCCAGCAAATAATTCATGCAAAATATATTAAAATTTCCATAAACATGTACGAAAAAAAATGATTATCAGCCATAGCGAATATGATAAGTGCCCTACACCTAGTTGGATTGGATTGATCTCATTTTTCAGCTGTCTATTGCTTTACTGATCCTGGATTCATGTTGTAGTACACATTTACACCAATGTTGTTTGTTTGTTTGCTTTTCTTTTGTTTTGCCCATAACTCATTTAATTGGAAATCTCAATTCGATTTATGTTCCTCTTGCAGCTTGACCCACAATCCGTTTCACTCAAAGCACAACTTTTCGATCATATCAAGTTTGCACGTTGTTGGTACCGAAATAAGTTTGTCTGTTATGTTATTTTGAGATTGAAGCATTATTTTCGAAACATTCCGTAAGAAATGAGGCATCACCACCACATGTGCTCAATGTGTTTTCGCTAGTTTCGAAAATTAGAAATGTCTGGAATGTTTTTTTAATCGAGAATTTAATGTAATTTTTTTATACTATTTTGCAGATTCAACGTCTTACTATGTACACTTTAAAATAGTGGCGCAAATCATGCGTGCCTAAGAAAAGTAAGGGAAAACAAACACTTTATTCACACACAAATTTTTGGCATGAAAATACATTTTGGAAAGATTTCCAAAACAACACACACGCCCGTATTCATAAAATCATTGGAAAAGGAACAAGTGGCACATACCAGGACGGGATTCAGAATTACCACATTACTGTCTATGTCGAATTTCGACAATTCGTCATACCTGTTTGCCTACTTGTCTGCGATCATAAGAAATCTTAGTCAGTTTTCATCGGTATGAGTAATTTTAACTTCGCTCGAAACCATCAATGAATTCATTTCATTTATTTATACTTTATTCATGAGATATTTTTAACAAATTACATGGTACGCCCTCTCCATTAAGTGCTGCTGCCACACACATCGTCATATCATATTGCTTGGAGGGTGGCGAGTGCGGAGCAAGTATGCGGTACTAGGTCAATATGACAATTTGTGCGAATGCCAGTGGCGTATTTGATTCGTTACGCCGAAGTTCGATAATATCATGGCACACATGTCTACACAAAGTGTTTACGAACACCCACAAAAACTAATAGAGTAATTACAATAAAAAGCTCATACAAATTATTCTTGAATTTGTACACTTTCAATAGTTGTTGTTTGTGGTTTTTAGTGTGACCAATCCATGACGCCATTCTTATTTAAGTGGTTGAATGAATGGAGGACTGTGAGAAACTTTGTAGGATAGAATTTTGCAAAGCTTAGCGTGGACGCGAACCGGAAATGTTGACTGCGAAATAACGATCCTCCACTCAAATCCACCCACTTCTTCTAGAACAGGTCTCACAAATGGTTCCTTTGAAAACTTTTACAGTGTAATTGAAAATATTCGCATATTAATTACAAATAAGAATTGTGATCCCAATTTCTACTTCAGTATCCGCAATAAATCAATTTAGCTCTCTTAAACTATTTACAGCAATTGCCAATGTCGAGATCATTGAATCATACGACTTCTTCAATAGTCTGTCGTACCAGCCACACACACACACACACACACAGAAACTTTTATTTTATTTGATGGCAATTCATTGGTTTGATGCAAATTTAATAGGAATTTATAATTACAAATATTTTGACGATGTAAGTAAAACATTCGAGAGCGAGTGGCGCTGCTGTGATCCGCTGTGAGTATGCTCGTAAATTTACGATATGATCGGCGCAGTAGCAGCGACAACTCAATATTTGTGGGTACTACCATGTACTGTATTGTAAAGTAGGTGCACATTAGCATTACACTTGAGAATGAACGGATGACGTTCATCATTGCTGTTGTGGCGTTTAAATTGTGATTAATTAATGGAGACATCAGCGGAATAACTGGTTGTTGCTCCGTTTTGTAATGATGTCATTACTTTGTAATTGATAATGTAAATAAGTGTGAACACTGCGAATTGTGTTATGAATTTAAAGAGTCAAATAGATAATTAATGTAAAGTAAGGAAGATACAAAGTAAGTGAGGAGGCAAACTACACTGAATGCAAATTGTATTGGTTGTGATCCTTATCACATCTGGCGACTGTATAGAAAATGCAGTTATTGTCCTACAGCGCATTCGGAAATATTTCCAAACTATTACTCAATATTAAGTAATAGTTTGGTGCACTTAAATTTTAATTATTAATAAGTATTTCCAACAAT
This sequence comes from Heteromyza rotundicornis, assembly GCA_951394025.1. NCBI lineage: Eukaryota > Metazoa > Arthropoda > Insecta > Diptera > Heleomyzidae > Heteromyza > Heteromyza rotundicornis. Next base: position 83,505,114 of record OX596010.1, on the reverse strand, counting down.
TACCGCAACTAAAAGTAGCAATTAATAACAATTTGCCAGCCTTTGTAATTTGACAAAATGCACACTGCCGTAAAGGTCACTGGCATCAGTTAGCACCGATATATGTATGCCTTTTTCTAATTATAAAAACATGTTGGCCATGCTGAAACAGCGTCACAACGTTGCGGCTTAAACAATGTTACGCACCGCTGTATAATGAGATACGCGATCCGCAAGATGCAAATACCAAAAAGTTAAATTGCCGAACAGCAATTTCTGTTGTTTGTTTTTGGTTGGTGTCTGTGTGCAGACATGTCATTTGGCCAGTGATGAAAATGCACTGCTGCAGTACAATTATAATTACACTGTAGTTCGGCGATAATGTCCAAAATACTGCTTCCGCGTTGGGCAGATTTTTTGGACTTTAAAATAGTACTACACAGTCTGATAAAATTCCAATTTTGGCATTTTATACGCATGCAGTACACGTGTCACCAATCTAATGATGAAAGATTTCCTTGTGCCGAAGTTGAACTCACAAACACTACGTACGTCATACGCAAAATTTAAATTAATTTACTGCTTAAGGAAGCCTTCACAGTGACATCCACCCATCTTCGGGCTAGTTAATCAAGATAATTAATAATGAACAATCTAAATTATAATTGTCAAAATTTATAAAATTGTCATCAGTTTCAATTTCAGCTTTGGCCCACAATATTCCACAATGTGTCAAGGTTATTATGAGACAGATGTGGCCCACAAATAAGGAAGCAAAGTACAATCTTTACACTCGTAGCGCAAAAATAGGGTTAATTGAATCAAATGACTTAATTTTGAATTGTCCGTGCTACCAGAAGGCACTCCATTATCGGCCGCCTCACATTTGAACTTGACACTTAAAGGCAATTGAATACGGCGAATACGATGTGACATTTCGGTTTCGCAAGCAACAACCAAATACCAATGTGTTTTCCCAAAACGTAAAATTTATTGGCACTTTTCAAGTGCAGTAAAAACAAAAAAGTAAAACACGAAGAAAAGAAGGTGTGAAAAGGCAATTTATCAACTAATTACTTGCGGTTAAAAATAGATGCTAATGGGCGCTTTTGAGTAGTAGCGGCAAATGGAAATGGAAAGTGCTGAAAGCGTGCTTCAAGCACTTTCATTTATTTTTAAATAATACAGAAAAAACCCCGCAGTATACAATTAGAAATTCGCACTTTTAAATAAAAACGATCAAATATTTTAGGGAAAGGCCAGCCTTAGTGGCTGTTACAAATCGTTGTGCACCTTTAGGTATAATTCTCTTTAAAAGCAACTTAAGATGAAATGGTCTCGATCTCGCCGATATTTGTAACGCCGAGATGATTTCGACGAGGATCGTTTGAAAGTATCGATCCGATTTTTTTATACTTATGCAATATATTTCACCGGAAGCGATATTAACCTTTGATCAATTGTTTGTTGTTGACTTGACTGATTCATCTTAGTTCCCCAGTTTTTTTTCTGAAACTAAAAATATACTACAAATTCTCGTTTGACATGTCCCTTTCTCATCAAATCGAATATCCACTCACCACAAGGTGTAGTGCACGAAAATAATGTTCATGATCGCGTTAGTGACCGTTGTGGCTTGACGCCAATAAACGAGATGGGAAAGGCGATGCGGTATGGCACCTAATAAACGCCTCGACGTTAATGAGTGTGCCAAAAACGAATACAATATAAAAGAGTTGTCAAAACAATTGCCAATTTGCTTATTTCGGCTGATGAGCTCGCCTTAATTGGCGCAGAGCCCAACCGTCCGTCCAATGTACGAGGAACGCCTGTGTGTATATCGATGTGATCTGTCATTGATCAATGCGATTGCATGAATGAAAAGTGCAGATGAAGTCATCGCGATTTAATTCGAAGGGAACAACCGTAGGGGATGGAGGGGGGATATTTCATAATAATTGTAAATTGAAAATAGAAAAGAATCCAATACTCTGCAGCAACTATGAATGAATTGGAGGTGATGATGATCAGCAGCACCACCACCGATCGATGGGTGCCAGCAATAATATAAATCGAGTGAAATTTCTTTTCAATTGCTGAAATGCGGAAGCAAACACAATCGTATGAAAACGCCTCAACATTGAAGTGAATTTGGCTTTCATTATCTTCTCATTTGTATGCGCCCACCAGGCCCCTACAGAGATATTAGATGGAAATAACTGCGGAATGGCGTTGAAAAGTTTTTCTTGTATATGAAAAAAAAGTGCAAACAACTTTTATGGTCTCAAGTTAATTTGCAAATTGTTCAAAATTTCAGATCAGAGCCAAGTCGCGGGCCATTGAAGTTCGCCCATTTTCCTTTTATCAAATTGGCCGACGCTGCTCTTGTTGCAATTATATTTCATGCTTTTTTGAATGAGTTGATTGATTGAGTGATGGCCTGGTGTGGTTCACACTTCCAGTTCTCTGTATATTAATAACTTGAATTAAAAGATATTGAAATTATTGAAACTTTTTGCGGCAAAAAATAATAATTTTTTTTTAATGAAAGTCGTTTGCAATTGATTAAATGATACAATGCATGCATTTGAATTCATTTTGTTTTATTGTACTAAAAGTTAAGATCTAGCCTTCATTCTTGACTCTTCAGACATTTCCTAATTGGCAAGTATGATTGTTGTGTATTGTATGTACAATGTACTGCATTGTTGCTTACCGAGATATCAACTTCAATACATGTTTTTTTTCTCAGAGTACAGTGACAGACACTTAGCAAAAAAAAAGTGGAAAATTGATAACCGACCCGAGTTGCTCTTGTCATTCACATTGTCAAAAGTGTTTATAAATTTGTCAATTGTCGCTGATGTCATTCAGGCGTTAGCATAGCGTTGCGGTCGATTCTCATCGAAGCACATCTGTAACCCAGTGATCGAGTTTCCATTGGCACACATTGACAGACATATGAGCGCTAGCTGAATTTTGCCTGAAACTTGTTGCAAGATTTGTACTCGTATGTAAATTCGCACTCCAATTAAAAACTTTTTTTTTTGCTTTTCGCCAAACAACTTGAGAAGTTTTCAGCTAGGTGGGGTTAAGTCGGCATGTCAATGTGCTACAGTCAAAATATTTGCCGTTTATAAATTTACTAAAAATGTCTTAAATCGATTAAGTAGACATTAAATGCTAATAAATAGTTAGGTTGAGAGTTAGAAAAGCTGTTGTTTTTTTAATTTAAAAAAATATCTTATTAACCTTTGACATTAACATGACCTGGTGTCATAAGTGTAGGGTTGCGAAAGCAAAATTTTTTTCGTTCACTTATTTATTAAGAGTGACGCTTAAAGTGTTGAGGGTTTTCTACATTCTGTTGTGATGACATCATGGTGAATGCCTTCAAAAGTATTTTGCATTTGTGAGGTATGTAGGCAGGCTTTCTGAAAGTACAGATTTCGATTAGAAAAAGTACAAACATTTGACATTTGTAGTCACTCCTATACTAGATGCAAGAAATTGACCACCTCAATTTTCTTCAACATTTGGCCAACAATTCACAGCAATTATAGAGCATCAAATTGGAAAGAGCAAGAAGATAAATGAACATTGGACAGGCAAAACGCAAAATGTCAAAAGCAATTGTCTGTGTGTCAACTTGATATTTTGATAATTTAAACGCCCCTGACCTTTCGTGCAGAACGTTGAATAGAAAAGCTCTACAGTCATTTCCAAATCGTAGATCAAGAAAATGAAATGTTTAATTTATAAATACGGCAACTCTACCTATTTATATCGGAGAGGAGAAGTTATTAAATTAAATCTTAAAATCGGGCATTTAAACTTGTATTTAAAATAAGGCTACCCTTTGAGAGTTAACACTCTAATGAAATTTCAATTGTAATTACAGTGACATCCACAATTAACCCATCTATGCGATACTTAAATCTACCAGAAAATATTATGTATTCAACTTGTAGTTGACACCTTAATTATTTACACGGTAAAAGTGTTGAAAATTTCATTTCAGTTGTGGGGAAAACTTTTAGCTTTTTTCCGTGGAATTTCGAAACATGCTAAGAGTGAAAAAAGCTGTGCATCATTTGCATAAAATCACACACACAAATTCGAATGCACACCATTTGAAAGTGCGCGTGCCTTATCGAGTGCACTAAACCCAAAAACGGCGCTTATGTTGCGCGCTTGAGTTTTGCATTTGTGGTCGCATATATGTATTTGCATAGAAACGGCACCAATCACATGCAATTTTATGTCGCATGCGTCATCGATAACTGTACGAAAATGATGTCGATGTTGCATCCATAAAGATGAAAGCGTTGCCACAAGGCTTTACTTCAAGTAAAATGGCTGACATTAAAACGACAACAATTACATTTTTATTAATTAAATTGCATTTAATAAGAGTTACTAAGTTTCTAAACGATTCTAATTTATTCTAAATGATTTCGAAATGTGGCAACACCTTTTTGGACGAGTCAATGGCATTTTCGTGCTTCACATCGGTCTTGTTTTACATAATTTGAATTTAAACGGTTTAATGTGTCAGTAAACCTTCTTTATTTATTTTTTTTCTCTCTCTCGTCAGTGAACCGATGGGGGGAATTACTGCTGCGGACGTGTTGTTTTTGGCACATTTTCACCTGCAGCAATAAATGCAAATGCTTTGCGGCGATATGCATTAAGCGCATTTATTGCTTACACATTTGCCTAAATATTTGTGTTGATTTTGTGTGGTTTTTACAAAATTGTTTTTGTTTCGTCTTGTTTTCGTGTCACATTTGCTTGACAATTTGGCAGGCAAATATTTGTTGTTTTTAGTGTGTTTTGTGGTTGTCGAAATTCATGTTTGCACCTTTTTGTGAAATTTAAAAAGATTTCGGTAAATGTTACAGTGGATGCTTCTGAGGCATACAAATTTATTTCAAAGGTAAATTTAAAAATTTCCATTAATTTCAGCATCAAAAATTGTAATCTTTATATTTTACGATATAATATTTAACACTAGTGGCCTTAGCTCAGTGAGTAGAACATCTAACTTACAATCGCGCGGTGTCAAGTTCAACTCCAGCCCCTGGCACCAAGCAATGGCCAACTTACTAGAGTATAATTTGCCATGAAGATACTTCACTTTGCATTTTGGGACTGGCACTCAACTATAAAGAATTAAAGAAATTAAGTTGTCTCTGTGAGAAGTTGCAGCTCGAAGTTCGGCCAAGATCCCCCGAAGGTCGTAGTGCTAAATATCAATTTATTTTCAACATTAAAAGTGAGACGCAGCTTAGTTTGGCTTAGCTGAATTGCGATTTGTTCGACTTCTTGTAATCCTCAAGCAAATCGAAGTTTATTGCACGCATCGAAAACGCACGGTCGGTAAATCACACGGGAGCCGTGGCTGCTTCTGTGCAAGCTGTTGCCACCAATGGAAACCAATTAGCGGCTGTCGATGTTGAACAGCGAAATGCAATTAAATTGCCGCATGCACAAAGACGTGTGTGTGGCGCTTGTGCTGAAATGCGTTTCGCTTTAAAGTTTAAACGTTTTTCGATTGATCGCACGCGAGTAAATCTGGCATAATTTTTCTTTCAAATTGCCCATAAAATCAACAGCAATCAATTAAGCACCAGTCTGAGTGAATCGATTTGACTGGAATGACATTTAAAATGCAATTGAAAGCTTGCAGCCGATAACAATGACAGAGATTTTCACTTTGCCGAGTAGTGAAATATTCAGTCAACTATTTATTTGTTTCAACATATGATTCATGTCTAAGAAAAAGGTATGATTTGTGAATTCCGCTATTTCCACTGAACAACCACTTTAATTTCACCATGCGAATTCCACTTGCTGTTGTACTGTACCATTCATTATCGCTTCATCTGCTCATGCAAATTGTGTGGCTCAATCATCTTTGGCATAACCTTAAACGCTGCACCACCGATTAGTCACCTTTTGTGGTGTGATTTGATGGAGCACTGCAATTGCAGTGAATCATGTGTGCAGTAATTTCTATTCCCAGCACATGCATGTTTTGATATTTGTTTCCAATTAATTTCAAATTTGTTTTCCGAAATTTTTAATCTTTTTTTGTGGAAATTTCTTTTCCTTGGAAATTCAATTGATTTTGTAAATTAACAAGAAAATCACGTTAATAGCACTATGATGACACAATGCTCTATAATAGTTAAATGCTTAAGCGCTTGATAGCGGTATTCACAATTTAGAATAGATGGCCGGACAGATGGCGTAAACGTCATTTGAACAAAACTTGAGCAGACTTTTTGGGTCTATAAATAAAAATTGCACAAAAACTAGACCCAAATTGAAGCCAAAGCAAATACTTTTGATATTGCACACACACTTTGTGGCCATAAGTCAGTCTGTCATTAAACGTGCGACGCTATTGAATTGCAGACGGCTTCATTTACATGCCAAAGCGAAGAGTACACATGAGTGTATGATAAAAAGAATATGGCATTACTTCAAAGGGAATCGCTGGAAATGTTGCACATCAATTTGACAGCTTATTGACACAAGTGCTGTTGCATTTTTTGGCAGCCATTACGAAATGCATTGGAAAGAGACTCCAAAAAGTGAAGAACCATTTTTGGTTTTGCAATGTTCTTGAGCAAATTGGTGTTATGAGTAATAAGTATTTTCATATTTGTTTTAATTCGTGAAAAACGCTTAACTGCCAATGCCACGTCCTTGAATTTCATATTTTTCTTTATTATGAATCGCACATTCCGAGTGCAAGTTGGCATACACAATTATATTGTTCTTTCAACTGAAGCATTAGTTTTTATGATATTGCCTGCGGGCTCATTTCCAGCCAATGTTGTTAATAGCAGCGAAACATTTGCGCCGCGCGAGAGACGAACGCCGGCTGCTAAGCTGTGGGAAATGGCTGCCCGGCATGCTAACGCACTATTCACTATTAAATTTAGTCGATCGAGTGGCAAAGCCAACCAAACTGATCCGTCGTCCTCCCACCCATTGTAATCTCTTGCCCAAGAAGCTAGGCACGCACCTACATACGACTTCCTCAGCCATTGTAGGCGCACTTTCATTCGTCATCTCTATTTTTAGGCCATTTTATAGATCAGCATCTGCAGCTTCATCATTTCAGTGCTTTTACGAATATTTTGCCATTTATTTTCCAAGTAGGTTTTCACCCCATTGTTCCACACGAAAACGAAAATGTATAAAATCGTGATTAATTGCAATGCAAAATTGTCGGAAAATTCGGAAAATTCGAAAAATTATGTGTAAACTGTTTTGAGTAATTGTTGCGAGACCGATGAGGGAATTTTCGAAAATCTTTGAGATCTTTTCTTTTAACTTTCAATTAATTTGCAATGGTTTTTGAGTATTTTTCAAAAGTTAATTTCATTATTTTTCATTTAAATATAAATCTTTTTTGGAATCAAAATTTCCTTTACCTTTCATACTTGCACTTATGAATTTTGGTTGAAAAATTGTTTACTAATGCTAATAAGCAAATTCGAAGTCGTTCCATTATTTTAACATACAATTTTCGTCGAATTTTTAAGTAACACAAATAAAGCGAATAAGGAATCTAGAACAGTCGGTGTGAGTGACTGTGGCCAACGTACTACACCCGCTTCCAGTAAATAAATCGAATTCTCTTATTCAATCAATGGTCATTAATTCACAGAACTCGACACAAATGATATGCAAGTCCATCTGATATTGCCTCTCGACGAGTAGGGCACTGTAGATGTTAGCTTGAGCTGCATCGTTTTGCTTTGTCTGCGTGGCAGGCAACAATGATGCCACAAAAATGTGTGTACCAAACTACCATCAAAACGCGAATGTTTATGAGATGCTTTAAATGTGTTTTCTTTTTTATGTTGATTGTTTTTTTTTTGTCGTATTTTTTGTTTTTGATATTTTGTGGAGTGATCCAAATTATTCAGTTTTTTTGTTTATCATTAAAAAATTCATATTAATAACTTGAAAAATTAAACGGTATTTTATGTGTTGCATATGTGGCACGGGCGACGGCATCAATGTCTTTACCAATGACCGCAAATGAGGTCAGAATTGTATTTGTTTTGGCTAATATTTGGGCTAATTTGCCAACGTGGGCACACAGAGGGAATAGGTTTGCTTCTAAATGCAATGGTGTGTGATGCAATGGTATCCCTTACCGAACACTAATCTATACAAAGTTGCTTGATTGTTGAATGGATTCGAGTTGTTGATGGATTAAATTATTTATGATGCAGGATATTTGGATTTAATCAATGGAATTGCATAGTCAATGTTATTATTTATGCCTTAACTCAGAGACCCTTCACGCTTTGTTGTCACAAAAATGTTTAAAATGTATTTTTTTTATTTATAGTATGACTTTGCCACTGACTAATGACTATTTGGGGTTACTAAAAAAAATAATATAAAAAATGCATCTTTTGCTTCTTTCGTTTTTTGGGATATTATCATGGCATGTTAAGTAGAATCTTCACCAAAAGGAAATTTCGAAATAAACTTCACGAACTGCGCCTAACGTTAGAAGAAGAAAATATTCTAATATTATTTTTGAAATATTAGAAGACTATCTAATCTACAAGACGTTGACTATATATTGATTATTAAAAATAAATGTATCTTTTTAGCAATGATATTTTCGCCACCCTTACGACATCTGGCGCCGTGGCTTAGTTGGTTAAAGCGCCTGTCTAGTAAACAGGAGATCATGAGTTCGAATCTCGTCGGGGCCTTTGCAATTCGTAGAGTTGGAATTTTTTTACAAAATTTTAGAGAAGTTTTTCGCAGGGGAAATTTGGATTTTAATTTAACAGGTCAATTCTAGGGAAAGATTTTAGAGAAAGCCGGATCCAATATCTCTAAATTTCATTGTATCTTTACTGAAGTTATACAGAAGAACGTTATTTTTCCTTTTTTTTGTATATACTCTTTAAGTTAACTGTCGCTTACGATAAAATGTACACCCCTATATCTTTGGGTTCGAGTAGCTTTTTGTGGACGACCATTTGTGTTTCATTCAATTGTTCTATAAAAGGTGAAACTGATGATAATTTTCCAATTTTTTATTTGCATGTTTGAATTGAAACCCATATGCATATTCACTTCCTTAATTACAATTTTTGTTGACCTCCTTCATATATTTTTCGTATTCAACATTTTTACTGTGACTGTTGCTTGACTGTATTCTCAAAAACTTCTTTTAATTTGACTTTAATAATTTTTTTAATGTCTTTGGCAGACATTGCCTTAAGTTTTTGCATGATGACGACGATAAGACGCAATCTGCTTTAATTAAGTTGTGTTTTCTTTTTGTGCCTTTTTTGTGTGGCATGGAATCAATTGGAATCGGAAACTTTACTTGACAGATGAATTAATGACTTGTGAGTGAGGCATGGAAATGCCCAAATTTTTCATTGAATTGCAAAGACAAAAAAGGCGGGTAAAGTGTTTTTTTTTTTATAAATTTTTATTTAAAAATGAAGAGTTAGAAATTTACTTTTCTAACAGAAGAAAACGGGATATAGTACGATGGTTTCGGATTCCTTTATTGTAAAACTATGACATTTCGACTGTGACCCACATCTATCATCACGTGTTCCACACCCACATACTTGAATGCATATTATGAAATATCTTTTCCCCGCTGGCAGATAAAAGCCGACAAACCCCCTCAGGGCCAATTAAAAGCTGATTAAACTTGAATCGTAAACACTTAAGTAATCGCTCGGCTGATTTCTGTTACATCATGTGAACTTGCTGAGGTGGAGAAACGCTGATAACACTGCACTGAGACGAGCATCGATCCTAAATGCGATTAGATTTCACTTCCCAATACATTGCAAACAAACAAAATGAAATCATCTACTAAGTAACGCGAAATAATACAGAATTCCATAATACACTGTTGCACGACCGTAAGGAAAAATGTATAAATAACATTTGAATGTAAATAAATAACAACGCAGATTGCATCACTTGTACGTGTTTAACGCGCTTTTTACCCTTAGTGCGCTAAGCTGATTCCAACATCGTTGAGATTCAATTGGAACAGACGGACACACCGATTCGCTCACTCACTCACATTGACACAATGCACGTATCCGTGAGTTCTTGAAGGCTTGTAAACAAAATTAAAATTACTGCCAACCAAGTTGTGAGAGACGAACGAGCCGCTTAAGCGCTTTTACTTCTGCTTACTCACCATTTTTGGCGCCGTTAACCAGATTAGCCGGCAAACGTCAGTCGCTGCGTATACGCAACGCAGTGAATTGTTTGTAAATAAAAATGCAGCGAAAAAGCTTTGAGTTGAGAGCACAGAAATCCCACGAAACAGCTGATTAGTTGCGCTTATTTACAAGAGAGTGCTTTTTGTAATGATTGCAAACACATGTTTGTAACAGACGTAAAAAAGTTGCCTCCATGAATATTTGTGGTTGCTGCCTATTAGTTTTCACTTTTCAATTTTTGAGTTTCGCCAAATAAATACTTGGCAATTATCTTAAAATTACGATCGTCCAAAACGTTCGTTAATTAAAGGCCATAAATCGCCAAAGACACACCCCAGCCCAAATATCAAAGTTCCAAAAATATGAACAGACAATCCGTATGAGCTCATCCGTAGCCACCAGACACATGCTTTCAGCAGATTTCGCACATATCCTGCCTGAAATTGATTATTTCACCAACAATTTTTGAACAAGCTTAGCAAAAAGTGCGAATGGATTGTGGAAAGGGAATCTAAATCACAGCATCAAACATCATTCAGCAACAAATCAAGTGGCTAAGAAAAAAAAAATACTCAAGCAACAATAATAAATAACCCAGCAGTTCGCCAAGTAGCGATTTCCACTCGTCGCTAGTAAAGTGACACTACCCACTAAACTAGTGCAAGGGAATGAATAAATTCGTCATAATAAAATGAGGTTGGGGAAAATTTGATCCCCTTTCATTAATGAAAATACTATTGCATGGTGGCGCATAAAATCGAACATCACCATGTTAAATTTGCCAGTTGCAAACAAAGAAAGTAGATTAGCGCTCTAATGGTGGTTCGATTAGTGAATTCGTTAGTTCTGAACTACAACCGCGCACTGCTGACCAATGTAAAAACAAACTCCAATACAAGTAAAGCCCAACAATCACATCCGGTGGTACTTATTTATTTATGCGAGCAACAAAACAAATAAACTTGCTTGTATTTGAAAGCGTTTAAATGCGAGAGTGCTTGCCGGCTTTTGTCCAATCTGAGCATGAGAGAGTAAAAGAGCGAAGACATCACAAGCAATAGGCCCCCTTTTTGGCAGCTTTTGCAACAATTGTTGCGCACGCCATCGAATCTTTTAGTTTTTTGGCGACTGTTGAGGTTTGCTCAGTTGCGATTTAACACTCGGTCTGACCAAACGTGCGAGTTGTGCTGGGAAACAGACACAAGTGATGTGTGATTTTTCTCAAGTGTTTTTTGCGCATAAATTCTCCGTTTTTAATTTTGAATAAAACTTTCAAACGAAGTTATTTAAAATCAAATCCAAAATTTCTAACAAAAAAAATTTATAATTCTGTATAAATTAATAAACAAAAAAGTGCAAAAACAAGTAAATTATAGAAAGAAAAAAAACAACTGAACATTTTTGAAATTATTTGAAACTTGATTTGGAAGACTGTCTGTCGGATTTCTACTTAACGTTTTGGAATTGCTGCACAAAAGGTTTGAAACGAAATTCTATCTATTTTCTCCAGTTTATGAATCCGTTTAATCTCTTTAGGAAAATATTTTTAAAACTTTCGAAGAACCAAATTACAACATATAGCGTTCTATGTTTCTTAGCTTAAGTCTTACTTAGCGAAATGCTATTGCTGTAAAGAAAATACCCTTAGCCTTGTGTGTGTGTAAATATTCTTTAGCCAAATTTATCAAACAAAATTAAATCACCATTTTTATAATCAATTCAAAGAAACCATTTAAATAATAAATTCTGTGGTCCAAGAAACAATAGTCGCCTAAGTCGACTCAAAAAGAATCCAGTTTAATCGTTTACGGTATTCTACTCAATAAAAAATTTTTTTTTACAATTACAAAAACATAAAATACACCGAAAAAATATTTTTACGCAATAGTGAATATCTCGAAACTGTGGAAATAATTTTTGAAACTCTTTGCTTACTTTAAAGCATTTAAGAAAACGCTTTTTAGATAGTTAGTAGCTGCGACAAAGTATTCATCACACAAAACTGATTCAATGCAGCCTTTTAAAAGCTTTACTTTTGAAATTGCAGGTGGGATTACAGCTTCCCCCAAGTGCGTCTTTGGATATTTTTTGGATGAATCATAATGCTGCCCACAAGTACGTCCCTGGGATGTCTTTTGGGTGAATCGTGTCACTTGGGATTATCCAACCTCCAAGTGCATTTTTGGAACTTTTTTCAGTGAATCACGTCCCTTGAGAGTTCTAAAAATCTATAAAAAAAAAACGTTCCAATGACTTGTGAGTTAGTCTAATCCCAAGTGACATGTTTCAAAACAAAATTCCAAGAACTCAAATTTAATTGAAAATTGGATTTTTTTCCGAATGACCATCTCCTTCCTATTGCTTTTATTTTATTATCACACAAAGCAACTTAAAAGTAAAACAAGCATTCCAAGCTTTGAAAAGGCAGCAATAAAACACTTTTGTGTGATGAATACTTTGTCGTAGCAAACTGTTAAAAAGGCATTTTCTTAAATGCTGCAAAGTAACCAAAGCCTTTCAAAAATAAAATGTTTGTTGCCTTCTTAAGCAAATCATTTCAAACCGGGTATTTGCTTTTCTTCCCTTTGCTTTTAAGCCACTAGTAAATATTTCGAACTCACGTAACTCATTTAAAAATTTATAGAATTTACGTCAGTTCGTGATATTGCTATCCTCTAAATATAAAAGACTTTTTCTCTTCCTCAGACTCTTTTCGCAATTATACACAAATGTTCAGTTTGCATAAAAAACCATTTCGTTGGACAAAATAGTTTCAACTTTGAAAAGCACAAAGCAACTGACTGAATATCATGATTAACATAAACTGAATATTTGTTAATTAAAGCATTTTACCAACTCATACAAACAAATTTGTTTTTCTAATTTACACATTGCGCAAAACTACTTGTATACAAGAACTTAGTGAATCGACTTGTCAAACGGTGGCAACTACTTAATTTAGTAACGATTTAAAAGAAATGGACACAAATTTTGGCATTAATTTTTCAACCCAACCAAAAGATATATTCAACAATTTTATTTGCACGATATCTATGTATACATTGTGTGGGCAATTCATTTCCATTGGTGTCTGTTCGCCTTGGAAATGAAAATAAATTCGGCATCAAATTTCCTTGGATGCCAATTTAACTGTGCATTTTATTTCGGCTGCCACCACTTTTGGTGGATAGCTGGAAGACTCGACTCGGCACTCGGCGGCACTTGGCCACATTGTGGAATAGCACGATGCTGAACTTGAAAGTGAGTTAGTTGAAAATTGTGTGTTTGCTAAAATTGGTATGTATGTATTTGGTATTTGATATTTTTATTTCTTTACTTTTGATGCTGCAAAGGGTCATTTAAATTGAATCAAGCTGGTGTGGTGCCTCCTCTTTTGAATGTTTCGTTTTTGTGTGTGTATTTTTTGTACACATTTTTTTTCTTTGGGGTGTTTAAGTGATTTATTATTACATTTGCTGATTTCATTTTCATTCGTTTCATCTTGTTCCTTTTACTTTCCGATCTGCCTTTTGCTAATGAGTTAAAAACGAAATTAACTGCCAACGGCCGCTTCCGTTCTTTTGAATTTGGCATAATTTATTTAAAGCCCTTCTTTCAAGGGACCCTAAAAATAAAAATTCTCAATTTTCGGCATCTTTTTATGCTGGAATTGCAGATTTTTTGTGTGTTTATTGCAATGTTCTTCGCTAGTATTTATTGTACTATTAAATAAGAATAGGAATAGGATGACTGCATTTAGGGTAAATTGAAGATGGGAGATCACCAGACCGTGGCCCTGATATAAATATGTAAAGAAATATTGTGGTCAAAAACCACAATCGCTGAAGTCGAAAAAGCACAGTTTCGTAATAACCTTTTACTTGGTTAATCCCGTGAGAATGCAGAGTCGGTTTGTACTTAGACCAATTGAGAAGACATTTATGACAGCGCATTAGACTCATATTTCTTAATTAGATTAAAACCGCCGCTGGGATTTACATGCGGTTCCTACTCTGACTAAGAACATCCAAAGCTATAAAACAATATATATTTCCAATGGTTTTCAATTAAAAATATAACATTTTCAATGAAAAACATTTCGGGCCGTACAAATAGCCAACTTTAATCTAAGTGACCTTCATTTCGATAGTAGCCTACGGACAAAAATATAAATTCAATGTGAACAAAAAACGAACGAAATTGTCCAAAAAATATCGAATGCATTGTACAGAATCGAAAGCGGAATTCGCACGTACCTGCCCTGTTTGTTTTATGCCGGTTTATTTTTAGACGTTAGCACGAAATGCCCAAAATAAATCTAAAAGATAAAAGCTCTCCCCCACCAAACAAACAATAAAAAAAAAAAAGAAGACCAACAAATTCGCACACAAGGACATTGAAAAGACCAAACAAACACACACATACAAAAACAACGACAACAGTATGAAAGCATCTACGGCTGCCTACAAAGCAAAGTAAAAATAAAATTTAAGTCGCTACAAAAAGGAGCTGCAAAATAAAGGAAAACCGCACCACAGTAAAGGTAAAAACCGAAGCGTGGCAAGCCTTTTTAGGGAAAATGTAGGTAAAATGCTTTCAAAAGGCCGCATGAAATTAATTTAAAAGTAAAACTCTAAAAAATTAGAAGAAAAACGAAACAAAATTAAAAAAAGGACGCGGAAAATTTTAGCAACGACTTTTGTGTGTGGGTGTGTGTGTGTAGATGTGAACCTCCTCGCATGTGACAATGTCAGCAGTTTTCCTACTTAACCGCGTTCCTAGGCCAAGGTTAACGTAGAAAATAAAACCGAAATGTTTACGAACGAAAGCGACAATGTGTCCTCTTATTTCGGACGTATTCGCTTAAGTGCACGCTGTACGGAGCCCGCACTCACATTTAAACACAAACACTCCCACGAAAATACAGGCTAGTCAATTCACATTTGATTGTCGCTTTGGTATTGTCGAAAATGGTGGCGTTTTTATTCCTGGCAATGTGGGTCACCAATAAATTTATAATTTTTTAACCATCCGAAAAGATACGGCAGATACTATAAATCGATTCTAAAGTGAAGAGACCGCTAGAAAGTCAATTTGTGGTTTGCCACATATTATGTACCCGAATTTTCATGTCCATCCAGGATTATGTCCATTGTTATTTCCTATCCTTTTTGTCGCTGTGAAACTTTTATTTTAATTTAATGAAATGGTTTCGGTTGAGATATTTAACGTTGGTTACACTTAAATTAAAAAATTTTAAATGGAATTTTCTCTGCGAAAGTATATGTGCAACTGCACAATTCCATTTCAGCTTCAATATTTGCAAAACTATTTGCAAAACTTTAATCATAAAAGTAAACCAAACCGTACGAATTTAGCAACATTAGAACGAAACCTGATAAGATAAGGGCAACATGTGAAAGCCGTTCTACATAGTTGCGACTATGTACGATTAGTTCGTTATATAATTAAATTTCGAACAGCCAACTCTAAAATATCGAACGGTTCAATAAAAAACAATACTAATCAAGAGTGGAAATCTGAGAGATTTCAATCTGATTTTTTACACACTGTGCAGGGCAGTAGAAAAAAAAATTCAAAAACTTTTAATGAAACACTTTGCAGTGTTTCAGTTTGGAATTCTTTATCGAAATAATAATCAAGTTTTAATTAGCATACTTGAATATTTGCAGGGCTTTTTAATGATATTCGGACTTTTTGCTTTCTGTTCGGCACTACGCGTGGCCATACTTCAACAATAAACCCTATTCTCTAATTTGAGTTGTTCGTATTGAAGGTAGGAACGAATGAGTGAATGAAATTAGTATATTTAGTAGGTGCCCTTGGGCTTTTCGTAATAATTACAATACGGAAGCAGCAACACCTCACAAATATCTAATAAAAATATATGACACACTCTGTTGGCACACGCAGAAGCCCACCAGCACATGTCCACAAATGAAAATGTATGACATTAGCCGGCATATTTGATATTTTCTTATGGTTCTTTTCCTCGCCGTTCAGTTGTTGTTTGTTTTTCAAATTTCCATACCCCTACTCAACGAATGCATGGAATTGTGTTGAGGCGGTCGTCTGGTTGTATGGGTGGACTATTTGGCCAAAGTCGGGCTTAAAAATCTTTGTACTTTAGTAGCATTTCTTTCAATCAAAAATTTTATTTAAAAAACCTTTTTTTTTGTTAAACTTGTAACTTACAACAGGATCCATTCCAGTGACTCCAACCTATTCTAAATAGAGTTCCCGTTATTTTCTGGTTCTTTAACAGTTATATTATAAAATAATTTAATATATTATACATTATTAAGTGAAATGATATTCACAATGTCAAATGTGGGTAGTTGGGTGGACCGTAGGGTACATAGACGTTGGAACACGTCCATATTTTGTTTCTTTTACGCACATTCAGTGTTTTGTTTTGTGCTCCTTTCTGTATTTCTAGAAATTGCATTTTAATTAATTTGAGTGTATGAAATCGTTACGCCTTGAATGCATATTAAGCTAAATACAAGTACTTAGTGCCTAATGAGCTGGGTATACGCCTACAATGTCGACAAATAAGTACTTAAATTAATTCATGAATTATTTTGAGCAATATTTGCTCCATAAACTTGATGAATTTTTACTTGAATTCGGTTGTCAAACTAAAGAGGAATTGAAGTAATGAACTTAACTTTTAAAGCAGTATAATATCCTGTTTCGAAAATTCATGCCAAAGTATTTCATTTCGGATCAACAGTGTTGAAATATGCATAAAGTAAAAAAAATATAAAAACAAAGTCTCAAAAATAAAAGTCAATGCACTCCTACCATCAACAGTGAAACACCAAAAAACTATAGCACGAAATGGAAATACAATACCCACAATGAAACCCTAACCGAAATGAGTGGGGACCTTTGGCCAGCCAACAACAGTCAAAGCCAACCAGACATGAAAAAAAATAAATATAATTGACAACCCTAAAAAAGTTCAAAAAATAAAAAAAATCAATTGACAATTTAATTTGCATACCGAGGACCCCTACGAAAACTGTATTAACCCAGACCGAACGAGAACCTGTCGCATGGCGTGCGATGAAGAGGCAACACACAGCAACAAAGTGTTGTAAACATGTTTACTTTAATAATTCACGAAGTTAACATAACTTCTGATGACACTTTGGGCAATATTTGCTCAGGCTTTTTTATTTCCATTTCTTTTTTTTGAAATGAAATGTCATGGAAATTGTGTAAAAAGTTCAGTAAAAAATGTGCCGAACCCACAGCAGGATTCTCCGAATGAAAATGTAGTAAAACATTTTTAACGGCCACAAAACGCGCTGACAATTCCACTTTCTGTTGAATGTGTTTGTGTTTTTTGTTTTTTTTTTTCTCCTGCACTGTTCACTTTTGTTACAATAAAGGTCAAAAAGTGTTTACATTTCATGTCATGAATCGTTGGACGGGAACAATTTAAATATAAAATGCAAAGAGCAAATTCTCTAGCGAATTGTGATACAAAGAATCTGAATGATCTGGAAATAAGCGAAATTATATATTCAAAAGAATTCGCTGGCGATTCGTTTAAAAAGTTTAACATTTTTCAACAGGGTTGAGCTAATTGGTTCATCAATCTGACATAGTTATGTACATAGTTCGATTGCGGTGTAGGTGTGTTCTGGGAAGACACGTTCTTTGATCGGACTCCCACCCAATGTCAAGGACTTTTGAAATAAATAAATTTTACGTTGCTTATAATTGAACATGGAAAAGGCAGGCATACTTTTATCATAAGAACCACAAAAGCTCAACTAGTCGTAGTCACTGCATTCTCAAATTAATTTTTAATTTTCAATTTTCCCTGCCAAAAAATATGTCTACTGTACTTGTTGCAAAAGTTGGGGCGCACTCCAGTTTGCATCCTAAAAAATATGTTGTTGGAAAAGGCTAAAACTTTCGTTTCGTTTATTTTTTTTCAAATTAAAGCCATTGTATGTAATTGCATAAGTTGTTCGCCTGGAATAATATAAGCTCCTTAAACTAATACTTATTTTAACTACTCTAAATAAATATATCTACTGGCAATAGAGCACAACCGTTCAAAAATGTGGTTTTTAGATATTCTTTGAGAAAAATCAATTTAGCGTTTTTCCTGATAAGCTGTTTTGCTTAATACGACTTAAGCTGTTTTTCTTATTTGCTTCCTTATTTGCTTTTACATTGAGCTGTTGAAAATCAGACCAGTTGTCAGATGGACTGGGAGGTTATCTTATTTTGTTCACTTCTTGTGGAGTTAAAGTTTTGCAAAGCTTTAGTTCTGCACTTTCAAATTATTCGACTTTCCGACACTATTGTCGCATTGTCGCATTGCCATGCAAATGCATCGTCTGTGCTGCCATTGTCATTTCGAGTATTATTATCTCAATTTTGCATTCTACAAATTCCAATACGAGAGTGTGCCTCCCACTGTCGATGCACTGAATTAAGCAAAGAACCAGACAAGGGCGTTCAGTTTGGACCGAATGATTTGCCATTGCTGATATTAAGTTTGTGAGAAAAACGATTTGCATGCAATTGTCGGCTGAGGACTTCGAAAAATGCAAGTGCAATTTAGCAGACTTTTGTTTGCAGCATGTGAAGTTTTAATTTGAAACGTAGCACTGGAGAACTGCAGCCATTTCACACTTAAACTACACTCAAAGAATTCTATAAACACGCACGTGGTACCCACTTCGGATATGAACTTTCCAAAAAATATTCCTAAATGTAAACTGAATTGCTTGAAGTGTGCTGAGGTGAGTTTCCAACGAAAACAACACTTTAAAAAAAAATATCTGCTGACTGCCTCTGCTGACGGTGTTAAGTTGCGAGCAAAGTTCATTCCTTCCATAAGATATACTTATACAACAAAAACACGATTATGAAATATTTTTGCTTTTAATTTTTCACTTTCGCTGACTTTGACATTCACGTTTGTTTATTTCTTTTGCGCTAAAGTGCCATTTGGGGATTTCGGTATCATTTTTTTCTTTCTTATTTTGCCACATTGTGAATTGAGCTGAGAGCAACAATGTGAGGGAAGTGGCTTCGCAAACTCGAATTAAACTTTCAGCAATTGCAGCTTTGAAAACTTCTGTGTAAGCTGAAATTTCTAGCTAAAGCACTTTAAATGGCCCGTGCATCCATGAGGATTAGTGCTCTGATTTTAATGGTGCTAAGATAAATGTACTGTAAAAAGGGCATTTTGGGAATGTCAGGAGTTCCTCTATTTTCTTCCTTTTATTCCATTACACACTGCGACAAAAATTAATTTTTTTCCACACTTGCCAAATTTAGGTGTAGCTTGAAAATAGATCCAAAAGCATTAATACATGTGAAGACTGATTATTTTAATCTCGTCATCATTTTTTATAATTTACTGGTCCCACGATTTCAACAATTGAAAGAGGTCCTTTTTTTTTGTTAATTTCCAACACATTTTTCATAAAATTATTTCTTCAAAAGAATATCAAAAATGTCCTTTAAAGACTATGCTTTTGTATCCTTACATTGCGGAAATTGTTGTCG
Organism: Heteromyza rotundicornis; assembly: GCA_951394025.1. Classification (NCBI taxonomy): domain Eukaryota; kingdom Metazoa; phylum Arthropoda; class Insecta; order Diptera; family Heleomyzidae; genus Heteromyza; species Heteromyza rotundicornis. Next base: position 83,485,321 of record OX596010.1, on the reverse strand, counting down.
CACTGTGTGACTCAATCATAAGAGTATGTGATATAATGATCACTTGCACTGTTGGCTTAAACAGGGTGTACCGTCCTTCACCTTGATTATTCCTTGGGTAAGAGGTGCTGGTGACAGGTCATATCAAATCTGTCTGGGGTGTCATCACATTTCTTAATCGTGTTTTACCTCCAATCAATAATGCATCTTATAAAAATTGGGACACCCTGTTTATATGAATTACGAATCTGTGCAACAGCTTCATATTTTGGTTACGCAACGTCAGCTGTATTGGGCTTTATATCTTATCATTTTGCACTCATTCAATTTACACTCAGTGCAAAATAATAGCAAGTTTTGTCACAGGCAAAAGTATTACTTGACCACAAATTTTCACTGAGTGTATCCATAAATAACATTTCACCGGCACATGTTAACTGTTATCTTAACTGATTCGTATTTTTTGTGTTTATTTTTGAAATTTTATTTTCATGATAAAATTTTTGCAAAATCTTCCTCATTTCATTGTCAAAGTAGTGCAAAAACCTCAGAAGAAATTTGACACAATTATTTTGTGCCGATAAGATTAGATAGGAAACTAATATGTTGCCAATTTATACTACCAACAATATCATTTAACGAGAAGCATGTGTACTGAACATGAATACATGAGTACTGGACATGAATATAAGTAGAATTTGATGATAAGTCCATGGGGGGTTACACTACTTAACACAGTTTGGCGTAATCGGTTTGACTCGATCGCTATCTGTAGCATATAAAAGTAGCAGCCTGGACTCGCAATATAATGATGTAACTTCGAAATGTCTGGAAGTTGAAGAAATGTTTTGGTGAATAATTCTCTGCCGTCAAACGAATTTTTCCATAACAAAGAGTCTAAAGATAAGATCACAGCAATGGTGGTGGTGACAACATTTTAGAAAAGATAATATTTATTTTCCGATAAATCTCTGTTAGCCGTTGTTGGCATAGTAGGATGACTAATCTCAAATAAGCCACTTTTAAGGTTTCCAAGATTTTATAGTTTAAAAGATTTTGTTGTGGAACCGAGAGATTTTTGAATTTATAAGTCATTGTACATTCTATTGCACAACTCTCACGAGAAAGTTAATTTTGTACTTGACTTCAGTTTGACATTTGGCATATTGTGTTTTTTATTCAAGTTATTTCCGCACCCAACATCAATTCAAGAATTAGTTAATGAATTTTGATTTTATTATTATGTTAATTTAGACCGGTATTGTCGAATGTTTATTTGCGAAAGTCCATTCAAAACAAATGTCAAAGCGAAATTAATGAAGGCGATAATTACTGACTAAACTACATTTCAATAACACAGTGTGTGGGATTTCGAGAAGGTATTGATTTCAATCACACGAGTTGGCTACGCACAATGACACAGCCTGGCTCATTTCTCAACTTCAAACAGACCAAGTTTAATTAATTAATTACATTTGATTTGATTTGGAATGAAAAAAATCCTGTTTGATCGCATGCCGGATATCATGTTCTTTAAGGGCCGAATTCCAAAATTTATTTGTGAGCGTACTCTTGCGAAATATACTTAAACAACGAATTAGACGCTTTTGCCTAATTAACGCTGAAATTAAAGCCAATTTATTAATCAACAAAACAAAAAAAAACCGGTTTTTGAATGTTTTTTTTTTCTCTCAACGATTCTGAAACCACAATGAGCCTATAAAACCGGCATACACCCAAAACGTGTGACTTCATTAATGGAGAGTAGCGGCATTTGAACATGATACAAATTGCCACCACCGCCATTTCGGGCTCAAAGTAACTCCAAAAACAGTTTTTCGATTGTTTGGTTGTTGTTGTTACAAATTTATAGCCACAAAGTTAATGTTGTAAGCGTGTCCGAAGCGATTATATTTGTACTTCAATTGTTGTCGTTAATTTTCGTTGTTATTTTAATGGCAATTGTCAATTGCCTGTTGGCCACTTGAAATTGTCAACTGCGACACTTTTTGGCAAGCCAAAAGGTGATTGATCTCTCGATGGCGACAGTATTCCGACAGACACAAGGAGTGAAGTGGAAGCTTGGACATTTCAAAAATTCGGCAAAATATACCTTAGGGTGCACATTAAGTGTATGATCTGGGCTTTAACTATACCAATAATATAGAAATACGTGTGTAACAGGGTTATGACCTGGTTTTTATTTTCTTTCTTTCTGTATTTCCTTTTATGTGATCACTGATCACCCAATTGTTTTTAAATTTATTTTTATAATAAAATGATACTAATTTGAAGGGAGTTACGTAGAACCCAAATTTCGACGCTGAAAAACAAGGTACATCCTAATTTGGCTAACATTTTTTGTGTGAATGTTTTTTTTTGTATGTACTTTTTTGACTGCCATCACAAGCAATCACAAACAATAACAAAACAAGCCAATAGACCACTTTAAATTAATTGTGACTGTTGGTAGTTTTTACCAAAAAAAAAAAGCAAAAAATAATAAATGCGAACGTGCTCTTTTTATTCAGCACCGTCACCGAAAAACAAACTGATCTGTTATCGGTATTTTAGGGTCTTCTGGTTTACTGCTTGGTTTGGTTCGGTTCGGTTTGGTTCTTCTTTTTTTCGGTACCATTGCTTGGAGTTGGATTTCAAATTCCGAGGGCGTTGTTGTCTCCAATTCGCTTTTTATTCGATACTTCTTGTTCTGCTTTTGATTGTGTTTCTGATTTTTTCTTCTTTTTTTTCTTGGTACAGGTTTAGAATTTCTTTGATGCTCGCTTGCCAAATTTTTGTGATATTACTTTTTGTGGTTTTCGTTGTTGTGTAAAAAAAAAAAAAGCCAAAATACATCGCGCTTGTAGTCAAACCTTTTCGCATATTTATTTGCATACATTTTGTGGGTGCATCTCTTGAAATTTGAATTCTTGGAATGTTCGCGGTTTTATATGAGCGAATGGCAGTAAAAGCATATTTTATGTGCCTCGTCGGTATTTAGCTTAATTTACGAGTGTATAAATATGCAATATGCCATAAAATGTCCAAATGAAATACCATTTCACATTGAAATGTGATTTGGCTGTATTAGCCGAAAATGAAAAGGTCCTTAGGCAGACTTTTTCGACTTTAAAGAGCGAAATGACTGCTATTGTGGAATGTAAGCTGCCGAATTGTACACTCAAAGAATTTGTATTTGTGTATTTGAGGAACGTTTGCAGCTAACTGGAATTTCAGTTAAGGCAAATGCAAGTGTATTTGGTGTAAAAGTATTAAACATTTGCTGTAGCAAAAAGATATCAATTCTTTGATTTTATGAAGATATTTATAAGCAAATCTCCGTAGAAATATTTTCAGAGTGTGTGGGATAAGGGTAATTAAAGTGAGAGTCAAATTCGATCTTGGTGTGCTCTGAGATTCAGTAATCCTAATTGATGAGCTTCTGAAACTTGTCCACGGTGTTTAGGTTTTAGAACTTCATACCATAAAGTGGAGTGTAAATAACAGAAATCTTCTTACATTTTTGCAGATGTACTGATTTGTTGTTGTGCACATGACCGACTATAATTTTGTACTTGATTAAATTACAAAAAGATCTTCTACTCAGAAATTTGTACTTACATACATTTGAGATATACAATTTTTGAGAATTATTAAAAAAAACGTTCGAGTGGTTGCGACACTCCCTTTTACATCTTTCTTATAAGCTAATAAGTATGAGCTAAAGGCTTAGGTTCACTTACCTGAACATTTTCAAACTTTACGGCAGCTGACTTCATATTTCATTTTGGTTCAAGTTACCTTTATAAAACACACTTGAAGCTCTTGAGAGTAGTACTTGTCACCTTTTCATATTTTTCCACTACAAACTGTACTTAAGGCGCTTGAATGTATGCTCAAATTGTACTGAAGTTTGTTGGTTTTTTTTACAAAACAAGCTATTCTCTTGCACTAAAAGGCATTCAATTTACTTAACTCTTTAAGAACAACCACAGAAAAATGCAATAAATTCTAATTTTCGGCACAATGCCAACACAAACACTCACCCAAAGCACAAATAAAGTTTAAAAAATTCCACTCCGACAAATTTGTGTGTGACTTGGCGCAATTTTTAAGCTTCACAAAAAAAAAGTTGTACGCAAAAGGATCAAGTATACGCACCATGGAAAATTAAGTCAAACGCAAACGAAACCTTTATTGGCTTCACGCTACAACAGCATGATGCGAAGAAGGATAACGCAACTTTATTAAAAAATGTCTTTTATAAAGGGTCCTTGTTGCTCGCTGCTGGCGGACGGTACGGGACGGACTGGAAACAGGAAGATGTGTGGGTGCCACAGCGTGGGTGTACCAGGAAATAATCACGTTATGGGCCACCAACAGTTGCGACAGTAATCGCTACGGCACATTGCACAGGCAAGAACGACGTTGGGTGTGAATGCTTTGAGGGCGGTGTGTAACGCGGTAATTGGGTCGCGTTCTGGTCAATTATATAGTATCACTTATTATTTAACGCCTTTTGGTTGCACTTCTTGGCAGGGAAATTAAATGAAAATAATGAAATGTATTGTGTAATTTTGCCAAATGAACTGCAAAATTGAAACAATTTGTTTTATTTTTGAACTGAATAAGGTTCGATAATGGCTTTGTATGCCACATTACTCATCAGCAATCTTTCTGAAATCAATAGAACTCCACTTTCCACACTTTCCGCACTTCCTACCGTTGGCACAAACGTTTTTAATTAAAGTTCCAAAGTTTGGATTTCTCACTGCACTGAAAGCAAGGGCGTTTCACTTTTTTCGGCGCTTACACTCTTTTAAAGTCACATTCAAGCACACAGGCTAGCATGTGCGGCTTCCTCACAATGCGGCGTGAAATTGCGAAACTCTTGCCGAACAGAACATTTGCAAATTAAGTTCACTAATGAGTTTTAAATACCAAAAGGGAACTTTTATATTTTGCGTATCCACAATCGAGCCGCCAAGGAGGAAAGCCATGAAGTTAATTTACCGTGTATGCATGAGAAATGTGTTTGTGTTTGGGAGTCTTGCGGCAAAGCGATCACTTAGTTCATGCTGCAATGCCATTTCAAAAAGCCTTACATCATTTTCGAAATCGATTTACCTTTTATGTTTCAGTAGGTAACTTCAAAAGCCATAAGAATTTTTCTAGTAAATAAATTGTAAATATATTATGCTCAAAATATCCTTAAATGGCTTACAACCCTTTTTTAAATAGCCTCCTTTCCACCACTTTAGCAGAATGTTGGCTTAAACAATTTAACAGCAAATTGACAGAAATAAAATTAAATTCAATATCGCACACGACCAGAGCGCAGGCAGGCCATTCAAAATTAAGTCGTTAAGTTACTTAACTGGGTCAATACAATTATGAGTACGGCAAACATGCGAACGAGTAGAGAGACGACAGCAATTAGCCGCTCGAACTGTCATAAAACACAATTTAAAGTGTCAACGCATTGATGGCATCCAACGCCAATCCATAGTCGCAGATATACAATCGATAATGATGATGACGACGACGATCGTTATGATCATGATGATACGCCTAATTGCAAAGACAAACTAGCCGCACCGGGGTGTCACTAATGCGGCTGCCGTTCGCCGCTTTTGTTGCTGTTCATTAGCATTTTATTTTAATAATTCGTCGGAATTGCCTTTAGCCACTTTTTCTTTTAATTTTCTCATTGTACTATTAACTGACGGCAATTAATTAAGTTGCGTGGGAGTGCATGCATTCTTATTAATGATTGCCATTATTATTGCATAATTTTCTCAGTAAATAATCAAAATATTGGCCACCATTCCGCTTTCTGCAAAGACTTATCGCCTATAACAGTATTATTTTTCCAAATAAAATTGCAAATGAGGCTTTGCTCAAAATAAATTCACTCCAATTTTCCACACAATTCTCACAATTTTAATGAGATTTTCACATTTGTGCCACAAAAAAAAAACGCACTCAAACAGCAACAACAACAAAAATGCAATGATATTTTTAGAAGCGCATTTGCAAGTGACATCGCCCCGCCAGCGATAAAGTGCGACCAGCGGCATTTGTGCACTGGATTACAAGAAAATAGAACTGTGCGTACTTGTGTCCCACCAACAGCGCCCGAACACCCCTCGCCAGAGTAGGTGAATCACGAAAATAAATGCACTTTTTTAAATTTTAAATTCTGTGACGAATATTGAAACAAACTTTCCATTTTCCTGTTTGCAGCAGCTTCAGAGAGAAGTCAACATAAGCACCTTGAGGGTATTTCGCTTAAAAATACTTTGCACATTTCGCTTCGGTTCTTGGTGTTCTCGTGCATACACTACAGCACTCGCGGAAGGAATATTAAATTTTATTAATTTTTTAAATTCTGGTATACCCTGCTAAGTAGTTAGAGTTGGTTAGTGAGTGTTTTTCGCTCATGATTAGAATGCTGACAGATTTAACAATTTAAGAACTAAGCAAGTTATGAATTTCCTGTTCAATTTATGGCAGTTGGCAACACTTTTGTGCTTGAATGCAAATTTAGCTTTGATTGACGGTTTAATTGACATTTGATTGGATCAATCTTCTACCGATCTACCGCGTGTAGGGCATTTGTCATTGACGCCAAGACCAACATAAATTTCTACTCGCTGTAATGCAGTTTCCACATGCCACACATTTTCAGCAGTATGTTGTTCTCACTGCCTCAAGCATTGAAAAATTGCAAACGAAATCGCATTACATTTTTGCATTTCACATCCACCCCCGAAATCGTCAAGCTGAGTTTTAGTTTGTTGCGAAATTGCAGCATTCCATCAAAAAAGTTGTGAGCCGTATGTGTTGCGTGTTTGTTTTTTGTTCTTTGATAAGCATTTCAAAATATATCCTTTTTCATTTCCACAATGAATATTAAATTTATTCCGGTATTTATTTTTGTAATATTCTGCTTAAAGTATTATAATTTTTTGTTGCCTTTTCAATTTTCGACATTACCCTGAAACGCATAAATTGTAAGTAATATTTCCGTCGAATGACATTAATTTACATAAAATTCAAACGCTAAAAATTAAGCAAACAAATTTTGGGTAAATCAGCACTAATTATATAATCACATATGTGGGCGTGGGGTGGGGTGGAGAAGGTGCTGAAATATAGAATACATAATTATATTACAAATGCGAAATGATACGATGGCAGTGTATATGCCAAACTGGCTTCTCAGCGAATTAGCCAAGTGGGGTGGGCGGAAAAGCATACGGCGGAAGCGCCAACAGTACTTTTCAGATTTATGAGCATGGCGCCAATTAATGACGGAAATTTTGATTTTTCAAATTAAAATGCTAAATACACGCATTGTATACAGAAAATGCTCGGTGTGTAAACAAAGTCAGCATTGACACGCACAATTGTGTGTTCGCTCGTAGCCACATGCGAAAATACTATATTATTCCCAAAGCCAGCATCAGTGGCAAAATTGCATAACATTGAATGTGGGATGTGGCGGCTAGGCTGGTCTTATCCCGGAGTTTAGAACATTTGACTTGTGTTCATGAGGTGTCATGTGGTAATCCGACACAGAGCAACATTATAAATGAAAATTTGTGAAATTTGTTCACATCTCATTGTACCAAAAACTCCTTATGCACTGATCAAATAAACAGTAGTCTACTGAGTAGTTACGGTTGCTCATTGATGACTTCACTCCTATAAGTGGACATTTTTCGGTTATCTGGCGTTTATGTACTTACTCTTGTTGCGTAATCGTTGAGCAAATATTTTTTTATTTATGAAAAAACAAATATTTTTATAGGATTACTCAATGAACCACAAAGTACACAGTGGCTCACTATTAGTTTCAAGAAAATTAAGAAGAAATATAAATTCATTCAAGAGGCTTTAATTTCAGAATACACATTTCTATGAAATGATAGTAGTTTCGGAATTTATCAGACGCATTGCCATATTTTTAGAAATAAAAATATTTTTTTTGTTGCCTTAATGAAATGTGATGGCAACCCCTACAATGTACAATGTGTGGCAGTACGTTATCCCTAAATTACACTTTCAAAATGCAAATTCAACAAAAATTGCTTATATTTGATAAGCTGGCAACCGCCGCACGCCCGCTCACCCACACATCCACACGACGCACTTGCTGCCATCAAGAAAACGAAACAATACTTTTTGGCTTGACAATGTCTCCTGTTGCTTTCGGAAAATGTACGCACACTGTAATAGTAACTGGGAATAACTGGGGAGCTCATGCAGCCAAGTGTATTCCGCTGCTGTGAATGGGTCCATGTGCAACGTAAGCAATTTCAGTGCTCTGAAACTCTAAACAAAGTCGCATTTGCATTTACCCAATTATGAACTCGCTTGGAAAATATGCGATAAGACTTTAAGCGAACGAACACAACACAACAGGAAGAAAGTAACGACGAATAACGACATCAAGTTGCAGATGCTGCAATAACAAGAGTGCCTTGTGTTGGTGTCGCACAAAGAGCACTTTCGCAAAATTACATCCGTTTTCAAGTCAACGTCAATTTATTACATATTCATTCTTTTTTTGTTTTTATTCTTTTTTTTTCATCAAAATTGCGTAGCACGTACCAATTCTAAAATACATTTTATTCATTTTTATCATTACAGGTATGTTCAGAGAAGCACAACCAGTCTTAATCGGATTTGCATAATTTTAGACCGAATGCGGCACTGACCAGCAAAGAGGTAGTAGCTTCGAAGAACTTCTAATAACGACTACTGACTGTAAATCCATGTTAACTCACAAATTACATGAGCCAAATTTGCATATTTCTTTCGATTTAGACAAATTGTAGTTTCTACTTTCCATTCAAACGCAAATATGTTGTAGGAAGTATTTTAATAACAATTAAATATAAACTTAAAAAAATAAACAAAAGAAAAAAAAAATATTTTTCCAACTGTCAGCGCGTGTTTGGGTATTTGAGTTATGACTACGCTCAGTTGAACACGAAATCGACATTTAAGGCTGTTCGCCAGATAATTTACTCGTTTAAGTTCTATTTGTGGTGGGCAGGCAGGCACCCTTGTTTACGAATAACCAATTTTCTTATTTTTATAAATATGTATTTTTTTTACTTTTGCGTGGCTCTGCAATTATCTGATTATTTTTAAGTTATGCCATTTTTCATATGTAAATCTTCGAATTGAGTATTTTTGAAAGAGAAGCGCCCACGGTTTTAATGATTTGTAAAATAAATTTCTTCAACTGCGGGTGGTCTTCGATCCAATTGAGACATTCAAAATACATTTGTTCCATGGCCGTATTTTGTATCATGCCGTTTTTGGCAAGCTTAAGAATTTGCCGTTAATTCGACATGAGATTAAAATATTCTGCTTCACATGAGGACCTCAAACATCTTTCTATCATAGGCCCTTTAAAAACAGAAAAGGGGGGTTTCTCATATTACCCTTCTCACAGGACGTATGTTTTTCGAATTCAATTTTGACTTTCAATTAAAAAAGCAATTTCCCGAAACACTATGAAGTCATCACTTAGCCGTAAATTAAGCCCAATTTTAATTATTAACGAGATTGGCTATTATACGACATCAACACGTTCATTATTTACGAGCGTAACGAATGCCGTAAGTGCAACGTAAATCAAAACTAGACAAAATTTATTAAATGGCTACCGGAAGCTGATGTGTACGGAGGCGGAAGGAAGCATCATGCATGCTGAGAGGCGATTGGACATATTTACGGCAAAATGGAAATTAACAAACTTACTGCACAGCAACAAAAAAAAAGAGTTGGTAATGAAAATTCAGCGATCAATGAGACAATAATGGAGAATCAAACCCAAAGCTGGGCACAAAATTGTTAATAGTTAAAATTTTGATTACCTTTTAACTTTTACATTAGTTTGATATGGTGTCGTCAATGGCCCGGTCATTTAAATTTTTTTGTTTAATCCTTAGCATAGTGCTTTTAAACAAAGGACATTAAATGTTGATAGCATTTTGATTTCATTGCTGAATTGTGTGACCATTGCCATAACAAATACCTACCACCAACTTCAACATTGCTGTCGCAGTCTCAAATGTCAAACGTCAAAAGTTGATGAAATACAAAACGATATCAAAGCGAGCTGTCTTTAAAGCCACTTGACACTTGAACAATGCGAACACATTCCTTTCCAATTCAAGAGAAAATTGTATTCACTAAAATTACTCAAGTGAATTGTTTATGGCAGGAGTCTGTTAAACTGCCATTTAAGCTAATCAGCTGCTATTTGCTGCCTTTGTGGAAACTCCTTAAAGGTTCTTCTAATTAAAAATAATCAAGCATGATTCCCTTTTAGAAAGGCAAGCAGCAAAAGAAACCACTTTCCCAGAACTGAAAGAAAAAGTTGATAATACAATTCTAAAAAAGCAAAAGCAAAAGAAAAAATAAGAAAAACCACACACCCACAAAACCATAAAGAAGTGCGCCAAAGTTACAATCAACCCGAAGCAAAATAAGCAGAAGTAGTCCAGCAGCGCCGAGCGCCGCATAATGGCAAATGAACCGCAAAGGCGCGAGGGCGGCACGAAGACGGCAGTGCTGGCACGAATAGACCATAAACCATAACCCAGATATTAACTACGAATGAGAAAAATGAGAATTAATATTCCAAAGAAGTTTATGAAACGGCAAAGGCGAAAGTATAAGAAAATAAAAAAAAATGCAATAAAATAAACGCAAAAAAGAAAAGAAATACAACAAACAAATAATGTTTACAAACATGTAAACATGTGTGTGTGTATGTGTGTGCACACGAAGTAGGAGCACACAAACATATCCCTAGGAAGTAAATTTACTCATCGAAACTTCGAAATGGCTTGAAGAACCAGCTTACATACCGGAAACGAAATTGGTAGCAAAATTGATGACGACATTCAATTTCAGAGATTAGCAATGCTTTCTTTTATAGCCACTGTTCGTTTATATTGGCGCCATTTGCATATTTGCTGTAATCATAAGTGGGCTGTTCCCCATTGTTCATAAAAGATTTTCTTTTTCTTTTCTTTACTATGCACGGATGTGTGAGACTTCCTCTCGTCTACGAGATTTTTTACGAATGTCATGATTGCTTGATGGTAGGTGCTTGCGTCTTAAAAAGGCATTTGTTCCGAGATCCTACAATTTTATTGTTTATTCAACAAGAATTTGGTTTTGTTCTTCGTTTCAGCATTTGTAACGATTTTTTCTTTTAATATTCCCAGACAAATATTTCGTCTTCTATGATAAATTATGATGGATTGGCAAAATGTTTTCAGAAAAATTTTAAAAGAATATGTACAAATTTATAAATCTTTAAATGCGTTATAGCTTAAACATGCATCATAACAAACAAATTTCTGCCTTGCCCCAGGTGGGAGTCGAACCCGATCGTGAAGCAGAGGTCTTAGCCACTGCACCACGGCCAAATAGCCAAAATTAACTAAAAAATAATTCATATGCTCATAATATCAACGTATAAAAAAACAATTCAGTTAAATTAAATTAAATTAGCAAAAAATATAATGAAACAACAAATCCTGACTAAACCTGAATACATAACTTAGCATATTTTTTTAAAGATTTAAATGCATTATATTATACGTATTTTATTAGAAACACAAGAATGTATTTACGTCAAATAAGTTAGACAATTTTCAAAAATATTATAAAAAATTTTGAAATTTCAGTAAATTTCTTTGAAAAAAGTAATAAAAAAAAATGCAATAACAAACTTTTTCAGACATCAGTGGAAATGTTCATAAACCCGTGAATAACTCAACGTAAAATATATATCGCATAAAAAACTAAAATTTTCAATATCACATTCACCATGCAGATGCAATATGCAAAAAAAAAATATAGAAAACAAATTCTAATTTTAAACACATTTATAAAGAAAACCTATGACAGCATTTTCTAGTTGTTTCTTGAGCATTTAGCAAACTCAAATGCACTCATAAATTTTGTTATTTTAATAACGTGTGACATAATAAGCGGATATACAAATTCTAGCAGCTCTTGAAATTGAGATTCTATTCATTATCCAAATAGTTTGAGAAAATATTTGTTCTGTTCTGTTGAGTACATTTCGGTTGGTTGTTCCTTCCGATTCAGTTTAATTCGTTGTAAATGCAATTCGGCCACAAGCAATTGGCCAACTCAATTGACTTTGCGTTCGTTTTGCCCAAAACAAATACTGTGAACTATTTGAGCAATTCTTGCTCATAATTCAAATGTTAATTGCTTCTGGCACGAAAAACAGTTTCATAGCCGATTCAAAAATAGTTCCATTTGGCATTAGAAAGATGAGACAAGCGTGCCAATATATATTTTTGCTCTAAGTTTTCGGCATCATTAGGCATAATTTTAGCAGACATGGGGTGCTTTACAAGTAATTGCAATTGAAAAAAAAATCAATTTCAATTACTTGCAATATGAATTGAATTGTAAGAAATAGTCAATTATTAAATACTTGTAAATTGTAAGTGAAAATTTTTGTTTTAATGTTTGCCCATGCCTGAAATTTAGATAGAAAATGTTAGTCATCAGTGGTCGGAAAATTAAAAATTTTACAATTCTATTTTATTGTTTTCCACTACCGACAACGAAAACAAAACCGCCGAGTGGCGACCACTTGTTTTTGCAACTGTTCGCTTCAGAAATTTATAAATTGTTTTCTATTCGGGGCCGCTTTCAATTTACGCTAAAACACTTAAGATATAAAGTATAAATATATACATTTTATTATTTTAAATGTATTATAATTTATGGCTGCCTGTCCATTTAATTAGCCTGCAACTGTATACAATTTTCCGTTTGTTTTTTAGCCGCCAATCTTTGGCGTATTTATTTAAATTTTGAATTATTTTAGTTTTCCGTTTTTTTTCGCCCGTGAGTTTCTAGCTTCTGACAGTTGTGAGCCATATCGTTTGACGTTTCTTAAATTATTTAAGCTTTTCCAATTGGCAATATGCGGCTGTGTTCAAAACAAATGAAATGTAGGTCGTTATTTGATTTCTTTGTCAAAATGTATTTTTGGACGCGTTTTTATAATTTCACTGATTGTTCGCTGGTGACTCATACGAGCGTCATGCCAATTAGCATTCAGTACTATTAACACTCTTGGATCTCTTCTCATTGCAAATGCAATGGGCATTGTCATTACGCAATTTCAACACCCAGAATATAATTTAACAAACAATTGAAACCGTACACAAATAATATGTATGTAATTTGTGACTGAAAATCACAAGCTGTCAAAATTGAAATGTGTCAATTAATCGTGGTTTCACCAATTGCCCATAAATGCCTTCCAATGATTTACTTTTGGATTTAAAATAATTTGCAAAATTCAATTCCAACCTTGTCAAGTGGACAAACACATTAATATGCAATTTCAAATGGATTGCACGTCGTTGAACAATAATTGCCTTTACTGGCATCCACAAATAAATTATATTATTCGTCCAAATAAGTTTATTTAATAAAATAAACATTTCATTTAAATAACAACCATTTCGAAAAATTCGATGACATAAATTGTGAATCAAATTCCAAGCAATGGACAAACCACAAAAAAACCTTATACATTTACTTAAAAATTGTTTTTCTTTTGAAATATTTAATTCAGTCAAAGAAAGTTATTTTTTCAAATTCTTTAACTAACATCTTTTATTGAGTGTGGCGGTATTTTGTAATGATTTCTAGTCTAATTTCCATCGTCATTAATTCCTCAATATTTATGCTCTTCTTTTTATGATTATTTATGAATATTGTCGCTTGCATTAATTGGTTTTTAATTATGTGCATTTGTAATTTGTTTATTCATTTTTTAATTAATTATTGCGGGAGTTTGTTTTTATTTTTTTTTTTCATTTCATGACGGCAGACATTGACATTTTGCTTTGATTTGAATGGGGTCGCTGTGAAGTTATAAAATGTATGTATTATGTGGAAATTATTATAATTTATTTTTTTTTTTCGGTATAACAAATTAAATTTTTAAAATAGTAAACCACTTTTTAAACAAAATTCACATAAAATGAAAATTTTGAAGATTTACTATGGAATTGAGTTGATTAAGTTAAATTAAAGAACCACGATGTGATTAATTACTGTGGAATTTTCATTGTCAGAATTCATAAGAAAATTTTTTTACCTCTCCAATTACAATGGAAATGTTCTTAAATTCAATGTTCGATGTGTAAAAGTTGTACACACTGACGGACTATTTGTCTACTTCGTTCGCAAAACATTTCTTCTTTAGAACTTTACCTACACTTGCCCAAATAAAACGGAAATAAATATTCATTGAGCTAAAAACTACCATTCCGCACCCTTGAATGCTTTCGGACACGGAATTGCACAACTTCGTGGCTTCTTCCAAAAATTACAACATTCAAATTCAAAACGTTCAAGTTCATTTTTTACAAAATCGTCGCGACGCAAACATGGAAAAATCTACGGTCGGTCTTTTGGACTTGATAATGTTTAGAGCTTTTAGGTGTAAAGTAATGTGTCAAGTAGACTATAGTGGAGTTTTGAATAAAGTACAGCCTCTATAGTTTGAAGTTAAATTTTGTGGGTTAATAATTATTTCAAACACGTTCGATACTCTGTAAAGAAGATACATAAAGCCAACATTCTGCGGAAAATTGGAATGTGATTCGGTATTACAATTGAACAGAACTAAAAATTATTTATTTGAGCAACAAATTATGTCTTAGGACTACACTCTTCAAGTCAATTGTCTCTGTGAGTCTGACAGGGACAATGAGGAGACTATCTATGTGCGATATCGATTCAATGTCTCTGTGAATTGCAGTGTAATAGCGCCACCGAAGAGGGAGTTGCTAAGGCAAAAGTATGCTCTCGTAAGTTGGCCATTGTAGCAAAAGACTGACCGACATACACGAATTGACAAATAAAATAATAGAAAGAATTGATATAGAAATGCACTTTTAAATTAAATCAACCGCAAAAAGAACTCGATTGGCATGAAAGCACTACAAAGGTCACCAAAACATACGCATGAAGCCATTCAGAGCATGTACCTACATAAGGGACAACGCAAGGCACTCTGGGAAACAAATCACAGCAGCTCGACTGAACCTACGCCAATAGCCAGGCCATCATGTGGCCCACGCCAGGGAGAAATGAGTAGAAAAGTATTTTATCTTTTACTGAACGAAAAAAATAAAGAAAAAAATCACAAAAGCGAACAGAACATTTTCAAGGCATCAAACTGAATTGTGGATACAGCTACAGTACGTTTGTCTGTCCGCATGTCTGTCGAAGTGCCTATCATGCCGCCGCCACATGCCCCCACCTCGCTCTCGTTCCCTTCACAATGAATTCTATACATTAGCCCATCTAATGTAAGAGTCACTGCGGCGTCATATTCAGGCAATCGCAAAAGTACAAGAAATTCGATAAATATTGAACATCATCAAATGCTATTGAACCGTTCTAAATAGAAAACTCAAGTAAATATCGAGAGAGAAATAAATAAAATGAAAACGAAAATGAAAATGAAAATTGCGGAAAAGTATTCAAGCAGACACTGTCCCAAACCACAAGTAACGTACATACGTATTTGGAGATGGGAACCGCAACGCCACGGCCACGCCGCGAATGTATACGATTTTTCCAATAGAAACGAAAATTGAAAATTTGTGTGGCGCACACAGACCGCGACCTGAGACAATAAATTATCCGATACGTTAAATACGCTCGTACACGAGTTTCTGAATTTCTATTGTGATTTATGTGGACGAAATAATGTATCTATGGGGGCCAAGAAGCTTAGCAACATGTTGCAGCAACATGATGCTCTTGGCGGAGAACGATTTAGTTAATTGTCTGAAAAATGTTGAATACTCCTACCAATGAGTGATGATTGAATGGGCTGATATTAAAAACGAATTTGTTAAAAATCTAATTACAAAAGAACTAACATTTCATACTGGCACAACAGTGGGGAGCCTCCATTTAAATTAATTTCCCCATTATTCATATTGTTGGCCGTACAACTGACAGTATCAGTACTTGTCATTTGATCTGCTAATATGAATGCTTGCGAACTTTTCAAAGCCTCCGAACATAAGCCGAACAAAAGAACACCTCCGCAGCCGAGGAAAATCCACATAGAGCCGGCAATCTACTATCTTCTGAAAAATGACAACACGAGTGGAACCAACACAATCGTATTGTATGTCAAAAATAATTTTCCGCACAATGAGCGCCTAACAGTCACAACCACAGAAGAAGAAGAAGAGAAAAAAAAGTCCGACAACATTGAGATGAATTAGGCTATAAGTAGATTGGGACAGGGACAGGGTGAAGTAGGGTGGGGCTGGGTAAGGTAAGATACAGCAAACAGCAAACAGCAAAACTAAAGGAAAACTAACCGAATAATAAAGCGGCACTAAAGCAGAAAAGCAGCCGTTTGAAGAAAACTCCACCACGCCTGCACGATGCCATAAAACAATTGCAAACCTTCACTCGCAACCATGAATGGCGTTTAGCACAGCCATTGAGGAGACGTAGACCGAAGACCATGAAACATCAGCTCCGCTCCACTATCTTTGGGAGTAACTTCCTGAATTTTCTTTTGTAGTTTCAGTTTCGTGTTTGAGTTGGCAGAACTTCTATGCTGTTGCTTAAATTATTCATATGATAAGTATCTATTAGATATGTATGAAAAGTTTTCATCGTTGTACAATGTACACGTTGTTGTTGTTATTGTTGTTATTGTTTTTATTTCTTTTATCATTGTTGCTGCTGTTGAGGTAGCTACTGCAACTTTATTATGCGCGCGCTTACCTACAGCATTGGCAAATTACACGCCTTCCACATTTGATACGCTCCACAGTGCAACGGTGAGTGTTTCAACGTGCTTCCCTCCATCTGCAAGACTCTTCAAGCCTAGTGTACTTAGTGAAATTTTTTGTTCCTTATGGTTGTTTAATAAATTTGACCTCGAGTGCTTCGTTTCGATCCGTTTGGGCATTTCTTCTGCTTCTTTTGCCCAATAAACCTCAAATCCATTCTTATCTGGATCATACACTTTGTAATATATCTGCTCGATGGGGTAATAATTTTCAAATCAATCGCCTTTAACATTTTGCTCCACATTCTGTGTTTTATCTTAAACGGAAATCTTTTTGAAAATTGCAATTTAATGCAAGCCAAAAAGAAAAGTCTTTCAAGCCTCCATCGTACTTGGGGATCTTGTGTCATAGAAGCAATAACAACAACAACAACAATAGCTGGAGGTTTGTGTGTGTTTTTGTTGCTGTAGTTTAGATTATGATGAAGTGAATAGTCGGCGATTTTCCTACTCATATTGTTTTGCTAACGAGCCGCGAGTGTGGTGCTCATAAGTGGTCTGTCGAAACAAACGAAAAAAAAACAGCCAATGTCACATTCAAAGTAAAATAAAAGTTTATTTATGAGAAGAATTTTTTTCTATGTGGGAGAAAAAGTGGAATTTTACTTTCACACCTGAGGATAGCTTTCGGAATTTCGTGACGTAGTTATTGTAGATGGTTTTATATTTCTAGTCACTAACTTTAAATTTATATAGTGATGACTTATGTTTTTAGTTTTTAGCGTACAAAACGACTGAGAATTCTTGAGATATACGAAAATAAATTTGGGTGGTCATTTTATATGGGAGGTAGGCGTGGCTATCATTAAAAAGTCGATACTTTAATAATTACTGTAGTTATCGTGCGAAATGAATGACAGTTGGAAAAAGCAAGATCAACTCAGAAGGTGATGCTGATCAAGAATATATTGGTAGCTTAAAGCACAACCATTATAACAACAAGTATAACCCCTGCCTCACAATTGGAAGGTACCAGGTTCAACTCCCGCCCGGGACAAGCAGACATTTTTCGATGTAGATCGGCACTCTCTTCTCCTTCAATGTAGCGCAACTTCACAAGCTGTACTGATGGCTCAAAATATGAACTCAATGAGTCAAGCAGCTTCTTTTTTTCTGTTTTCGTACCGTCGAATAGGCACCTGCTCCCTTCTGTCTAATAACGGATTCGACTAAAGTTAATCTAACAACTTAAAGTATCTTACACTTTGCACGAAACTAGTTTAAGTGGATTCATTTTCGTTCAATTTTTTTTACCTCCCCACCACCACATGTCAAAACTATCTAGAGCACAGCGCATACAAATTAAAATGTCATTAATTTTTCCCAACCTTTCGCATCTTTGCAGATTATTAATTCAATTTCAAAAGTAAGAAATCTACAAATTGTGGCTTACAAGCAGAGCGTTTTGCCTAAAAGGGTGAAAAACAGGCGTTTTCGCTGTTACAGTAGAAAATTTGCATAATTGAGTTGCGCAACGACGACAGCATCATCAACTACGAAAAAATTTTGCGACGAAAGGTGAGTTCAAAACACAGACAACTTCCCTTACCAATAACCCTGTCCCACATACACACACTATTATTTTCCTACTACTACCCCATTGAATCAGGATCGCTGTTTGCTCAGTGACAAAAAGCGGCAGTAATTATTCCCAGTGGAACTGGAAATTTTGAAATCATAAAATATTCTACAAAGTCACTTAAAATCGTCACAACTAATCGTGGGTAATGGAGGCGCTTGACGGTTGTGGAAGGCTCTGAAAGTTTGGCTGTCAGTGTAGGTGAGAGGTTAAGGTGCCACAAATTGTGTGGCTGGTATGGCTTTAGGGCTTTAAAGGATAAATTTGTATAACTAACAATTTTTTGCTTCTTTAAATTTTATTCTTCAGCTAAAAGAAAAATGCGCTTAAAATGTTACAAATGCATTGGCAGTTGTTGTTTCACCAACTCTGAGCAGACAATTTCAGTTTTCACGGACAACAATTCTTAAGCCTTTCATATCTATTTGTATGGAGTGAAATGAAATTGTTTTAAACTCGTAATGAATTCTGAAATATCCAATTACCTCAAAGCTTTTCCCTGCTGGCGAATGGCAAATGCTGAAATGGATACGCTCCGTTGCGCTTAGACGTCTGTAATGCTGTACATTTATTTATTTCATTGTTCCAACCGAAGGACCATGTTTGTGTAGAAAACTGAATGGGGAAAATTTTATTTAATAATTAAGAGGAAGTTATTTGCAGTAGTGTGGCGGTCGTTGTGGCAACGAATCAGAAATAGATGCGAATGAAGTGAGGTGGAAGGGTATAGCTAAATTATTTAAATGTGAGTAAGGAACTGTGAAGGTGGATGTAGATGTTGAAAGTAAATAGCTTCTCGGCAGTCGCAATATTCAATATTAAAGTCATTGTACTTCATCAATAAATTATAACGAATGATTGCAAATGTTTTCCATTGATTAATTTCGATTTTAGTTGGAAGAAGGGCTTTCAGAAAATACAGGCGTCGAAAATTCAACTCTAACCTCAAATTCTCTTTTTAATGAAACCATAAGAATTAGAAATAGTTTGAAGTAGTGTGCTCCTAGAGATCACTACTAAATGGTGCGTTCACTCGTTTCATGCATACAGCGCAATGATTGACAACAGCAAAATTAATATACTCTGGAATACAAAAAGCTTTCATTTATTTTAAAAGCAAATTCACAATTCGTCAAAAATTATTTCTCTTCTACTAAATTAAGTTAGAGTTTACAAAAAATAAAATGTAAAATTTTTCCCAACTCTCCGTATGGTCGTATGGTCCTCGCAAGCTTTTTGAAATTCTCGCACATCGTGGCGTATGAACAACATTACAAAATGTTAATTCTAATCCCTTACCAGCATTTCAAAGCTAAAAATACCTTTTTATGTGACACACATACGCACTCCACGCCACCAGAGGATTCCCACAAATGTAAATAATACACGCGCAATATAAAACGTGCCACAGACGAAACACATGAAAGGTGCCACTGCCGCCTCCAACCACGGCGAAATACGCGCTTATTTGTAATTCCCCCAAGTGGTGCATAAATTGCGCGCTCCAAACATGAACGGAATAAGAAAATAGCCGAAAAAGGGCAATTGGGTAATTTGCAGAGTGCGAAATAAAACCGAGCGGCAAAACATAAGCAAACACTCATAATACGCAGCGTGCAAATAAAAACAAAGTGGATAAGTTTGGGATAAAATTGATTTGGATGAATGCAAACAAAAAAAAATACGCCATCACGTTGAACTTACACCAGCATCAAGTAGATAATTTCCGCTTTTGCCACTCCGTCAGGTGAGTTGCAGAGTTGGCGCTGTCTACCAGGATAATTACTTACTCACCAGCATACACACTGCAGCGCTCGGGCACCAGCCATAACTCACAGGCGGCATTTAAATATTTAAAATACCAGCAATTGTTGCACATCCCGGCATGCATGCAACATTATCCTTTGAAATTTATTAACTGCCGTCGTTGCTGCTGCATACTGCTTAATCCAGCCGTAATGTTACCCCTAATGCCGACTTACACTGTCTTGTTACCAGAGCTATGTGTACACTTGTACACTATTGGCGTTAAGTTTCCCAGTGTGTTCTAAGTATGTATGCATGTATGTATGCTGCTGCTGCATGCAACACAAAGTTCATGGAAATGCTGCAACAAAGTGCACCCTTTGTTGCGTGCAAAATGAAAAATAGTTTCGTGTAATTCTCCTGTTGAAAGTCCGCAGAGAAGGGATTCGTTTGCAACGCTAGAGACGATGAAAAATGTTAAATCTTCGCGCTTATATCACACACAGAATGGAAATACAACTGAGAACTTTCGGCATTCGTACGTATGAAGGGGAATTTATTGTTCACGTTTCCACCCGGGGACCCAGGATGCGGAATGAAATGAACGGGTAGCGAATTGGCTTGGCTTACGTGTTTACATGTGGAATATTTAAAATGCTTCCAAAATACAAATAACAGTTAAGGTGTAACCGAAATGCATACTAAAGCTTTCGCTTTGAACTCAACACCAAAATATCAATAAACTCGTTGGATTCTTCTCACCACCAACCAATTGGTGCCTTGCGACAACAATCACATATTATGGTTACAAATTGTATAATTAACATATCAAAGTCAGCATTTTGGCGCATAACCGTTCCAAATCGATCGCAACCGTTTTACTACTCAAAACTCTTCGAGCGAATCCGCAATCGAATGAAGCTCGTGGAGCAAAAACAAATAAGAAATAAAACTAACAAAAGTGTTTTTTTGTGTTAACAATATACCGTTGCGGGCGTACAAATATGTATCATCAATTGCGCGGCCATAACAATAACAAAAAGTAGATATCTTCAAGATATTGCACACAAATCTAAAACGAAAATAAACATAATAACATCGCGCGCGTCCAGTGCATGGCAATGTTCGACAAGAAACTGGGTTGGAATGGAGTGAATGAGCATCTCAATTATTAAAGTAAACGCGCAACGCGTACCGATTGCCATGGATAGACGGATTTCATCAGCGAATTTTCAGCACCGAAAAATCGCGAACGCCCAGTTGGAAATTATGACACCGAAATGTCTGTAAATAAATTTCGAAATGCAAAGCACGTTGTGTGGAAACACAAGTTTATGCGTACAATATAATGCCCAGAATTAGCACAAATTTCGTTTACGCGTTAAATATTTCCAGAGGCATTTTCAGAACATATATTCAAGATCGACATATCCTCTAAGTGCTTATGTGAATTTATTTATTTTACAAAGTATTTCAAAATTTGGAAAATGGGTCCAGTTGTCTGTGTTCTCTTACTTTGAATACAAAATTCACTGCATTCCAATTGAATTTCAAATTCATAACAAAAGTCGAATTAACTACCAAAAAAGTACATACTTGAGTAAAATTCCGCACCACCATGCTAAATATACTACCAAAACCAACAGAAATTGTGTCATCCAGGCCATGTTCAAACTTACTTCAAAAAAAAACCTATGTTAAATGAAATAAAGTATATTTGCAAGTACAAATAAAATCAGGGTTAACGATTTGCATAAAAATGACACACTACTTTTCAACGAACCACCTAAAAAGAGAAGAGTAAACAACTAATTAGCGCAAACGTGTTAAATACGAAGAATTTATGTGTGTGTACGTTTTACCACAAGTAAGTATCAAGAAGCGGTGTCAAGATGCTTCAGGGAATTTCAAATATTTTCAATTTGCCCCAAGCAGCCCATAGCTAAAGTTGGAATTTCAATTAGCTTTGACACTTTTCGCTCTTTCTCTATAGTTTTCCATGGTTAATTGATCGCTTTTTTTTATGTTTTACTGAATTAAGTTTTACGAAACTTATTGACTTTTCAATGAAATGGTTTTAATTTAAATTCAGTACCAAAAATGGAAAAAAAAATTGATTTCCAGCTACACGCACAGCTCCATTTCGAGCTCTAATTGAGCGCACAATCAAAATCAGCTGCTGCACTCAACTCAACTGGAGTTGATTTCATTTTATTTGATCTCGATTTTTTCCCCATTCGTATCAACACTTGACGCTTAGAGTTTTTCTGTATGTTTTTACATTTTTTTTCTTCATTCTCCTGCCCCACTTTCTGCCAATCATTTGAGGCGGTAGGGGGCGTATAGAAATGCACAAAATTGTAGGTATGTAATGTTCGTGCGGAAACAATTTCAGCAACTGGAAAAAGGACTTTTACTTGAATCTCTTGATTTTTGTACGCGGTCTCAAGCCATTGCAGCAAAAACTAATTAATCAGAATTGATTGAAATTAAAAACCTTTTCCCTTACAGGCAGAGGAAAATTGCACAGCGATTATGCAAAACTGTCAGATAACTTTGATGCTGGTTAGTCTAAACGTTCAATGATTTCACAAACCGAAAAGCACATTGAAAACAAAAATAGCCAACAACCACTTACGAATTTGCGGACCCTGTGTGATTGTCACTTTTCTATTTTTAATCTCTCGGTAATTACATTTTACACACAGAAATTCCAAACATTCCCCAGTCACAAAAAATACCAAACACAATCGCGCAAAAAAAAAACAAAAACCATCTCGAAGCTTATCAAAATTGCTTATCGCTGAGAAAATATGTGTGCATCGCGCACACCCAGGCCAATTAACATTTTCAACACATGAGCCACTATCGCCACAATCTCATAATCACTGAGCACACAAACAGAGAGTTTTTCCGCAAATATTTCCTAGAATTCTTCCCAGTGACGAAGACACAGCATAGAATTGTTCCAGAGATGCTAATGACTGATTTGTTTGTATGAAAGCAGCGCACGGTTTGCAGCGAGAAGCTTATTGCGTGGAAAAGGTTACTGTGTCAATTGGACAATACATAATACACACAACGATGCAGCGACGATGCGCAGACACGTTGGCATGAGGCATGGCAAAGGAAATACGTACCGATCTATAGCAGAAAACAAATTTAGATGCAGACACTGATTGCAATTGCGAAATATTCGGTTATGGCAGACTAAATACTGCACAACCATAGCAACATCAACAACAGCCAC
Source organism: Heteromyza rotundicornis (assembly GCA_951394025.1). Taxonomy (NCBI): domain Eukaryota; kingdom Metazoa; phylum Arthropoda; class Insecta; order Diptera; family Heleomyzidae; genus Heteromyza; species Heteromyza rotundicornis. The sequence continues at coordinate 83,461,840 of OX596010.1, read as the reverse complement.
AACGTCAGCGCGTTGTGGGCGTTGAACATAACTTTTGCGTTTGAATTAGTTTCAGACATTACCACTACCATTTGAGATAATTGCATACGAGATACGAGAGGCATCTACAACTGCATCTGCACGGGGAGCGAGTCATTTGTATGGACAACGACACTAAAGAAAAACATGTTCGAAATAAATCATTCAGGAACAGAATTTTGTGATCTTTTACATGATTTTTCATTGGCTTCTGTTTGCGCTGTTGTGGTTCGTAGTGTGTCTGTGTGATTGCGGTTGATTTTCAGCCGAAACTGTGTCAATTTTGATCGGACGCGCACTGTGCAATGACGACACAGTGCGGTTGAACTCACTACCGAGGCTTTATCTGTACGGTGTACACTATACAGCAGTATCTGTATCTCAATTGAAACGATTGAATCTTCTTCAAATGCTCGTAAGTTCTTCACTCCGCCAGTACACAACTAAGGCAATCGTTTATGGAACTCGTGAGCGATTTGCGAACAAAATAATTGAATGCAATTTGGTTTTCCGCTGCTTAGGACACCACAGCACCAACAGCAGGATCAGGCAATGAGCATCTGTTGAGTTCACTGCAGACAGACATGAACGGAGTGTGCAGTCAAGCGGGAGTAATTTAGTGATTAACTGGAGGATAAATGACGATCGCAAATTGCTCAAGTGAAAGGTCGTTTTTGGAGCGTGTGCACCACACTTCGGCAACACAACACCGTGGAATGGAAATTAAATGTGAGAGTGGAAAATCGTGAATGATAGTAATGGAGATAATACACAATGGACGGGGCAATTGTGTCTTCAGTGGAAGTACTTGTTTTTTCAAAAATTTGTAATTCGAATTTGTTCCACTGTAGCCACAATCGCTGCACTATCTGCACCCAATTACAGACTACAAACAACCAACTGACAAATACTTTTCTAATAAACATAATCGTCTGCGTGACTTGGTTGCGGTGGCCGGAGCTTACATCAACACAAAGTCGCTGAACTCATTAAATGAAATCACTTGGATTTTCACCGACGCAACTCCTCTCCCTGCCTCAGAGTATGTCGGCCGAGAAGGGTAAGCGCAATTGGAGAAGCAAAGTTGCGTAATAATTGCGGCTGTGACATTTCAGCTTCTAGAAGTGACGCGACGACTTAAGAAACTGAAAGAGCCAGCTTGAGCAATGAAGTTGTTGGCCAGATGCAAGATGGGGAAAAAAGTGGGCACACGAGCGTGCGCCAATATGTTCATCATGTCAAAATTGACATGGCATAACGTTTGTCAAACTGTCCAACGATTGGACGATTGTCCAGGAATAATAATTGCGGTGGTTTTTCATAGCTTTTTTTTTGTGTGTGACTATAAATGCAGACATTATTTAATTTATTTTGGTTTTTTGCCGCACACTTTTTGCACATGTGCTCACTTTGAGCGCCATCTTTTGGTCGCTGGCCCGACGCTGATAAATTTATTTATTTAACTGCCTTTTATGGCATTCAATTAATGTCGTTTGATTTTTAATTCGTTCGAATTATGCGCTTGAATTGCTTAAATTTATTAAACGAATTTGCGAAGCGAACGAATTCGCCAATACGCTTCGAGCATTGAATCGCACAGAATAGAATATGAATTTGTACAATGGCTTAACGGTTTAATGCAATTGCAATTGTAAATTAATTTCAATTGGTTTCAATTTAATTTGGCATTTTAATTATAGCCTTCACCACCAAACTAACACAATTAAAACGTTTCGCATTAGCGTTCTCCACCTCATTCTGATCATAAATAATTAGGCTTATTAGCCGCATAAGCCGTAATCGTGTCAAATACCACCACTTCTGGCTGTGACAAGTGTGACAAATTTTGTTTTTGTTAGACGCATTTTATACACTCACAAATGCACACAGTGCCTCTAAGCTTCTTATCGTTTCCAGAAATTATGCAATATTATGTCGCATTGACATTAGCGCGTAACTGAATGCACATTCTCTGCCACAACAACAGCACACAGCATTATTCCACTACGGTGGCGTCTGGGATTGTCTTTATCAACATGGCAGACAACTGCACACAACTGCTATTATATTGTATGAATATCTGCTGAGTGTATCTACAAGCGTTTCCAAATGGTATTATCACTGCATTCATTCGCCTGGCTGCACTTTCATCAACCACTCGCATGCAATCTTGTTAATTTGTTATTGAGCCAGATACTGTAGTTTATGGGCAGGCGCTGAGCCCTTTTTAATAACTTTAATAACTTTATTATGTTATCTCGGAAATATATGCAGATATCTCTAGCATTTCGTTGGATTTTTATTTTAATGATATTGTCACGCCTGACATTTACAAATAGGAGACTTTTATTTAATTGATGGTTGTGTGGCAGCGAAATACTGTCAAGCTGTGTGGAATTCCGAAAGGGAAATTATAATTAAAAATGTATTAAATTTAAATAACAATGGAGTACGTTTGCCTTCATAGTGTGAGCTCTAAATAGGTTTAGATAGGCAACCTTTAGACCCCGAAAGGCAATTGTAATGCATTCACGAATGAGATAATTGTTTCACTGTGACATAATCTGAGATCCTATGTCGGAGTATCTGAACAAAGCTATGTTGTGGCATCGCTCAAAAGCGTTTTTCGCAAAAGAAATTTGATTTAATTTGGGGCTTGTTCATATACCACGTCATATTGACAGCTGTTACGTAACAAAACCACGGAATACTTTTATCCACTTGAATGAAGTTCATCGACCTTCTATCCTGGTCTGCCTTTTAAATGGTAGATACTTTTAATATTGGAATTATTTATAAAATAAAATTAAAATAGAATAGAATAGAATTTGAGTGTGAAGCATTTGCAATACGAAATTCGATATGTGAACATACAAAAAGACGAACACAAGCAGTAGCAGCAGCAATTTAAATTTGTTATTTTTTCTGTTTGAAAAACAATTAAAACTTTTTTAGCGAATTCGAAAACTGAACTCACAACAACACTTTGACCCATAAATAAATTTATTAAACGAAATTTTGCTGTCGTTGGTGCTGTTATTTCTGCCCCCAATAAGCGAAAATTAATAAAAGCAAATTGCTTCATTGAAGCCGAAAACGAAAATATTTTCACAGCACACACACACTGAGAAAGACAACAATTTCTGCTATTATCCAAAAACATATAAAATAAAATGATTCAATAATTTCTGAACGAGACGTGTGTTTGGAAAAGAATATTGAAAAAATATTTTATGACCATTGCATATTTTATATTTTCTGATACATTGTTCTCAGTAATATTTTGCTTGAAAATACATAATTAAATTTGAAATAGCATTTGGAAATGTCAAAAATGGCCAACTTCAAAAAGGAATCGAGAATTATGCGAAAATTCTTTCGCTTCTGGCTACGCGTAAGTATACAATGAATCAAAATAAGCAAATGCTGGCAACGGCCTCAGACAAACAAATATATTCACCACAAAATATGACATTTTCAAGATGCACTACGTGGAGGTACAGTGGTGGCCACACAATTGAAAACAGCTTAAGTTAATTAATTTTCCATGAAAATTTATCGGTTTCTTTTACTAATGCAGTTAAGTCAGACAAAACTTTGATATTTCTCTAAAAAAAAAATGTTCGAAATCTAAAAAATCATTTGGGGATAAAACAAAACTATTCAATAGGGTTAACTATTTAAGCAAGCATGCAATCTGTCTTATTATTTGTCCACCACTGTATAGTTTTGCGCCACTTTCATGAAGCATCGCTTCTTTGGAAGTGTCTGCGTTGCACATTTGCGGCTTTTCTGTTTAATTTCAATGAATTATTTGAAATATCTGAAATTTGCTCGATTTCCAGTTGTGTGTACTTTTCAGTTCAGTTGATAGACAAACATGCGCAATATCAACATAACGATGTATTTGCTCTAAATTACGCCTATTTTTTGTTATATTTTTTTTTGAAAATTGTAAAAAAGAATGCAAAATGTGTTACATTGTCGTACACAAAAAAAGAAACCAACAGCGCGCTATGCTATTTTTGTGACTTTTTGTCTGCGTTTTTAAGCCACGCTAAGTCGCATTTAAGCCTATTTACGAAATATGTACATGTGTTTATTTGATTATTTATTTGTTCGTTCGTTCGACTGTACAACTTCATTGAAGCTTACAAGTTCGCACCTTTTTTTTCTCTCTCGAATTTTACTTTGCGTGAAAAATTATTTTATTTATTAAACTCTTTTACAACATTTGACGCAACTGACGTTATTCACTGTAGCCCATTGCATAGGCGTAGAGGACATTTTATTCCAGGGGTTTCGGGGTATTCGTTGAGCGAATTTAAATAAAGCTAAGTTTGGTTTTCCTCAGAGTAAAGTAATGCTATGCCTATTTTGGCAAACAAATGTTTATTTAGCAGAGGGGCAATATATCACATACCCATCCAACTCCTCCCCCCTATCTACACCTCCACTCTGAAAATTTGTTGTAATTTCGGCTCGTGATTTTTATGCTATTTGCGCTGATAAAGTTATTAAGTCGGCATGGTTTCAAAGTTTTTTGTTGGTTCGCTTTTGTTTGAATTGAAAGTTGTCATTTTGGGAAAAATGTGCTGCCATAACGTGTCTTTTTTCTTTTATTGTATAACAAAAATTTATTGTTTAAAACAACATAAATTTCGAATTCTGATTTCAAAGGGGTTGGGTAATTGCCAATTTTCGAATTAAATTGCGGATTTATTTATGCGAATGCGCAAATGGGAATTGCATTAAAATTTTGTATGCCTTATTATTAGTTTGATAAATTTAATATAAGTGGTGAATTATTTTTATACTTGCAGATTGCAGCTCACAGCACATAAGTAATCAGCATAAATCGTAGGTGAGTTTGGAAATTTGTTTTGGTAGGGATATGACACATTACAATAAAAACCACACAATACTCAAAAATTTAATATAAAAAAAATTCCCCAAAAAAAACTCTGAGCGTCCAAAAGCAGTGGAAATAATAAATTCGAATTATCGAAGTGTATTGAAGTTACTGAAACTATATTGTAAAAATAATAGTTACTCATTAAAAAATAATTCGCAAACAAGCAAAATGCAATTCACGAACGCGGTGTCGTATACGTAACATGAAATTATTTAAAGTAAGAAATTCCCTTCAAGCCAACGTGGGAAATACCCGAGTAAATTACTTTGTCAACATTGCGGTCAATTAGAAATGAAACACATTCCCAGAACATTGTGTTTTTAGTCAAATAAAATAAAATTGCAATATTAAATTTGTGGCAAATTTCGCTTATTTTGTATGTACATTTGCTTGCATTTTTTAAATGTTGCGCTTATTTTTTACGAGTAATCACGCAAGTGGTTTGAATCAGTTCCGCAAATAACCGCAGACTATACAGTACCTCCTTTGACCTTATCGGGCTTTGTAGGAAGCACAAATATGTGGTCATCTTATTCCTTGAAGTTTATCAGAGTATATCAGACTGTTCTATTAATAGCATTTTCTGCTTCATAAATAGTTTCAGTTGGTATGACAAAAAAGGAGCCACACTCAATTTCCTTAAAATATTTAATAAAATGCATCATCCAGTTCGATTTCAAATGAAATCGTTGATATGTACTTTACAAATTGAGAAGGAAATTTGTATTTTACATTTCGAATTTATTTTTGTATCTCTTTGAAAGGGCTTCACGGGAGGTCGCTGTCATCACAAGAACGGCCACAAAATAAGCTTCCGAACATTTATTACAAAATAATGCTATGACTTGAACTCCACAATCTGCTCGAATGCACTGAAAATAATATTTTGCCCTTTCATTCTCTCAATCAAAAAAGGTTTAATAAATTATGCATAAAGGATTTTGCAAAAAATACTAAATTGTTTCCCAGAAAAAAAACAAGTCTTACTAATTTCCTGTCGTTGTCAACCAACTTTTCAAAATGGCAAAGCTTTTCTCTCAATGTGAGTTAATCTTTCCGTTCGTTTTAACGTGGCCGCAGAGAGTTGCAACACAGTCATACAAAAATTGCAACAAAATTGTATTCAAGAGGAAACGAACGGTTTTTTTTTACTGCTTTCTGGCATTTTCCTAGTTCGCCTTCCCTACGAAACTTTTGACATTTCAGGTTGATTGAAATACCAAAGCGTTACAGCAGCACTCGAATGGCATTCCTTGAATGAGCGTGGAGATTTCATGCAAATATTCTTACTACATTTCAGCTACTACAAGCTCAAATATCGAAGTAAATTCAATTTAATATTTGAAAATCTCAAATGTGTTTATTCTATTAATGGAGCTATCAACTTTCTGTACTTGCAAGATAAATGAATGCTTTTGCCACTGTGACGAATGAGTAACATTAATTGCAACTACAAAACAAATACAACTTAATACCGATTCCTTATGCTCAGCACGAAATGACACTCAAATGACATTTTCCATTTCATTTTTTTTCCATTTTCTATGTGACTTTTTCACCGATTTTCATCAAGTTTTTAAATTTAAAATTCATACGATTATTCTTTGCCCGTATTTCGTGCCATTTTTCATCTGCAACTGTAACGAATTCCATCAATCTAGAAAAGAAATTCCTCGCATCATCAATTATTCAATACCGACTTTTTTGTGTGGAGCTTTTGCTCGAATGATACTTTTTTGTTTTATGGAGGCGTAACAAACAAAAAATTGGGTTTATTTCGGTTTGCTTCATTTGCTTTTATTTCTCGATTGTTTTTTATGTTTTTTTTTCCAGCGATAACTAATTGTGTAATTTATGCAATTTTTTGTTCGCAGATACCTGAAAATATTCAAGGTTGAAACCGTTATATGTACCACTTTTTCTATTGAAAAATCTTTAAAGTATTTTTTTTTCTTATACAAAATTTTAATTTCTAGAAGTGCCTTGACATTTTGAAACAGTTTGCAACTGAAAAGAGTTTTTTTTCTGCCTGCAGCAAGGCTAATGTGTGGCATCCTACTTTCTCTTAACGGAACTGTTTTCCTACCTTTTGTCTTGCTAAAGTGATAATTTCCTACCACAGCTCGCCGTATGACTTATTTCTCCTTGGTTCTTGTTTTTTTTTCCATTTCTAAGAGACTGTTGCTCAATCTTCATTATCTTTTCGACTTTTCTTGCATTCATTTAAACTTTCAATTGTTATAATGAATACGAAGAGTAGCGGTTATTTCATCTAGGTAAGAGGATATACGCTTTGGTCTGAAGTTAGTCTTTTTCTCATTGCACCTTTCCGTTTGCCCGTTCTGCCAACTTGAATTCTACGGAAGGTTAGTCATAAGGCACGAATCAGGTTTGAAAAATTGAAGGTCGAAATCCTTTGACATGACGACGAAAGCTGTTCAATTGAAAATGAAAACTCAATTCATTCTATTTCATTTACTCGCCCAAACCGACTACGCGTTGGTATTGCCATGAGAGCAAAGTTTTTTGAAATTAATTCAAAGTTGTACGTTTTACATAATCCTTTCTTTCGTTTCGCAAATATACGAATTGAATGCGCGAAAGTGCATCGAACACCACTCTGCTTCCGTATGGCGTTGTAGCATAAATCATGTGGAAAACGTCCTTCGCCTGAATCTGAACTCGAAGGAAAATCCTTCTATAAAATGGTTACAAGTGAACAGGTGCGATGGGCCAGTTTTTTCGCCATTTTAACCAATTGAAATGTGTTTTTGCATTCAATATGAACAGCAAACCGTGTCATGGCAGCCATACTGTTGATTGCAATGATCAGGTGAGATTCATTTGACCCGGCCACCGTGTGCAGGCTTTCACTGATTCCTTTCATGTTTTAATTGGCCCCGTTTTTTCGTGCAGCAAAAGTTGTGCGTTTAAATGATATCCTGCATGTGTGTGTGTCCTGTCGTCGTTGCAATTTGACAATCGACAGCATTATTCTGAAATGTGTCACAGATGCTCTCCTGTCTATAGGCGATAAACTTTAAAATGCAATTAAAATTTGTGAGCTTTTATTTCGAAATTAATTTCTTGCCATGCACCACATGCCAGACATGTCGCATAACACTTTGTGAATGAATCACCCGTAAAATGTTTATTCTTATGAGCTTATAAACAATCTAGACGATTAGTTCATAAAAGACAATTTGTATTTATTTTTCGTTTAGTCATTTGAGGTTTAGTCATTGAGTCAAATTCACACCCAAAATAAATAGTTGACAAATCTCAGCATTTATCCAATCAAGGCGATTAATTATTGGATTTTCTTCAAATTTTTCTTTGAGTGCACATTTTGGTTTATGACCATAATCCGTATTCGTAATTCACAATTTAACTAACTATTTGCATATTCAGACACATTGAAGTTGTTTGTGCCCAAATTGGAGACGTCTACTTGTCCACATGTCAAAGAATTAACGAATTTCGATTTTCAGATGTCAAATAAAAGATGGCAAAAAAAAGTCCGGACCTTGGCATTTCATTTTAAGAGTTGCTGATAATTATTGAGTTAAATGTGTTTCTAGAACAAAAATTTATATTTTTTTTACTACATTTGCGTGCTCAAAGTATGCAAATAATTGCAAATAATATACACCACATTCGCCACAATACTTATTTGAATTGGCATTATGCTTTCTAGTCTGTGCCAGCTCTGGCCTAGCATTAGCTGTGAGCGACAACTGGAGAGCTTACTGCGAATAGCCACTTAGCTCCTACTTAGTTGATTCAACAAAAACCATTTGCAAAGTAAATTATTCGCCTATTGCAATTACGACTTTGTGCTTGAACATAAAAGTGCGCTTCACGTGGAAATTGTTTATTTTTTATGTGTTTTTTTTTTGTTTTCTATTTTCATGAGCAAAGCTATATGTATCTTGGCATATTTTTCCAACGTCACTTCAAATCTTTTCCGCATTTGAATGCATAATGCATGAATGATTGAAATGTGTGTGCACTTGTTGAAAATAGTAAAAACAAATATTTTTTAAAGCCATAGCACAGTGTTGGGGAAAAGTGGATTTTCAGCTAAAATTACCAATCTCATTCACAGTAAAACTAATTTTATAATTACAATTATAATTTTATACATAACTATAACAAAAAAAAATGTTTCTTGAATTTCGTTCCTGTTCATTTCTGGTTTCCTTCAAAATAATGCATTTTGAATTTTTTTCCCATCTATTATTTTGTGAATATTCGGAGCATTTCTGTTATTATTTCCGCCATTCGGTGAAATTTTACAAAATTCTCAAGAATTCCAGAATAGCTCAAGGCACTGCCAAATATGTAGAAATGTCAGCCTCTGCATCTGGACTATAGACGGTGGCTGAAAATATTCAGTTCAAAATGCCAGCAAAGGCATTTGGCTAAGCAATTTCCCAAACCCGCATATTTTCCACTCCATATTTGACCCACAATGAAATGAACCAATTCCAGCACTTGTCACCAACAGCAGCTTCAAACGTTATCCATGATAAAGTTTCGTTTTGTTTTGATTTATCAGTCGCACAGAAGCTCAGCTCAACATATTGCACACAACATCCTGTGTTTGTGATGAGCACAAAGATGTGTCAAGTGACATTTTCAGTCTCAGTGAAACTTGAGCGCAAATGTTGACATTAAGCAAGACAAAGGTGAACCAATTGAACGAAATGGAAGGTAAAACACAAACACTTCTCTTCGAATTCTACCAACAGAGAACACAGCAATAAAACTTTTGTTTTTGAGCTATTTGCCAACAGTGTGGCCAAATGGCGCTTGGCGCGTTTTCCAACGCACAAACAATGTCATATCGAATGTCTTCATTAATTTCACACCCACTAAAATTGACATTTCGATGTCAATGTAAACGCTCATGAAATGCAAATAGCAATGACTGAAGTGAAATAGGTTCTAGGTACGCCTCATCGAATGACATCACCGACCACGAACGTCGCCGGCACACATGCGCCGCACTGTTAAATGTCAACCGCCAGTTGGCGCTACGTTGACGCTTTATTTGGATTGCACGTTCGCCACAGAAGACACCAACCAAAAAAAAAAAGATTAATTCCATGTTCCTCACACCGCACTCGTTTTTTCGATGACAGCATAAACGTAGCTGTCATGACTACTACCAGCCGAAGCCATTACTGCTCTGTGTCCCACATTAGACTAATTACATTTACAAGAATTTTTAAATGAAATTGAAAAAAAAAGATCCACAAGAGGGAAAAAGCTGAAATTGGTAACGACAATGCGATGCTCAGCTGTCTGCCACTTACAGGCCGTAGTTACTATTTATATCACACTGCCTTAGCATAATGATGGATTGGCTAATTTCGTTTTGTTGTTATTTCTGGCGTTTGTTGTTGTGATTTACCTGACATTGAAATTTTTCAAAACCCCAACATTGCCGCGTTTGTTATTGTTTCCCATGATATGTGGCGGGCATAGTTGTCGTTTTTATTGTTTTTATTGTTGTTACTGTTGTTTTCAATGATGATGATGTTGCTGATGATGATGATGATGTCGTTAATGCATATTTAACGAATGAAATACGCGGAAGCCGGTGTTCGCTTACGTTATAATTATAAGCGCTTTGAGTGTCTAGCTCAGATTCGAACGGATTATGTGACATCACTGATAATGACCAGAAAGCAATTGGGAATGTGCGAAGTTAGATTCATGAAATACGTAATAGAATTAATAAACATAAAAGTGTGGAATTCGCCGAACAAGCGCCCATACCTACACTGAAATTATTGCAAACGCTCAATGTGTCTTTACCCTTACAAAGTCTTTCAGAAGCAATCTTCCCAGTAGTCACATAATATCCATTAGACTCTCATTCATGAACTTACATTTGGAAATGGTTGACTTCATACTCTATCCTCTGATGGGATTCGACAAAATACGACTGAATAGTTTACTTCTACGGCTTGGGATTGCTGAGTCAACTCATTATACAGTTCTTACAAACGATAACAGACAAATTTACAAAAAAAAATTGTTTACTAAATGAATTACACTGACTGTACTGAAGTCATGGCGTCAGTAACTTCCTTAAGTCGTTCCCTTCTCACAATAAACATTAAGACCTAGAAAACATGCAAATCATCCAAACTCAGTCAAGGCGCAAAGCGTGTGGAAAATATGATATTTTTTTGTGGCTCACGTTTCCCCAGTGAAACTCACTTGCTGTTCCTTCACTTGGATATCGGAATGATTCTCGGTTTTCCATTCTGCACAACGAATCACTGACAATCGGAGACAGTTGCCACCACGACGTTATCGATGACTTTTCAGTTGTCCCTTTAGTCTGCAACTCAACCACGACGAAAGCGTGTTAAGTCATGCCAAAGTGCAGGAAAGATGATACAGCACTTGCTGCTTCTACTGCTCCTGCCACTTGTCTCTCGAAAAGCAAAGGATGAAAATGACAGTAGAAACGAACGTGACTGAAACGGTTTACTTCGGTGGAGGTAATGCGACATACCTACACGGACAGAGGGGAAAAAGCTGTTAGCGCTTTTTTTGAATGGCATAGTAATGGATATGAATGATATACTTAAGGCATTTGGCATACAAAATTCTTGAATTGCACAAAATAAATCACATTTCCGGCGAGGTGTCCAGCTTGTAATTAAATAAAGTCGGTAAATAGTTTCAAAAGCCCGGTCGCCCACTGCCAATACGTAGACTAAAGTTAATCAAATCACAACCAAAATAAAATGGAAATAAACAACTGCGGCACACTTCATTAAACTGATTTTTTGTTTCCTTTCTTTTTTTGTCGCTAAACTCGTTCAGCCACATTAATTTTTGCAAAAATTAAAAACCAGAAAATTGTTTCAATTATAATAAAATCAAATAAATATCGGAAACAAATAGCCACCACCGCAGCAGTCTGATAAAATTGTAAAAATTGAATTATTCATGGAAATCAAACAGAAAAGTTGACGTTGCATTAGCGGTTAATTGAACTATGGTAAACCACCAAACCGGCGCACTTAGTCAGCCGAAAAGTTAAAATGTGTACTGCTCTTATTGCAAGTGGCAATTGAACTCAAAGGTCAAAAGGCGGTTAATAGCATTAGCGGATTAAACTCCCACAAACTCCCAAAAAAAAACACACTCCATTTCTAAATTAGGCAGAACACCCAAGCACTGGTATCCACGATTCCACGACTTCACATATTGCACCCCCCCTTGGATTCCCATTTGGACTCTTCAGGAGAGCCTACCTTTAACTAACATGCCTACGTTTTAATTACCTTTCCCACCTTTTGCAATAATCCAATAGTCCGGCTCTGCCATGGCCTCACAGAATATATATGTGGAATTTTAACTTCCAGGTCCAGAGAGACGATTTTTATAACAGCCATGCCCTTAATGAAAGTCAAAAATTCTGGAAGGTAAGACATCCGAAGACAGACATCCGGACAAATGTTATTTTATATAAGAAAATCCCACCTTCAATAATTCATAAATCCCAATTCATATTAATACAAAAACGCAACATGGTAACCCTCGCGTTCAATTAAATTTCACTTACTTAATTTGCGTTGCATTCTCTTAAAAATAGCATTAAACTATAAGTGATTAATTAATTACCAATACCAAAACACATTTCAGCCAACATGTTTGGCCACATTGCCAGACACAGTGGCAATCATACGGCAATGCAGCGCAACCGTCACAACCAGCCGGTGATTTGATGGGCGCGCGCTGCGCTCACTTTCAAGGTGGAATTTTGTCATCGTTGAGTTGCTTGCAGCAAATATGCAACAAATCAGACTGTCAGAGACGCACTGTCGCTGCGCGTACGTACTTACTTGCATGCATATGTAGTATGTCTCAATGGCATCTCGTTGGCTTTCAGTAACTGTCGTCAGTGTCGCCATCTTTTGTGTGGCGGCTGCTCATAGAAAGTGGGCGTGCATTTGACACAATTGAGTCGATCGGGTTCAATAATATGTGTTTGCCGTTTCTCAGCCAGCACAACACAGACTTTAAATGACAAAGTAATTGTCGCAATTGCTGTTGTGGTTGTCTCTATTGCAAGAGCACATGAGCTTGGCCTCGAACTTGAACTTGGCTTTGGCTATACAAATAAATGAATAAAATGAATAAAAATTCCTCGGATCATGCGAACAATGGAAGATTTTCGTTGAAGTATGTTTTTATTGGCGATATAAGAAAAGAAATTATGCAGTCACTGGAGCATAGGGAGCTTAAATAAATCAATTGTTGGTAAAATTCTTCCAATTTGCATTTATATAACCCAGTGTTCCCAGAAAAATTCTCTCGCCTCATTTTGGCCCATTAGCATCATTAGGTTAAAAACTACCCGCATCCAATTTCAGTTCTAACCCATATTTTATGGCCACATTTCAACACAAATCCATCGCTCAATGTGGAATAGTCGCTACAAATTCCACGAAACTCTACATCTAAGTCTTGCAACTAATTAAAATCCATCGTAAAACCCCAACTTGGAATATCAATCAAAATCAAAAATAACTTATTGCGATGCTTATATTTTGAAGTGCCGACGACTGAGACAGAATCGGATTGAGTTCACCGAGGCAGCAGCCCACAGGCCGCAAAAATCTCAAATTTATGATTTTAACCTTGGCATTAAAAGTATTAAAAGCAAAAGTTAACAAAGTAACCGCAGATAGAACTATAAAGAACGCCTGTGTCGAAGAACAGCAAGCGGTTCAAGAGATGAGTGCGTATTCGATGCTGGCAATGGTGTTGGCGGTCGATGGATGTATTAAGCTCTGATGAAGCAACACTTTTGATTTCTTTGAATTTGTGGAAAGTACCTACTAAATATAAACCGAAAATTTCGGGAAACCGATGATGTTGTTGACAGTAGCTCATAAATTTGCATGTCTTCGAACGCTGTAAAATAATGAAGTATACGTATACTTTACATAGACAGTCACTTGCCCGCCCACTCTTTGGGTTGGGCGGAAAAACACAAGTGATTAATTATAGTAGTTGTTAGCAGGCATTGACGGCGCTCTGGCGGTTTTAGTAAGCAGCCCGCCGCTGTTAGTCAAAGTGTCTGAAAGTGCGTCACAAACTTTTGTTTTCATTGTTTTTGTTCACCTCAAAGTTCAAGTCAATAGTTCGTTGGCCTCATCATTGGCCATTGTGAGGTCGGAGCGTTAGCATTAGCTGCGGATTAAGTTTGGTATTTGTTAAGTTAAATTTCTGACATTTCAACTCAAACTCGGCTTAAAGTTGTTGTTTAGTGGTAAACAACTTTTACTCACCGATTGAATTATAGTAATCGTTGGTGTGAAATTTAAATAATCAGTTTAAACTGATTAGAATTAGAAGTTAATATTATAATATTTCTAAGTTTATGTTCTACTAAAGGAAATATGACATGAAACAAACCCGGCACCATACTTGGAATTTCGCAACAAATACAATTACTGAGAATTTAACAATCAAGAGATTGAAAAATTGAAATAAAAATGTTATTAAGTATCTACTAAGGCTTTCTTACTTGCCACTCCTTAAAATCTTTTCAAAGTTTACAATTTTAAGTTGATATTTTGCATTTTAGTGTATGTATGTGTTTTGAAAAGTAACTGCCATATGCAAACACAGATTTGCGAGTGATGGATATTCTCCACTCACAATGAATCCGTGCTGCATTGTTTAATGGGGCAATTTATATTACGAAGATTATTTCTAAGTCAAACAATCAAAAACTTAACGGATTGGGCGTTTTCTTCAACAGCAAAAATCTCATTTATTTTCGAGAGAATTGGAAAGACCGCAAAAAAGTTTGAATATCGTAACCGCAGCAGCCATTGTTGCCATTGAATACAATTTAACAAAGCATAGTTTTCGGTATTCCAAAACGTGGGCGTTAGTCTATAACGAATTTGAATATTTTTTTATCTTTTTTATTTGCATATTTCAATCAAAGGTCTATTGAAATTTTTCAAATTGATGTATTCTTTCGAGCTAACGCACTGATTATATTTCACCGTCTTTATCCCATTTATCACATCTTAGCTAATTACTAAATTAATATGCAATAATTAATTGACTTTTACCATTTATATTTGCAGTTGATTTAAATATCGGAAGGAAGCCATGTAAAACGCACATATCAGAAGAGCAATTTACAATTGGATGAACACTTTCCACAGCCATAACGAATTTATTCATCAGTGGAGTGCGTCTACTCCGCCCACTAGTTTAATTAACATTTAATTTGATTCTAAAACAATCACAGCAAGCAAGATGCGATTTTTAATATTTATTTTAGCTTTAGGTGAGTACGAATAAAAATTGCAATTGAAATGGGGGGCAACTAAAAATATATTAAAACGAACAAAAATCGCTGGTCAGTATATATTTCTAGTTTTGCTCCATTTGCTCTACCTCCATTCAATACTGAGTAATATCTTTCTCAACTCCATAGTTATACCCTTATTAACGGCTCAAAGCCATTTCTCGACCGCATCCGCTGGCGTCTCCTTTGCCAGCGAAAATAATGGCCTCTCTGCGGCGGCGCACGCGGGCGGCGAAGTGAAAATCCGCAATCGTCGCATGTACGCCATGTGTCCGCCCCTCTTCCAGCGCATCGGCACAGAATGTTATTCGATGCCGGAGCAACGTAGCAGTTGGCTGGAGGCGCACTTCTTCTGCAAGGACAAAAACTCGAAATTGGCAGAACCGCAAAAGTTCTCCAATCGGAAATTGAGCAGCTACTTGCAGCACCACGACGCACAAATGGGATGTGAGTAACGGCGGGAAGTCCAAGACCCCTCAAAAATCGCCGGCAAAACATTTGAGTTTTGACTGTTCTTTTAAGCAACTTCGCGGTTTCGAGGGCTTTCCGAATTATTATTACTATTTTTACCAAAACATGTTACTAAAATGCTTTTAATTTTTTAATTTGAATAGTGAACGATCCCATCTGGATTGGTGCCACCTACGACTGGCAGAGCAATGTGTGGCAGTGGAGCATTAGCGGCAAAAATTTGTCCTACGACGCTTTCAGTCAAATGGATCCCGAGTAATATTTGTTTTTATAACTAAATTTCATTGAATTAGTTCTAAGCCAGGTTCGGTTTCGCAGTGCAGATTTGCGCTCAATTAAACGTCCGTCTATACAAAACTAATGAAGCACTCAAACGCATTGTTAAACCTGCCCTGAGAAATTTGAAGTTATTTCAGATTCACTACATGAAGTGGACGACATTGAAATTTTCCAGCAGGTTCCAGAATCCGAGTGGAAATTCAATTTAGTTTGTTCTAGAAACAGAGGGATTTGGTTTTCATAATTCATCTAGTCTAACTAATTTCAATTTCATTCCAAAATTATTTTAAAAAAATCAAGTTAAGAAGAAAAAACACGAAAAAAATTCAATTGAAGTAAATTTAACTTTTGTTTCTATTTTGTACAACTTGAACAAGTTAATTGAACGATAGAAAATGTGGAATACGGATTCTGGAATCGTGCTAAACCTTTCTGAAAATCTTCATTTCCAAGACATTACTTATGAGCGCCTTTTTTGCAGGAGCAGAAAGAACTTGGAGAACCACTGCGCGGTATATGATCCCAATCTACAATACAGGTAAACATAGAAAATCGTAAAATAAATTGCTAAGCTATTACATCAGCGAGAACAAAACAAACGGCTTCAAACGCTTATAATCAAGTGTTCAGCGGATAAGGTTTTCGAATTGCAAAATTACTCATTGAATAGAAAATATTTAGTAAACACCGCTTACTAACTAGAACAACGCTAACATCGACAAAACCTAAACTTTCCTAGCTCATTAACAGATTGCAGTCAGTATGAAATGTAAATCAATTTGTCACCCGCGAATGCGACGTGCGAATGACACTGAGCGCCACTTTGGCATGCAAATTGAAAAGCGCTAAAAATAGCACATTGCATACTGAACATAAGCATGCAATGCAATGCAGTAAATTTTTACCGCAAATACGTATTTTAGTCAGAAATGAAAATTTTCTTTTTCCTAAATTACCATTACTCATGCGCCGCTTGCTTTCGGATGAACGGTGAACGCAAACGTGACACTAAGCATGAACTTTCTACACCTGATGGTTTTACATGAAATTATAATCTCGTTGTCTTTTTTGTTACTATTGTCCAATAATTCAGATGGTCTGCTCGCTCTTGCCCGGATAAGCATCGCTTCATTTGCCAGCACAAGATGCCAAAGGTCAGCGAAAAGAATCGCTACAAGGTCTACGATCGTTGGAATGCCACCTATCCCAATCAAATGGCGAATGAGGTGATTCTGGAAGTGATCGACCGCAAAAGCAAGAACAGCGGCAAGTAAGTATCGTCGTTCAAGTTTCTACGCATATAATTGAGAATTCACGTTTCAGTTTAGCTTAAGTTTAGCTTAAGTTTACTATTTTTTTCAAACTAGAAAAACATTCAGAATTAAATACAATTTAGGAGTTAGTCTACTTTTGACTAATTTTCGGCTGATATTTCGATTGTGCTTTCGATTTTGGCTTCCTCAATTTGCGTTGGAGTCGCTTCACTTTTGTCCTTTTTCTCCTCATCGGTTTCCAGAAACTGATCCCATTTCGAGAGCCGCTGTTGCACTTCGTTCTCCGACTCAACAATCCTGTGGAAAAGGGAAAAAAATCAAAGTAAATTTTTCGTATGCTATTTAAGTGTCTTCTCTGCAATAGCATGGAGAGTGCAAGCAATTGCGGGGCAAAAGACCCCACATACTTAATAATGTCTACCATTTAAAATCGACTCACTTATACTTCGTCTGGCCATCCCAGTGCTCAGCACTTAACTGCCGTTTGCCAAAGAATCGTCCCTGCATCATTTGAATAACCAAATCAGCCTCTTCCGGTGAGGCCATATTCACTTGAGCTACACCTTCAGCATGTCGCTGAAATAGCAAAAATATTCAAGTTCAGTTACTCGAAACCATCAAATTTGTCCAAACTCTTACGTCAAAGATAACCACTTTTCGCACAGTGCCGCACTTGCTGCACTCTTCGCGCAAATCATTTTGATATTCCAAAATTAGCTCCACTTCCTTCTCGAAAATCTCGGGTTGGAAGAGATTTTTGAGTATAACCACTTTCTCATTTTTCGTACGTTCGCCGCGCATCTTCTCCGGACGCCAATCGAAGAGTCTGCAAGAAAAGCGTAGAGCAGTTATAATAAATCACAAATGTGTCTTGCCTCGCGGATGCACGTACTTCTCTTTGATTTTCTGCAATTTCTCTTTGTCCTTCTTCTTGCGTTTGGGCTTAAGAGCCGGATTGTACTCGCCGCGCATTTGAAATTTGGCATGTTGTACGTGTATTTTGTTGCCACGCAAATCGTAGTCGTCGAGTATGTTTAGGGCCAAGTCCACGGATTCGATCTGCAATGAAGAGTCATTGAATTGGATTACACATCACATCACATTTCATTTAATCTATTTCCCTAACATATTTTCTCAAATATCTAATCAATCCTTCTATGTACTCATTCAAATTCAGAATTAATCGAACCGTCCAGGCTGTCGATAGCAAGGAAGAGATGCCCGTGCGCAATAGACGTCCACCAGGCAATATGCAACGCCGCCGTCGGCCATCGCAAAAGCAGTCTGTCAACTTGCCCAGCGAAAACGACACCAACTACCAGCAGTCGAGTGTACATCCGAACGATATTAACTACCGACCCACAGGACGCCGTCATCGAGTACGAACAACCACTTCAACGACACCAGCATCGCCAATGGTAGGCTACAATGAAATTCCTCCACATGTCACGGAGGCGCCCGCCAATGTTCAGAGCAAAGCCCGCCCGGAACGCCCCGATCGTGCACGTACAAACCAGGATCGCAAGCTGCAACAGCAGCGGCTGAAAGAGCAACGTCGTCTGCAGAGGAAACGCGAACGCCAAGAGAAAATGAGACTCAGGAAACAACAGCAACAACAACGACTAAGAGAAGAACATAAACAGCCACAAAACGACCAGCAGCATAACCAACTGGATGAACTGAGACAGAAAGAAAATGAAGCGGAACAGCGCGATAGAAGACGCCCACAACAGCAACAGGACGATGAAGCACGCCAGCAGATAGCACTCCAGCAGCAGTTACAACATCAACAGGAAAATGAAGCGCGCCAGCAGATGGCACGCCAACAGCAGCAACGCGACCTCGAACAACGCCAACGAGAACTGAGCGCTCTGAAGCAACAACACGCCGACGATGAGAAAAAACGGCAGGAGGATCAAGAAGAGGAGCATCTGCGTAATGAACGCATACGAAAGCAGCACGAACGCGATGCACAAATCCGCATGGAACGTGAGCAGGCAGCACGCAAGTTGCAAGAGGAACGCGACGCAGAAGATCTTAAAAACGAACAGGTGCGTCTGGCCGAAGAGCAGCGTCTGAAGGACGAGTACGAAGAGAACCTGAAACAAGCCCAAAACGAACGTGAACGCCAATTGCAACAGGAGCAGGAGCAAAAGCGTTTGACAGACGAACACAACCGCCGCCAGTTGGAGCTGGAAGCAAAGCAGAGGGAGGAGAACATCAAACGAGAACAGGAGGAGGAAGAAAAGCGCATGGAACTGCAGCGTCTCGAAGAAAACGACCAGCTCGAACGAAGCGAACTGCAGCGTCTGCACGAAGAGAGTCGTCGTCGCAAGGAAGTGCAACGCAAACGGGAGGAGGAAATCGCCAGACGTGAGGCCGACCAGCGACAAATTGAAGCGGAGGAGGAGCGAATCCGACAGGAGCTGGAGGCGTCCGAAAAAGAGCGTCTGCGACAGCACGAAGAGGATATAAAACGCGAGGAAGAGGCCGCAAAGGCGAAAGAGGAGAGTAAGCGACGCGCCGAGGAGGAGAAGCAAAAGGAACGTGAACAGCGTTTCGATGTGCTCAAGCGAGCGGACGATGAACGTGTA
Organism: Heteromyza rotundicornis; assembly: GCA_951394025.1. Lineage (NCBI taxonomy): Eukaryota > Metazoa > Arthropoda > Insecta > Diptera > Heleomyzidae > Heteromyza > Heteromyza rotundicornis. Next base: position 83,441,923 of record OX596010.1, on the reverse strand, counting down.
CGCCAAGAGCTGCTAAAGAAGAAGCGCAATTATACCGAGCGTATTGCACGACTGTCGCCTGAAGACCAAAAGAAATTCTTCGAAATGCGAAAACGGCGAAAGAATTTGAAGAACAAGCAAGCAAGAGAAAATGGCGTCAATAGCAATAACGAAGCTTTCATTCCAAATAGCGCGGAGTAGAGATGTAAAGGAGACAAACATATAAGAGAAATTTCCGTTTTGTTCAAATCTAAATCTAAGAGTAAAGAGCGGCAAAACTTTTATAAAAAATAAATCAAACGGCTCATGGGCTCCCTGCAACATTTATTTTTTTGTTAAGAGGAATGCACAATTTAAAAAAAGATGAGAATGATTGGTTATTTTCGGAGCAATTTTACTGTTACCATTTGCCTTTTTATACTCTTTGTCACGTTTTTAAGTTATAGACGATCATAAACGTATTTTTAAAATTTTAGGAAGAACCTTAGATTGAACCCAAGCACCCGAGCCTTGTTGGGTGTCGAATGCCTTGTAGCTCTTAGGCGACTGCTGTTTGCATGAATTGAAATCTTTTATGTTGAAATGCTGAGTTGAGAATTGTTTCGCTTGATTTTAACAATTTTTGTATCACACTCAAGTGCACAAGTATTAACTTCAGATATGAATTTATATCACACACACGCACACCCTCACCCGCTAGCAACTAAGAAGATTACTACAAACGATTGAAGAAAATCGAATTGAATTTGGGAAAATCAATTTCAGAACCAGCTTTTGCGGATCATTTTACATTGAATGTAAATTTCAAAGAGCAACAATTATTAATTTATAAGTATTAACATAAACTTGGAAAGCTTTGCGGTCTTTTCAATAACGAAATTGCGAAATGTATATAAGAATTGATTTCCGTTTAATGAACTTCCCTTTATAACCCCAAATACGCTAGCAGACAGTATACAGTTAATAACTAATAACACCCAAAGTAGCAGCAATTAAAAGCCCTATTACCTTTAAAAATTCAACAAATTGTATTAAAATGACACACAATAGTAAAAGAAACGCAGCCACTGCACAGCTAAAAAGAATATTAAAAAATCCTAAAGTCTCAAAAACCAAAACATTTGCTTCAATTAGCGCTGCTATCCACTAAGGATACTGTATCAAGTTTTTTTTCTAAATGCATATTTCGAACTTTCTTTGTGTAAAACCTTTCGGCGAATCGCTATTTAAGAAAGCAATACTTTGTAAATCAAACTTAACTTAAGATTAATTTTAAAGGAACAAACCACGTAACATACTTGTTGACATGTAACAAGAATTGATTTCTTTTAATTACCTCAAATGTAAGTTCTCTTTAATGCAACACACGACCTTTTCAAAAGGTGAATTTAATTTTAAAGCAATTTAGCAAAGTAACGTATTTTAATGTAATCAACTAACCACAACTATTCAAATAGTCAAGCGTAATTGCGAAATAAAAAATAAAACATATGAGAAAAAAAAATGTAATAACAGGACTAGAAATCAAGTTGAGAAACAATAAAGTTCTACAAAACAACCGAACAGAATTGATGTTTTACTGGTCGGTGTGATTTAACTATAGAAGGTATTTAGGTGACGAGAGCATAAGGAGGAATTATATGCAATACATTCTATCAGCAATTTGTACCGAAATAAGTTTTTAGTGGCAAACTATTCCCTGATCAAAGCTGCAGAAGTCTATAATATTCATATCGAACTAGAAAATGAACTAGTGACCAATTTAGAAGAACGTCGTTCACCCATTTATAGGAAGTTTTGGTGCCGTTGACCATATCCAAAACGATATAATGGAATGAAATAAAAAGTTACTCATACGCCATGATGTACGTTTCATCAAAGCTGGCGAAAATCACTAGCTACGAAGATAATTTGTTGGTTAACTTTTAAAGGTATTCAATACAGATTTTGCATAGTCGGGTTCAAGCTCAAGTGCAGCTTAAATCAAATAAAGACTGCGATTTTTATACAACAACAAATTTTAGTGCCATATGCGCATTTCGTTCCCACTAATGGTATTTAATACCATTTTAATGTATTCAATCTACTATACAGAAGAAGAAACTTGCGCGCTTTTTAAATTTAAAAGTACAAAATGCAAAATAACATGATGACACTTAATTTTGTCCACAATAAATAACCACTCTGAATGGAGAACTCACCTTAATGTAATCACACAGTCCATCACCCTTAATCTGTCCATCTGCTTCGGTGTACAATTTCAATTTCAGCTTTTGTGTCTGCGGATCCCGCATAATCATGCCGCACTTGCCCATCAGCTCAGCGAATTCATCAATTGTAATATCCAATGGCAAATTTGAAACGTACACCTTGGTATTGTGTTCCGGATCCATGTCGAACCATTCTGAATGTAGAAAATAAATAAATCAGTTCACAAGAAATGATAAGAGTGTGGAGAAGACAAACTGCAAACTCACTGGGTGGCTCTGGTGCTGCCTTACGTTTGACACCATCCGCTCCGGGCAATGCTGCATTGGCTGCCGATGCCTTTGCCTCATCCGACATGCGTTTTAGCTCCTCTTCCTTGCGTTGCTCCTCCTTTTCCTCCTTTAGACGTTGTTCTTCTACACCGGCGCTGGTGTTATCGATGAAACCGTAACTCATTTGATAACGCGCCATGAAATCATCATCGATTTTCGGAAACCAGGCATTTTTCTCGGCATCCCAGAAGTAGACAGCACCATCTTTGTCGGTGCGTATGCGTTGGCCGTCTTCGTCGATGCCATAAGTCACGTCTGCTGGTTCGGTCGCATCCGGCACAGCATCCTCTTTGGCCGCAGTAGGCTGAACCTTGGCTATCCATTCGCTTTTCTCTGCATCCCATTTATAGTGTTCCGTTTCGGTTGCTTGGGATTTCGCTATCCACTGCTCAGTTTGGCTGCACCACTTGTAGTGTTCGTTCTCATAAGGATTATCAGCAGCAGCAGCAGCACCACCCGCAGCAGAGGTGGTGGACGATGTATCACAAGGCACCCAGTTGTTTTGCTCGGTGCTCCATTTGTATTTGTAATTTGTCACTGGATCGGTGTAGATGGCGCTGCCATCGTCGTCGTACGTGACATACTCGGCGTATTTATCATCAGCGGACGTTGATGTATCTGCGGCAGACGATATCACTTTAGCCACAATGCTACATGCATCATTTTTCTTAGCACCTTCGTTCTGCTCATAGGAGTCTGGCACTTCTGCGATTTGTTTCGAGTTTATGACGCCGCTCGCTGTCTGGTTGTTATCCTTTGGGATAACAGCTGTAGTTTCTTTTGCACCAGCGTCATCTTCAAGTGGACTTTGTGTAGTTGGAGCATTTGATTCCTGTTTGCATTGAATTTCCAAATCCAATAGTGCTTTTGAGTCGTTTTCCGAGGTAGTTGCGGTTACATTTGCGTCTTCTTCCTTTCCGATGGATGTCATTTTTGAACCTTCTTCGTTAACATTCTCGCTCATAGTGTTGATCCTTAGAATATGAAAAGAATAAACAGCGTTTGATTAGGTTGAAGAAGTTTATACAATACCTTTTTAATTTTTTTACTAAATTCTCCTATTAAATATCGGAATTTCGTAGATGTCAAAAAAACGATTTCTACTGGTTCTTTTGCAAATTAATAATTAATTCATATTATAATTAATGCATATTTATAAAGTTAGAAGAATATCAAGCTGATCAGGAATATATATAGTTTTCCATACCGGTCATGCCTCCTCATGGGCGTTACAAACGGTGCGACAAAAACAATATACCCGTGGACACTAGTGTCCGGGGCATAAAAACCGTGACAAATACACCTGAAATAGTAACTAAGTAAATTGTCAAAACGTGCTCAAGATTTTGACATTGACGTTGAATTAACCGGAAACCAGGCATTTCTCTTCTCGTCCCAAAAAAAAAACCCCAAACAATTATTATTTACTTTAAGCCAAGTGTGTACACAATTTACACAACGATACGGAAAAGTTTGCAAACATTTGTAAGAAACTTGCCAACCGCACACACAGAGCACAGAGCGTGCAAGAAAGAACCACCCCACCGCCTGCGCCACAATACATCCAAGTGGCAAAGGAAGCATTATTGTGTTATTGTTAGCGGCGAAAAGCATATTTGTGTGAACTTTTTCACATTGAAAGTGGACATCAATTATGCCCCGAGTTGAAGGTCATGACAGTTCCAATGGTCATACATACATACATATTATTGAATATTTTTAGAAACGGTTCGACTGAGCTGAGTAAATGTTTATTTTGGGCATGAAGTGATGCAATACTTAGGTACATAGTTGGTAGTAACGGAATTCCTATTCCTATATTATATCATTACCATACTAAGTAATACTGAACAGTCGTCATCATATTGATTGCAACAAAACACAGGCCATCGTACAATTAAAGGCACACGAAAAGTCATTCACCGACATTCTTAAGGAAGCCCACTCTCTGGCCAAACAACGTGCCAAATATCGATCACTTTGTCGGTACTGTGCACAGTTCAATTACCTTAGACGACGATTGTCCTATGTGAGTATACGTTTTACTATAGTACAAACAGTGTTGGGGTTGTCAAAAATAGTTGACATGCTGTTTATTTTATAAATATTCCAGTATAAAATTCAGGCAAATATTGATACGATATTAATTGGTATCGAAGGCAATGAAGCCTGCCTACCCACGACACGGTCAAATTTCCGAGGAGGCAATTTTGTGGAAAATATGCAGGAAAAAAATCATGTCAAAAGTCAACCAACTTTAAAGAAATACATAAGTGGTATATTTCAGCGGAGGTAAAATGTTAAAACAGTTCATTGACTGGGAAAATTTGATTTGAAATTTCGGACGGACGTGATTTATTTATAGTGATGACTAGCAGGCCACTACAATTCGATGTTGGTTATTTAATATTGCTTCGCACACAAACTGTATAAAATTAAGTAAGTACAAAAAAAACCCTTTTCTTCGCTTTTTTGTCTTTTTCGTTTCCTATCAAAAAATAGCATAATAATTTCTTCAATAGCATTTTCTAAATCTTGAAGATATTTTCCGATGACTGTGAAAAGTCTATTTGCTGCGTAGCCATAAATAATTTTCTTAGCATTCTTTGAAAAATTTGCATAACTTGCGAATGCCAACCGACTAAAAAATACAAGAGGAAACTGTAAATTTGTGTGGGAAAAAAACAGTTCACGAGGACGTTCAAGACGGACGGACGCTTTCTGCACGGTTATTTACAAAATTTCGCAGGAATGGAGGAGACTCAAGTGGCACTACTAGGGCACTAGCACAAAGGCATTACATAGCACCAACTGGACAAGAAGCACTCCTTCGGCTACACCAACACCAATATTTAGCATATTTTGTTGGGTTGATTGTTTTTTGTTTTTATTCGAAGCTTCGGCAATTATTTTATGCTCATGCTTGTGGTAGTGCCGTTGTTCGAGCAATACTAGAACAAGTTGCGGTCATGTTACGGAGTGGCAAAAAGTAGGGCATTGCCCTAGTGTTAGCAACATGCAACAATAATGTAATTGTTGTGCCTTGTATTGACCACCAACTAGCTACCGGCTATGGAATAAAGCAGAATACGAAGCAAACAAGCGTGTCGTGTGCGGCCACAGAGTGCCATAAAGTCACAATATTTACGAAGGGGTGATCAAAGGGAAGCGAATACTATGAGCGATGCACTGCCGTCAATTTGTATGTTCTGTGGCGTAGAGTATCCATGTTGGTTGTAAAAAAAACATAACTCCAATTAATTTATAATTTTTTAAAACAGGCACCATGAAAAATCATTCACAAAAAAATTAAAATCAAGTGATAAAGTTTTGGTCGGTCAAAGCCGACTTATATATACCCTGTAGAATACCCTGCGGAATAGTGTGGGCCAGTGTATTTCAGTGTATGTAGGCGTGGCAGTTTGTACTTGTAGACTGTCAACCTCATAACAATAATCTTCAAATTTCTGGTAAATTGGTCAAGTTGGTAGTAGTAGGCATGATAGAGCGCCAGAGGACTTTCTTCATAGCAGTCCTTGTTGCTTATAGATATGTTCGTGAATATTTTGATATTGAAGATGAGACATTTCAAATATATCCCTTCCATAGGAAGTATGAGTGGCAGTTAGCCCATTCTGTCCGTTACCAATTTCCAAGATCCTTGTTGGAAAGATAAATCCAAAGTTGGATCCGTCTTGTCTAATCACTAATATTTCTAGCTACTTTAATCGTTCAATCAGGAGGACACACCGCCAGCAAAACTCAAGCTAATATACTACTCTAAAAGACTCAAATGTACAGCACTGGATGTCATTGTTGCGAGTTTTGTTGGAAAAAAACTGCATGATTTTCGCTTCAAATTTGAATTCAGCGTAGAATTTTTTTAATTAAAAACACTTGTGCCATTTCTTAAATGACTGTAAAACTTCTTGTAATATTTTTTAATGTCTGACATTTCCTGAGATTATTTAAATAAATTCAGTTAACAATGCTAATAAACGATCAATTTTGATCGAAATAAACGATATTTTTCGAATCCATTTTCTGTATCGTACATTTTACTGGCAATACTGTCAAGTGTTTTTTCGCTTATTTCCTGCTGAAAACCCTTATGTACGGCATAACATTTAAATGAATGAATGATAGATAAACGCATGATAGACAAGTCCCTCCAGTTTGAACTCATCAGACATGTCTTTTCGCATTTTTAAGGTACTCACACAAGCACACTTACACTTTGATTGACAATCAATTTAACTTTATTGATTATTTGCAACCGTACTTGGGAAAAGGTTTCGTTTAAATACGAATAAATGCGTTTCAAATTCAATTATAAAATTAAATTGCCTTTAAATACTCACCACAAGGAAAAATACATTTCCACATTTCGATGCGAAAGTATTTGCAGTGCCAGCAAAACGCAATTTCATTAAAGGACACTTAAAGAATTTGAGCTGTCCTCAAGGTCGCCAAGGGTCGCTAACAGAGCTTAACGATTAACAAGAAAAACTCGGTGTTGTGCTGGTGCGTAATAAGCTTCGTGCGAAAATGTTGTTATTCAAAGTAAATTACAGCCTTTCGAACCCAAGGCAGAATTTCGGCAGATATGTTAATTTTTTACAGGCAATTGCTTATAATTTCTGTTAATTTAATAGAACGGTGTATACTTTGAATGGACAGAAGGGTTTGGAAGTTGTGCGGTAGCAATTGTTGGACTATCAAATTATCGAATTAATGAAGTAAATGGAAAAAAATAACAGGATTAAGAAGAAGTGCGGTGATTGATGCCTCGAAATTATGGCCATACTACAGAGTGTTTTATTTGTACTTACACTATATCCATTGGCCGGCAATTAATGTGGTCATTTCAGGTGAATATGAATTAAGTTTTAGTTTATCGAAATGAAAAATGATTCATTCATTAGTCATAGCCATACCTGCTTCTGGACTCATTAATATTTTAGAACGCAATAAGGTGGGGAGGGTTTGAATTTGTAAACCGAAGTAGTTATAATCGGCTAACTGCACATATCACAATTTTTGTATTCCTCTACGTACCGTAATAGTTTGATAACAATTCAAATGTTAATCGGTGTCTATGTATGCATTTTTGATTCTTTAATTCGAATGGCTCCAGAAATCAACGTGTGTACAACACAAGTCTACACGAAATTCCCAACAAAGGCGCACTAAAAGGCCAACTCACATTACCACCCCGCAGCACCTCATAACATAGCATTCGTTTGTACAACGAAATTCCCAATCACATGCCAAGCAACTTAACCCCTCATGTACGTTTTCAAAAGCAGAAGCAGCTCTTGTTGTGCTCTTTTAGTACGAGATCGGGAGTAGGGTAAATGCTCCAATTTCGAGTGAAAAACCACCGTCCACAAGTCACTTCGTTTAGTACAACACACAACGGTCAGCTAACTACTAGCATACTTAGAAAATACAGGCCAGACCAGCAGTTGTAGTTGACTGAAATTGAGTGTCGTCCAGTAGTCGCCGAACCGTCCAACTGACCGCAAGTCCTGACAAAGATTATCGCAATACGCGAAGCACGCGAAACGTTAATGTGAAACTAAAAAGGCAAACACGAATGAAATGTAATGAAATGTCCTCATAAAGGACTTTTTATAGTGTGAAGCAAGGCACCTAAAAGAATGCAAAGTTTTATTCGAAATATAAATAACACCAAGCGCAAGTATTGTACGATTACAAATCGATATACGCGGTATAAAATGTTCATGTAGCCGTTAAAAAAAAGTAATGACTAAAAAAATTGTACAATAAAGGCTCAACCGTCGAATGGATTGTTGAAAAAGTGCAAACATATAAAAGTGCAGAGACAAATTAAGATTCCAGCATGGATATACCAAACAGCGGTGCCATCTTTACACTGGGAAAATCATATCTGGCCGAAAATACACAAAGCTATTTCTACATAAAAAATGATCCGGTCAAACGGCTTATATCGGGGCCCAATCAAAGTGCAGTCATATGCGGTAATTTCAATATTGAAAATCTTCAACATTCTTGGAGTTGTGTACGGCCACTGTTGACCCAACGATTCGCAATTTGTCACGAGTGGAGCGTGAATATTGCATTCGTTGCGGCAGGCAGACCATTGCAGCAGTGTGACGCCATTGCGTTACAAATGAAATTAAAGATGGCGGATAAGAAAAAGTGAAATGTTCCGTTGCTCCTGAATATTTAAACGCGGACAATCAAGCCATATTCGAATCGAAGGAATTTCGAGCACAACAATTGCATGTTGGCTGCAATTTTCCAATTTCATTGCAAGAACTTTCGCTTTTAGACTTGTACATGCTATGTACGTATGGATGTGTGTTGGCTGTACCTACTTATCGCCAACAGGGATTGCCAAATGGCGACCTGCTCGCTCGCCGGCTTCTTGACGAACATGTCTTCATTTATTTTTAAATGCATCACACATAACGTGACTCGGCGGCCCGAGTGAAAGTTTACATTCCTTATACATATTAACCCAAACTAAAAGCGAAGTTTGACCCAAGTTAAAGTTCAACTCAATGAGACACACGAATTAAGTGCAGCATTTCATGAGTTATAAAACGAACATAGTTTCAGCTATTCCATAGTAATTTCCATAGTAAAAGGTACCTGAGATTTGATAAGTGATTCTGAAGGACCTTGTTGCGCTAATTTCCGATATTCAAACGGTTTCACGCCTTCAGCTCTTGGTTTTGAGTTATAACTTTGTTCCGAAATGGATAAAATCCGAAACTCCGAAAATATTAAACATTTAAATGGTACCCAAATTCAAATAATTTTTGGTCATCTATTAATGAAACTACTTGCTAATGGTTTGATATTATTCAATAGAAAATCTCTCAAATTTTCTATTTTTATTAAAAACGTGAAAAAAATAAATTTTTAAACTTTTTTTCGGAATAGTTTTCATGGATGTTTCAGCTTTTTATTGACCGAAACCAACGTTTTTTTGTAGCTAAATCTCATATCTAAATTGATATGACAAAACTATAAAAAAAAAGACTTGAGGACTCCATTAATACACACACAAATGAATGAGGAATGACCTTTAGCAATAAAATGTACTTGTTATCTTCCCACAAATCAGGGTCATTCCCAAATGAAAGCGTAACAATTGGGTCAATGGAATGGAATGTGACAAAGTACATGAAAGTATATTAAGTTGGAAATTCCCCCAAAATAAATCAATACGGAGTAACAAAAATTTGGTCAACAAGCAAATGAGCAATTGGTAGACAAATATCCACAACACCCCTCCCCCGTCAAAACACGAACATACAAACTTCGTGTGGACAATGTGAACGAAAAAATGAATTCTAATTTATACCATATCAATTACAGAATCAGGGCGGCTATTTGTTTGGGGCGAAAATCACTATGGCCAGTTGGGAATTGGCGGCAACAACAATAACAATAACGACACGGGTAGTAATGGCGACACCATCACCAAACCCACATGCGTCAAGTCGCTAAAAACACTCGGTCTGAAAATTGCGGACATTGCATTTGGCAACGATTGGGCCGTTATACTGACACGTGAGTTGATGAATGTGCCGAAACACACCCTGTTATGTATTGCCCGGGAATACATATTAATCGTTTGATTTATAGATTCCAATGAACTGTTCTTCACCGGACGCAACATTTTCGCCAGTGAGACAAGTGTGGCGCGCAACTTTACCGATGCAACAGTGGCGAACGAGCAGTGCACCATCATTCGGAAGCCCTTCCGTCTCGAAGAGTTCGACGACTGCCTGTCGAAGAGCGAAGAAACGGAAAACTTCGTGACGGTTTTGGCGGGAAATGAGCATTTTGCAGCGATGACATGTGAGTACCGTGCACGACTCAACAACATGGTAATTCCATAAAGTAAACAAGTTGTTTTTTTTGTTTTGTTCAATTCAAACTGATTCTCGTAGAGTTTAGTTGAGTATGGCACTGAGTCAGGACACTCGGCGGCCGCGTATAGTATACACAGTGTGTATACAAAACAGAGAATGATACTGATGCTAAATGCTAATGTGTAATGTTCATGTCTGGTTGGGGGCATACGTAAATTGCAACCGATTAACGAAATCCAATTATAAATTCATTAAAATATTTTTATAAACATTTCTGCTTCAATAGCGGACACTATGCACATTGATAATCGCGTGAGGGACATTTTCAGTTTAGAAAAACCAAGTACGAAGGGACTAACTACAACAAATCAATGAAGTTTGTATAAGAATATGTTTACTTCATCTTTTATAGGAAACATATTACATTGTTGTTTTTGTATAGCTTAAAATTATATTTTAGAAAAATACTTAGTTTCCTATGGGTGGGTTGCCAAGTTTTTACAAAGAGATACCGAAAAGAGTTTCTAAGTTTTAAAATGTTTCAGAAGGAATTCAGTTACACTCAAAGAGGGCTCTTTTTAACTTCCGCCGCCATTTGAAATTGACTAAAGCCAACAATAGTTCATCAGATAAGTTCGTTTAAATGTCAAGTGGCCCCTATCCAACCAACACAGTGTTGTACATAGTTTCTTTAGGGTGGGCAGTCACAAACTACATCAAGGAGGTATTAATTAATGGGACAATGCGCCACATGGAAACACTTGTTTCATTCACACCTGTGACATTTGCTGAATTTAATTTCGTAATTTATTTTAAATTAAAAAAAGAACAAGAAATAACATTGATTGGGGTAGGCAGTTCTAGTTAAAAGAATCTAAAAATAGTTTATCTATGAAAAGTTGTTTAAATTACACTAGATGTGAGTGAAAGTACTTAAATTTTCTAGTTCATGTAATAAAAAATCTCACTTTCTGCTTCACAGCCTTCGGTCGTCTCATCGGTTGGGGATGCAATCAAAGTAATCAACTGGGCACGTCTAGCAAGGAGGCCTCCCTCCTACCGCATGAAATAACGATCGATGCACCCGTACAGCAATTCACGTGCGGCCCCGAGTCGACACTCGTGCTGACCGAGAATGGCAATTTATATCTGACCGGACGCCTCAACGAATTCGTCTTTCCGCAATTCACGGAGCTGCAGAAGAATCTCGCGCCCACCGAACAGATCATCTTCATGCACATATCCAAGGCGAGCGAGATCTACATTGTGACGAATGCGGGCAGCATTTATCGTAGCATCGAATCGGTGCGAAACAAGAGCTTGATATTCCAGCGTTTCTACGATTACGACAGCGAGGAGAACGGGCCCATCTGGAAGCTGCTGAAGGGCTCCTCCTTCTACACGGTGTTGACCAAGGCGAACAAGTTTTACACCACCTTCTCGGAGAGTGGCCATCACCTGAAGACTTTCCGTGAGATTTCGAAATTCAAAAATTTGCGTCTGCTCGACATGGCAGTGGGTGACCAGCATATATTGGCGCACGGTATACCGCGGTCATCAACATTGTCCGCTACAGTGGGACCGGGCGGTGAGCATCGGTTCATGAGTCGAACGTATGTAATGACCGCACCGGAAATTAATGCTAATGGCAATGGGCGTGGCAGAATTGAACGCAATTTGGCCAACGAGAAGATTGTTGAAGAAGTGACAGAGACAGATGCAAATGGTAATACAGAAGACGGTGGTGGAGTGGTGGAGCGCAAAGAGACACCCAAACCCAATACACCCATTCATGAGACACTAGAGTTGAATGGTGAAATCAAAAATATGAATGATGGCGAATTGAGTGAGGAGAGGGAAGCAACGGAAACATCGGAGGTGAATGGAAATGATACTACCGAGGGTATTCAATTGGCTGATCAACCTGAGAAAGAATCAGAGCAAATGGACATAGTAGACAAACTGGAAAGCAGTGTTGGTAAGGAAGTAGCCGCTGTGGAAAATGGCATCCACTTGGAGGGCAGCGAACCAACAGCACCACTTGAAAATGTCGAGACTGCACCTGAGCGGAAATCACCAACGCAATCTATTAGATCCCAGCGTTCAGTGCGATCCGCCGCACTTGAGAAGGCATCTATGAAGAAGAGTTCGTCCAAGGATAAACTTTTGCGACCGCGCACACCGTACCCCGACAGCAGCAGTGGCAACTCACCGCAGACACTCAAGAAGACCCCGCTGCGTAATTACTCATATGAAGCGGCCATGGATCACGATTTCATCGAACACACCTCGCCTGCTTTGGTGGACAGCTTGGAGAATATACCAGAGAGTGTGGCTGGAGAAGAGGGTAATGCCAATCAGCTTTGAATGCAAATATATTTTTTTTGAATTCTTCCTAACTTTAGTTTCAGCGCCAATCATCACCATGCCCACACCGCCCATCGAGGAAGACGAAGAACTGACAGTGGAAATCAATACGACGACAGATGCGCTGGACAGCACCATTGTGATCAACGAGATACGGTTCATCAACAACGGCATCGATGTAACGGCAAATGTGAAACAGAAAACGTTGGAAACGGACGACGAAAGCATCGACGATTCCCTGGATGAGCGTGTGGCAGAAGTTCGTCATGGAGCAGAAGTTGTGCTCGACAAAATGGAACAGGAAATAGAAGAAAAGGTAGAAAAAGTGGTAGATATGAAAAACGAAGTCCAGCAACAAGTCGGAGAGACCACCGAGAAAATGGGTGATAAGGCGGAGAGCAAAATGCAAGTGGCGCGCGAATCCGTCGAGACGGCAGCTAAGAAAGCGGCAACGGGCGCTCGAGATGCCGTAGATGCGGTCGGCGAGAATGCCAAGCGTATGGCCAACGATGCACGCCATGCAGTTGAGACAGCGGGCGGGAATGCCATGAAGGCGGCTGGTGATGCGCGCCAAGCCGTGGAAACAGCGGGTGGGAATGCAAAAAAGGCAGCAGGCGATGCCATTGAAGCGGCGGGCGGCAATGCCATGAAGGCGGCGGGCGATGCAAAGAAAGCGATGGGCAATGCTTTTACCAAAGTGACGGATGACACTAAGCAGGCCTTTGGCAAAGCGGCAGATGGCACTAAGCAGGCCTTTGGCAAAGCGGCCGATGGCACCAAGCAGGCTGTTGGGGCAGTCACTACGAAAATCTCCAACGAAATGCAGGGGGCCAAGGATAATCTCACATCAATGTTTCAGAGTAGCGACAAAGGAGCAGGCGGGGAAGCTTCAAAAGAGGGCGACGATAATGATGGCGACTCTTCGGAGGCCACCTCAAAAGAGGGCGGTTTAAAGACCACCACCACAATGGGCGAAGATGATGAACGCACTACGGCGTCGGTGAATTCCAATCAGACCTCAGCCGGCAATCCGTTCGAGCGTGGAAATCCTTTTGAGAGCAACAATCCTTTTGAAAATGATCTGGACGATACTATGGAGCGGGGCAAACAACAACTGCGAAACGAACTGCATGCAGGCGAACGGCAAGTCGAGGAAGGGGCCGAACAGACCAAGGGCAAGGTGCGACAGTTCTTCAGCGATATGCGTGCCAAGGGAAAGGGAATGTCTTGTCGCAACGAAAAGGCCATTAAAATCGACGGTGAGTTGGTGTTTTGTATTTGTGCGCGGCCACCTCATATTTTCCATTTACAGATGAACCGCCCCGATACACCGTGGAGGATGAACTGTCATTGCAGACCACGCATGGCAACCAGAACTCTTCGAAAGTTTGCACAATTTTGTAAAATTCCGTCCATTCCTTTTAGTAAGCGGAATTATGGAATTATTTTGACTTTGGTTTGTGTTATTTATTTTTGTTTACTTTAAATATCCACTTTGTATTAAAATAATCAATATTATCAAAATATAATTTTAAAATATTCGCAATGCAGAAACTCACCGGAAACAAAGTTTAAACGACTCGTTGTGCGAATTGTGGTATTTTTTAATTAAATTCCACAAAATTTACAATTGGGAATAATTAAACAATGGCCAAACAGCTGATATCGGAAAATAAGATGAAGTTAGTTGCTGTTTACCCGCTTTTTAATCTGGCAACGATGAAAATTGGAGTGAACAAGTGATTCAACAACATACATTTTAAAGTGTGCTACATACATACTACTTTTTTACATACATCTTTACTTGAGAGGTGAAACTCAACATAAACCGCGGCTCTTGAGAACACGGAGAATCGCTACAATCCATTGTTTCCATTCGTTTAATTTGTCAGTGGAATTATTATCATTCACGTCTATAGTTCCACATAAATGGATTTTCCCACTTCCCGATGAGATACAAGGTTGAAATTTTGTACGAGGCTTCACAAGGCGGGGCTAATGATGAGAAAAATTTGAAAAATTGGGCGTGCTTTCCGCCCCTTTGGGTAATCTATATTATCCGTGGCGAAGGTAGGCTTATTAGCTAGTATGAGATAAATCTCACAAATCTAGGAACCGTGCACCAAATATTTGAGGAATTTTGCAAATATTAGTCTCTACTAGACAATGGTTGCCCTTCGAATTGTCAATAAAATATCGAGTGTGGAGACGTATGGAGTCCAGTGAAGAACTGTATTTTGGAATGATAATTCATTAGCATTTTGGGGTTTTATCAAATTTTTCAAACAATTAATTAATTATGTAAAAGAAACTTCACATTTTCGAATTTCTTGATATCTACTACGTTTACTACGTTTACATTATCTCCATTTTCGAGCTTGTCGCTACAGTAACATAGCAATTTTCCATACACAAATTCTCTTCCAAAATGCGCGAGCGGTATTAAAATAATTAAGAAATATTTTTCTGTGCAACTCTGTCGTATTTGGTTCGTTTCACCAACACTACGGCGGGAAACGGTGAGTAAGTGAAAGAGTAATATTGAAAAAAAAAGAGCGAAACAAATATAGAAATGAAACTTCAAAATTAGTTTCGTATCGTGTAGTTTACACAGTGATCTTACACAAGTTAATTTCAATAACATAATCTCTATATATAACTATGTTCCATTCCATACAAACAACTTTTTAAAAGAAATTTACCCAGTTTTCGATGAAGGGTTGCTTGTAGTGTTCAAAATGTAAAACGGAAAAGTATTTTTTTTCACGAATTTTAACGCTTTTTTACAGTAAAAACCATTAGTTCGGATTTCCGGGAAAATATTTGGCAGCACTGTATACCATAAAGGGAAATTTAATTGAAATGACATGGCAACGCTGCGTGACTGCTTATTCGCGTTAAACAAACAAGAACTGTCAAAAAAATTGTGTGTGCTCCTGAGGAAAAATTTTGTAATTTTTCATATTTTTTGTAATGCAAAAAAAGTTTCTATTTTTTTAAAATATACAAATTTTGATAAATGAACTGCATCGGCTAATAAAGCACACTAAAACGGCCGTGCGCAAATGAAGGCAAAGGAAACAAGTTGAACCCAAAATTGCGATCGAAAAATGCAGGAAAAATGAATTGAAAAGAGGGGGGAAAAAAACTGAAGTTGAGTTGCAAGGAAAACTGGATGCCTTCACAAGGTGGTAAGGTAGGTCAAAGTTGAAAAGTGAATCAAACGGGCGGGGTAAAAGTGCAAAATTTGCCAAAAAGAAAGAAAAGTGAAATTGTAATGTAATGGAACTTGCAGTGCGCTAACGACTGCGAGGTGGAAAATTGAACTGTGTGTGAGAAGAAGTTGTCGTCGCTCTGCTGGCGAGCGAGCCTAACCTCAAAAATTTGGCAGTTCATTGACGGTCGGTTGGCGGACGGTGTGCGATTAGTAAGATCGCAGCGAGCGGCGAAGTGGAAAAACAACTTTAAGGCGGGTTTGACAACGCAACGTGTGAGTGAAGTTCCTGGTGAAAGATTGGGGATAGCTGTGGGTACGACGGTGTGTGTGTGTGTGCTGTGAGCTCCAAACGGGCGAGATTGTGGGGTATTTTCTTTTGCTTTAAGAACGTTTTACATTTTTATACTTTCGCTCATGCTCATGCTGCGCGGCGGCGAACACATGTAACGACGAATGATCAATCTAAAGTGGCTAAAATAAACACGCTGGCAGCCGCACCGATCCACGTTTATACGGAGACTTTCGTTTTGAATCAATTTACTGTTTTTTCATGAAAATTCTAATTTATTTTTTGGGGATAAAAATTCATAAAATCTTTGAAGTTTTCTTGAAACCTTTTTTGGGTCAGCACATGGTTGCACCAGCTGATCTTGCCAATCGTAACCATTTCTTCTCTAGTCTTCAAAAAGTATTTAATCTGATACAGTTTTTTTGTACATAAAAGTTGATGATATCAATGGAAAGCACTCGGGCCCTTCCATCTACCAGCGCCGTAACACAACGTGTCTGCCGCCTTTTTCGTATATTAAGTGCCAACCAGCTCAGCTCTCTTCTGTTTCTTGGCTAAGTATGTCAATATCAAATCTTTTCTTTTTTATGTCGTTTCGTTACAATCATTTGCGCTTTGTCTCTTGTTGCGTTGGAAACTTATAATTTTTGGGAATTTCCTTGCATATTTTTGCATTTGTCTTAATTATGTGCGCCGTTGTGTTAACATGTGTTTTCTGCGCTACAGTTCGATCACTTAGTCCGCATGAACTTATCTAAGCAATAATTTTATTTGTTAATCACATTCCGTTTGTTAATCACTTTCAGTCAATTTGCAATCTGTTCGCCATTTGTTGTTGTTTTTTTCTTCTTTTTTTCGTCTCTCCAAATTCATCGACACTTGGTCTAAGTAGGAAATGCATTAAAATAACTTCCGCAAGTTCATATTGAAGTTATTTCGCTTATCCGGTTTGTCGGCTTAAACTATTCGCTGTCAATTGGAAAATTTGAATTTGGATTAGACTGTGAAAATGTTTCACTCATTTTAATTGCGAAATGCGAACAAACCAATCTTGGCTTTCATTTAATTACTTTCAATTATATTGCAAACATTTTTCAAATCTTAACATTGGCATCAATGTTAAGGTCCATTTTTGTACTTATTGTACATTTTTCAAATTAAAAAAAAATTTAAATATAAATAATAATTTTTAATAGAAATTTCTGATATTTAAAGGGAATTTTGAATGCCTCTTTTTTCTCCCATTTTAATTTTTCTTTTTGGAAAAAGATTTTTCGAACTCGAACCTAAATACCAAATTTTGGCCTTCTAGCTTGAAGAATACAAATGTTATTACATTCTGGACTTAAAAAGGCTCCACCACCCTCTTAAATATACGTACCCTTAGATATACGTACATGAGAAACATGCTTTGAATTCTATATCAAGAAGTTTCACATCGAAATGGATGCATTTTTTTCTATTGTTGGTTTTTTGCGAATAACTCGCGAAAGAGACAAACTTCAATGAAGGGAATTATGTTCCACTCGAAAGTTCGTTGTTCATGTAGTGTAGTCTCTCGTCGCAACGAATTCTACTGGGTTTGGACAAAAAATAGAACAGCGTCCGATCTGACCGTAGATTCGTTTGTGCGTTCGGGCAAAGTAAACGCGCCGTTAGACAAATTGAGGAGGCTTGATTGATCACAGTGACAACGGGAAAAGAATTTCCTCCGATAGCGCTCCAAATATAGAGGCATACCAGTGGGTCAAAAAAGTTTACACCCCTTTCTTTTTGTGCAGTGGCTCACTCGCACTTTCTTTTATTATTTCCTGGGGGCTATATTTTTTGAGGATCCAAAAAGTTGCAATTTGAAAAAAAAGGAATTGTCATAAAAAAAATCCTCCGAATTTTTAGTTTGAATAGTGGAGTTTTCGGTAAATTTAAATAGAAATGATAATATTTTGACATTTTTTGACCAAAATTCCACTTTTCGAAATTTTTTCAAAATTTAGGGGAATTTTTGATTACAGAAAAATATGTAAAGACCCCAGGAGAATGGAGCATATTGTTCATGTTATAAGCAATTATTTGGTATTTTTCAGGCCTCGTTTTCCCATTATTCAGACAACCGATTGCCATGCTGAAAGCATTCTTTTAGATCGCAGTTTAAATCCAAATGGTACGACGCAACCAATTGCTGACGGACACACAACATTGAATAAGATTACATCTAAAACTATTTGCGAGTTATTGTTGGATTGAGCAGGCAACAGCGTAAAAGCACTCACCACTCACCATGCACATTAAGAATCTGCAGCAAGCCCATGCAGCGGCAGCCATGGCCAATTGTGAGATTGTCATAGTGTCATCGCCTCCGAATGCTAACAATAACAACAACAATAACAATAGCAACAACAATAACAACAATAATGAGAGCTCAACACACCAACAACAGCAGCAGCAGCAGCAACAACAGCAGCAGCAGCAACAACATCAACAACAACAACCGCCCACTACAACAGAAATATCGTTACCCTTCAATATGCACCTCTCAACGGCCAGCGCCGAAGCACATGCGGCCGCTCAAGCCGCCGCTATGGCCGCAGCTCAGGCCGCTGCCGCACAAGCCGCTGCTGCCGAGCAGCAACACCAGCAAGGCGGCAGCGCCGCTGCTCATCAACATGCCATATTGCAGCAACATCCACTGGCGCATCTGGTGGCCACTGCGGCCCACAGTCCCGCTCTATCGGAGCAACATTACATTGCACGCGATGTCGTTACCAACGGACACAGCGGGCCCGAGAAACCCTTCCTGTGCAACGTCTGCGAACGGCGCTTCCGCCAACTGAGCACGCTCACGAATCACGTCAAGATCCATACCGGCGAGAAACCGTACAAATGCAACATTTGTGATAAGACCTTCCGTCAATCGTCTACGCTCACGAATCACTTGAAGATCCACACCGGCGAGAAGCCATTCACCTGCTCCTACTGTCCCAAGAACTTTCGACAGCTGAGTACGCTCACGAACCACTTGAAGATTCACACAGGTTCGTTGTCAAATCGTAAAATTTCCAGAAGAAACATTTTAACTTTCCAATTACAGGTGAGAAGCCCTTCGAATGCGCCGTCTGCAAGAAGCAATTCCGCCAGTCCAGCACCCTCAATAATCACATAAAGATTCACGTCATGGACAAGGTTTACGTACCCGTCAAGGTCAAGACCGAGGAGGAGGAGGGATGACTAGCGGAGGTGATCGCAGGCTCGAATCATGCGTCCGGCGATCATCAACGCAACGTTATCGCAACAACCACAACAATAACAACAGGAACAGCAGCAGCCGCCCAACAACAGCAACAACAACAACAACAACAGCAGCAACAACAACAGCAGCAACACAACAACAACAACCACTCGATTATAACTACTGCAGGAACAGCAGCACCGTCCGCCACACTCGAACACTTCAATGTCACCTCACTGGGCGAGCTGTCCAACGTCCAATTGAGCAGCATCAATGCCCAGCTCGTTGGCGGCACTGTCACCGCCGATGGCAGCTTCGTGACCATGGGCGGTGTGGTCGTCGGCCGCATACATCCCGCCTCATTGCATAGCAACGGCCACGCCTTACACCAGCAGCTGCGAACAAGCGCCCAGCCGGCAACACGCGAGGAACTGCAGCAGCTGGGCGTGATCAAGGTCGAGTCGCCCACTGAGTTCAACAATGAGGGATGAGTCGAGTGTGAGCTGCTGTTGGAGTACATGCTCAAGGAGGACGAAGAAGATTACGCGGCCGGAAATAAAACACAAAACACAAAAACCAGAGAAATTCCGAAAACGTAGAGTAGAACGCGCGTAGAGTAGAAAGCGCGTCGTCGCCGTTCGTCGTTGTTGTTGTTAGTTGTTTAATTGTAGTCATCATTGTTGTTGTTAACTCGATTTGAAGAAATCCACAATGATTGCGAAGAGCGCAGAGGAGAGAAGAAACGAGAAGAGAAGAAGGAAGTTGCTGGGAAGTTTATAGCGAAACTGTTTTGATGGAGGAAAAAAATTACCCTTAGAATCGTAAGCCTAAACAAGTAGAGACAAACAAACAAACAAAACAAGTAAAGTAAAAGGAATCATATTTGTAAGACAAATTGTTGTTTAAAGAGAGTTTACCTACTTAATTTTTAGTTTTTATTTTTACTTACATTTAAATTTTCATTCAATTTGAACGGATTTTCGTTCGAATGCGATTTCGATTGCGATTACGACTTGGATTTCGATTGGTATCGATGGAAGCTTTTGCAAATGCATTTCTTCTCTGGCAATTGTCAGAAAGTGACAAGGTCTTTTAATACACAATCGTTTCGTTGCTTCTTTCCAAATGAAATGGTAATAATTATTTACAATTTTTGGCACTATGAAAAGTATCAAAAATATTATGAAAAACCGCATTGGAAATGCACATTTTTATTTCTCTTTAATTTGATTTTCTCCCTTGAATTTGCCTACACAAATCCGGAAATTCTTTTTGTGTTGTGAGCAAAGCTAATGACTTAAAAGATGATCTTGTATACGTAGATTTTTACACTTCAGCCAACTCTGAGCCCTGAGTGGGCTTTGGAGCTTCGAAGATGTTCGAAATTTTGAACGAATTGGCTACTTTAATTTAATTTAATCTTATTTTCTTTCTTCTTTGTATTAGTTAATCGCTGCTTGGCTACTGAACATTTGCAAAAGTTTTACTCCATACCAAACGCTACAGTTATATTTTTCTTTCACACCCCCCTACCCCCTCCCCCCCTTAAGTCTATTTTCTAGTTTAATTAATATTAGTTTTTGGCAACCACTGATGAAGAAAAAAAAGTAAAATTGTTATTTATAAAAGAAAAATTGTAGAAAAACGAAAACGAAAAACATAAATTAAAATTAAAACAAAAACAAAAAAAACAAACAAATAACTTGAAACTATTAGTAGTTTTAAGCCATTTAAATATATTTTCGATTTATGATTTACTTATTTTATATTATGTTAATTTAATCAATTGATTATCTTCTTATTTAAAACCGAAAAGCATAGTTCGCTTTCAAGGCAACGCATTCCGTAGGTACTGTCTTCTGGGCACGGCGGCCGCTGGACTTTGGAAAAGTTTCGCACCGCACAGCACCGCCCATCCCCCGCCCACGAAATGCACATAAGTCGCCCCTAGACCAGAATGCCAAGTTTGAATGAGATGCTCTCGATTTGCCAACGAAATCGCACTTTAATCTATTTAGTTGCAAAGCACGGCTTCTGGTTTAGGAAGTGAAGAAAGTCGCTGCCATTTTCGTCGTCGGCCAGCACCACCACCAACCAAGTCATTTAGTGCGAGCATATATCAAACAAAAAAAATAAATAAAAATACTAACAACCAAAACAGAAACACAAATAGAAAAAAAATACATGTGAATCCCCCCATTTATTTGTAAATTGAATGCCTGAAACCTTGAACCAAAATTTAAGTCTTTCTCCGTAGCGAATCCATTGAAGGCCAACTTTCGTAGCAAAGGCGACTGTGTAACGCAACAAAGCACTTGTAACGATGAATGGTGTTTAGTCACTGAAACTGATTATAATTGTAATTAGCATTATTTTGTATAACTGATGAGATGATACTTTATAAAGAAAAAACAAAACAAAATATTACAAACATACTTTAGACAAATTCTTATGTAAAACAATACAGCAGAATATGCGAATATCCACTATTTTGTTTTTGAACAGATATAAAAAAATTATAAAAAAAACTTATATAAAAAAAACAGATTTTCCTTATTTTTTTATTCAAATTTGTTTATTAAATTTTCAACATCCTTTTGTGTACATTACGAAATGAAAATCGTTGTTTTAGTTGGTTTGATTTTTTTCTTTGGCGCTCAGTACTACAGTAGACGATTTGGAAAAATGTCCTAGTTTTGTGGCAACCCTACTAATTGAAATTGTGTTGAATATTCTGGAAATTAAACATGAAAATTCAAATGACCACAACAAACTTAGCGTGTACATTGAAGAGTTGCTTTTGGTAATTCATAGATGGTGTGTTGTGTTGTGGCTTGAACGAATTATCGGCTTAGATCTGAGCGCCTTATATTTGCTTTTTTATTGAAATTGAAAATGGATTTTTTTAAACATTTAATTTTTAATTATTGTAACACTTTATTAGTTCATCATTCCTGCAGAGAAATTCATACAATTGTATTCACAATATAGGGCAGATGGGTAAAAAAGTAAATCTGATTTGTCGTGTATTGCCATTACACTGTCCGACAAATTGAAGCTTCGGTTAAAATTCTGCGATTACAGGAGCAGTGTCTGTCTTAACAATAAATTGCCAATCATAAATCCCATAACCGTTTTTCTTTGCTTTTCACAACAAAATATTAGTTTCTTCAAAAACTTTCATTGTTTAAAAAAGCAAATTTTTTGTTTTCAAAATTTTAATTTTTTGAGTCACAATGAAAAACTCTGAATACTTAAGGCGCATATTCACAGTCAAAATATAAATAGTAATTAACTACTGAATAGTAACTGAGACTAAAGTAAAGTGGGAACTTTATATGACTATGAATGTACAACAGAATTTTAAAAAATCACCTACATTTTGTATTTTTCTTTTTTACCAAAATGCATTATTTTTAAGGAGAAAATAAATGCGGATTGCGGCTCCTAAATACTTACGTTTGTTCTAGTCGCGTATTCTTTAGGCTGTCTGTCGAACGATATTGCATTTCCGAAACCTTTCATCAATTAAAACTGCTCTAGGATTGCTACATATCATGAAATAGGCGAATTTGACGGTTTCTCATGGACTGGCTGAAAAAGTGCCAAAATAAAAAGATTTAACCAGCAAGGCGGCTTAATAGCACTGTGCTGTGGGTGAAGTTAATTCGAGTAAGCTGATTCTAATGGATTTAGCATTTTTTCTAAGTCATTTTGTCTCTTAAAAAATTACAAATCTTTAAAAAAATCCAAAAAATTATATCGCAAAGGTGTATTTTTTGCAAAAAAAAAAATGTTAGTTTATTTTTTTTTTTAACTTTTTAAAATTTTTGGATTTTTTTTAAATTTAATTTACTTGACAAAAAACTTTTCAAAAATGTTAAAAAAATTTTAAATTAAAGATTTTTGTTTGGAAAAACTTGAAATTCAAGGCAAATTATGAGAGCAATGTGGCGGTACTAGTCACCACAAAAGGACTAGCTTCCTGAAAAAGTCTTACTGTTCCACAATTGAAGCTCATATATAATACATCTGTTTTTAGAGTAGATCGGCGGGAACGTTGAGTCCGTGGTTCGTTTTTCTCTGTCACTTCTAAATTTGTTGTCGATTTGCTCAACAATCAAAAATATTAGAAAAAATCTAGACAAATGGAATTTGGATTTTTTTGAAGTTTCTTTACTTACTTATATGTTAGTATGCCCCACGACAAAAAAAAAGACAAATAAGGTGGAGAATTTGAGAAATGTTTCTTTATTATTTCTTTGTTAACAGTGGAATTGGACTTTTGACTCAATTGCCTTCGTTTAAAAAAAAGGAGCGATTTCGGCTTACTTGTTGGGGAGAGGCATTATCACGAAAATACTTCATTAATGGTGGAATGGACACTAATTGTGGTTTTTAGTTCATTTTTATATATTCATTTGCTTTCTGAAATAAACCACTCAATGTATACGAAATTATTGTAAAAATATTTAAAAATAAAAATAAGTGTTGATTAATATGTAGCTAATAAAATTGGGTAAACAAACCAAAATCTACACAAAATCCTACAAAAAAAATATGTACTAAATTCAGTAGTTGAATGCTTGTTATTCGAAAAAAAAAAACCAAGAAAATTTGTTCCCGTGTGGAGAAATCAAAACAGAAAAAGAAAACATTTTTCAAAAAAGCCACGAAACACTTTGTAGCTTTTTATCAACGAACTTGCAATTATTTTTTATTTTTATATTTCAAATTGAGCAGCTTGCTGTAGTGAAGTGGAAAGTACGACCTTCAACTCAGGAAGATTACTTTGTATCCCGATTCGTAAGTCAATCGGTTTCGAAAGTGAAATGTACAAAAGCGTACAAAATTTGATACGACGCTTAAAGGAAATGTGCTGACCCTCATGTCAGTATTTTTCATCATTTTTTTTTTGGACTTCCGAATCGAATGGAGTATCCGATTGCGATACAGAGTAACCTCCACCAGGGCAATGCGTTGTAGGTATACCAACTTTGGGTTAATATAAATTTAAGTTTTTTTTTGGCTGTGCTGTGCTCTCCTTCCGCCTGGGAGGTAGTCAAAATACAAGGGGGGACATGCATAGAGGTGGTTAGAATGTATTTTTTTCTTAATTTTATTTATTTTCTTTTATTGATACAATAAAGACCGTAGTGAGTTAGCGTTAGACATTTAAATTATATAAAGTGGCCCCAGATTGCAGTGGCGCGTAGCATAAAATAAAATTATACGTAAATGTAATAGCTGTATAAATGTGTATTGAATATTTATATAAATTAAGTGTATTTTGTAGTGTGAAGCGAGCAAGCAAAAAAAATGAAATGCAATTCATAACTGTCCTGAAACAACAACAATGCAAAAAAGCTAGATAATATGTACTTATTTGCTTAGTTGTGCTACGATCGAGTTTTTAAATGTATGTATTCGTGAATTTACACACACCATATACACAGAATATAACTACGATATGAATAAATTATAGAAATATCAAAGAACATAAACTACATTGTTGAAGTTATTTATAATGTGAATAAAACAAAACAAAAAAAAAAAGTCAAGAAAAATGAGAATGATAAAATGCCCTATGCGAGAGAGAGCTTAGTGTGTAAGCGTTGGCAGGCAGTACTAAGTAATTATGATTACAATAAATGCACGCGTAAGAAAGCCCGAAACAAATGGAAATTGTAAACACACACAAAGTGGCGGGGGGCGTTGTATATAATTTTTGAAACGAATTTATAAACAAAGTTATGCTTATTTTAAATGTATGAAAATGTGAAATTCTGAACTTTTATTTTCCCAAGTACAATTCAATTGTTTTTTTTTTAGAGACTTTTTTGTGAAAGCAAAAAGCAGAAAGCATTACAATTCCAGTTGAGCTAAACGAAAAACATAAATTATATATATATATATATGAAATTTCAACAGAATAAACAATGTTTACAAGGACATCTGTCGATGGCAAATGGAAAAGAGCCCTATGCATGAGTTTTAATTGGTAGCGTAGAAAAGACAATACTTTACAGTGGCAGAGGCGCACAATCGCTTAGCCACTCGCGCCACTCTCGGAAGTCGACATTGTCAGCCTCGGCTAGCTTCGGTATCATATCGCGCATTATCAAAATGTACTTCAAGTCATCGCGGTACTTGGCCATGATGTCGTCATCGATGCAAATATCGACCACGTGCACCTCGACTTTCGGCCTGGACATGCGCACGTTCATCTTGAGTTTCTTCTCCAGTTCGGCCACGTCCGGCATCATTTTGCGCAGTACGAGCACATCGTTGCCGTTGGTGGGCCAACGATGCACCGAATCTGTGCACGTCTTAAAGCCTTCGACGGTATGGCCCTTGGTCATGTTGTGCAGTAGTGTCTTGCTGCCGTGCCACTCGGAGTAGGCCTCCAGGGCCAGCAGCAGCAATCGCAAATACTGCTCACGCGGCAGGTCCTCGTCGGCAGACGATTGCAATTCAGCGGACGGCAAATACCGCAACCAACGTTTCTTGGCCAATTCGTAGGCGATTTTCTTGGGGCACATCCCCTCCCCTTTGGAGAAATAGAAGAGCTGCAAGAAGTGATCGATGAACTCGTAGCGCAGAAAGGGTATACGTAGAATGTCGATGGTTTTTATGTAGCTGGAAATATTCGAGGTATTGTGGGCTAAAGATGAGGGGAGAACAGAAACGAAAAATCATCATGGTAAAGTGTTTATTTGGTAATTTTACTTACTTTTGAAGATTTTGAAAAATTCCCGAATGAAATTTTTCGTTTCAGTGCCCAAGTAGGGGAATTTCACGCCTATTACCGTATGCTCCATATCGGCCGTGTTGCTGGCTACAGTTATGAGTGCAATGTAACGCTAAGAGCAAGAAAAGAAAAACAATTGCAAATGGTTCGGCAAAAAACTAATTGAAACTAACCTCAAAAACGTGCAGCCGTTCGTCGCTTAGACCCTTGTTAACCGATGTGGCAAACAACGTTAGCAGCCGCCGGACCACTCCGCTCAAACGATTGTACGCCGTCATTTCGAACACTATAACGACCAGCGGACGACTTGCGTTGTGGAAAATCCAATGCTTGGCTTTTTTGTGATGATGGAGGATCCACATGGCCAAATCACTTTCCAGTATCTGCAAAAGCAAACGCAACACCACAAATAAGCGATCCAAGCGCCTGCCCATGCTGAGCGCCTCGAAGGTTTGCAGGCGATTCTCCGACTCCTCCCATTCGTAGTAGTTGAAAATTTCGCTGCAGACGCTCATTTCCATGGAATTCGTCGTGGCATCCGGTTTTTGGTGCACTGGCCCAGTGGCAGTGTCATCGCTAAAATTTGTCTCATTCAGTTCTGCGTTGGAGCACTGCTCCAATGTCTGTTCCAGCAAATCGAGCAAAATATCAAAAAGTTTCGTGGACGGTGAGAGGGGTGGCTTGTTTTTCGACACGATCTTCGAGGAGTCCAGCGGCTTCTGGAAGAGGTCCACGTAGAAGTGCCGCATCGCCAGCCAGCAAGGCGGAAAGGTAAAAACAATGGTGCTGAAGAGTTCAATCGATTTGCTGTACATGTGGCTGAGTGAGACGTTGTTGAAGCCCTCTGAATTGATGCTCTAAGGAGAAAATTTCAATTGTGCAAAACGAATATGTAAACTCGAAAAAAGTCACTCACCAGCAACAGTTCAATGAGCTTGGTGAAGATGCCCTGGCCGGGGAATTCGCCACGGTGGCACATATCCGTGGTGAAATTCACAAAGGAGACGTACCGTTGCTGCTGTAAGGCCAAGCGCAGGCTGTGTTTTGAAAAGAAATTTTAAATCAAACCACAGCTAATGGTTATATACAATATTACCTGTGTGCCTGTGCGTGGCTGGGTGCCTCCGACATCTGCGCAGTGTAGTGATTTTTGTGGCAGTGCGAAAGGTCCTCCGCACATCGTGGAGGAAAGTCCAAGCGCAAGCGTGTAGCAGTGTCCACATATAAATTCGACAAAATTGTCAGTAGTTTAACGGGCAGAATGTCACCTGCGGGCGGTGCTTGTGTTTTGGGGTTTTTCGATGCACTCGCCTGTTCGTTGGCATTGGAACTTTCACTTGCAGCCGGCAGGGATGCTTTCGCATTTTCTGTGGTTTCTATTGGCTCTTCAACCTTCTCCTTTGGCTCTTCTCTGTCCGGTACTTCGTCGTCGTCTACTTTTACTTTTTTGGTGGGGCTCGGGCTTTGTACCTTTTCCTCTACAGTGTGTTCATCAGGCTCCTCCTCGCTCTTTTGTTCATCCACCACCTCTTTTTCTTCTGCAGACTTCGTGATGGGCAGCATATTTCTTTTTATTCTTTGGATGCTTACTTTGGGTTGAAGTTTGTCACCGTTGGTTATATTTCGCAGTTGTTGGCGTGTCAATCGGGAAACCGAAACCCGTGTTACTTCTTCGGCGATAGGACTTTTATTTTCCTGGGCAGCGTTTCTAAATCTCGTCGCTCGAGTTTTTTTGATGGGCATCGTTTTTTCGTTCTACTATTATTCGTTTGTGTGCGCTACTTCTATTGAATATTTATGGCGGAGCAAAATATACAATATTTCGATTTAATGTTCCTAGTGATGGGATTAAAAGTAGGGATGCAAACGACACATCGAAACATGTGTATCTATCGAATTTTATCAGGCTTGGAAGTAAATAAGTAAACATCGGAAATATCGATATTTCGATGTCGTTCGACAAAGTTTGCATGCCTAATTAAAAGTACTCATCGATATTATTAATATTAGAACTAGAAACTGCTTTTTGTTTCCTATTGATTTTCGTGAGAAATATTTAAATTTCCGATTATTTTCCTTACTGGTTTCTTTATTTAGCCTATCTTGCGAATTACAATTCAACCATTTAATTCTCTAAACACAAAGCTGTAGTATGCCCTCATCCCTAATCGAGCGACTTTGTTGGCGAGTACAATTTTTAAATACATTTTCTAAAAATATCTAAACAATTCGATATCTAATGTCAAAAGTGACTCAAAAGTGGTAATAAAAAGGCCATTCGAATGAATGAGTGAAAAAACAATGTAAAAACCAGTGAAGTCTACTAGCCACTAGCTCACTTAATTCAGTGTCCACTTACTAGGACCCCCTTACATGGAAAAACGTTTGGTGAAAAACGGATTTAAAAAATGGAAAACTTTAATGTGTACGGGAATATGTATAACTAAAATATATAATAAAAAACCAACTCTTTTATGTGAATGAATTTCTTTTATTTTAGACTGTTTCAAAACCAAAATGTTTATTTTCACTAATTAGGGCGGGTCGGTCTTCATGTATAAAATTTGTAATAGTCCACGCTCCATTTGATGTTCGATTCATTTAGAGAAGTTTGACTGTAGTTTGAAAAGTCTGTAAATGGAAAACATTTCAATTTAGACTCTTATCAACCATCACTTTCATAATTCAAAACCTTGGAAAATAAAAACACCCCACACTACAAGAGCAAGTCTAAAACACGATAATGTCTTTGACCTCCGAAATATTTACAAGAAAATTAAATAAGCAAGAAACAGCAACAAGTGCTCCATGTTGTGAAATTTTAACAAGATTCTTCAAAATCATGCAAATGGCTCCCACATAACGTTAACGTTAAAACTCAATTTAACTAATTGCCAGAAAAAGTGGCTGGCTTGGATTTAGAACAGAAAAACCGCACCAAACTTGGTTAAAATGCGTTAAATGCAAATCAAGTCAAGTGCTTCGAACAGACACTTAACATGGCCAAAATTAATACTGCCTTACGTCGTATGGGGACTTTTCGCTGGCTCCACGGTCCACTTTGGTATTTAAAACTGTCGTAATAGAATAATTTCGTATGTACTTGCTCGTATTTGCTTGGCATTCAAGCACTATTAAGCGTTAATTTAAGCTTGAGCGAAAAATTTGCATTTCGAATATGGTACATGACATGGTAACAAATTCAAATCCAAGCCATGTTGGAGTTGTTCATGCGAACAAAAATGTCTGCGAATTACTGTTATTTTTATTGTTTGCATTGTTTTGCAAATACATATGTAAAATGAAATTTAAAAATAGAAAATGAAAAACGTTTTTTTATTTAATAGAAAAACCCACCAAAAAATAATGGATGTCCCAATTTAATTTCTACAAACTAGGCTTGGCGCCCGACTGGAAATAAATTGCAATTAACGCTTAATTTGGTTTAAAGAGCATAACTGCGAAAACTAGGCAAATGAAGTGGGCTTCAAATTATCTTTAATAAACGTAAATTAAATGAGTTTTTGTTGGTGCAAATATGGCAAAAAACCCAACCGTGATGTTGGGTTTTGCAGCGTATGGCAATTATGATACTCGCAAGGCGTTGATTGTTAAAAACGAATCTGATGAGGGTAATTTGTGTTGATTTGCTTGAGCCGAGTGCGAGTGCAGGCTGTCTGGGTAATAGTGCTTTGTGGCATGATTGAAGCGTGTGCCTTTTTGCTGTGCGTTGCAAGATTTGTAAATCAATAAAATTGTGACCCAAAACGGAGGTATGAGTGCGAATTGAAGGACAAAGTAATTTGAATTGATAAAATTGAAAGTTATGTCCTTAAAGCTAAGATCTCTATAAAAATAACGGTTCAATATTTCCCTAAAATGAATAATTTCTCATACGCCACCACATAAGCTCACAATTAAAAAAGCTACTCGTGCACGCCACAATTTGGCGATATTTATCGAAATATGTAACCTTGCACAATTCTTCAAAGTTGACCATAAATGCTCACCTCTCCAGCCCAGTAAGCGAACAAAAATGCTGTTAGCTATTTTGTTATTGTTGATGTTTTCAGACACCACACCACGTTGT
Source organism: Heteromyza rotundicornis (assembly GCA_951394025.1). Lineage (NCBI taxonomy): Eukaryota > Metazoa > Arthropoda > Insecta > Diptera > Heleomyzidae > Heteromyza > Heteromyza rotundicornis. The sequence continues at coordinate 83,411,590 of OX596010.1, read as the reverse complement.
TTCCTTATTGCCTGTTTACGACGATCACTGGCCAAAAATGGCATTTAATTAAAATGTGATGTCTGCTCACACACAACGACAACATCAACAGCAGTAGCCATAAAAGAAGAATAATAACAACAACCACTGACCGAGTGAGCCCCAAAAAATGAATTATCACCGTTCAATGTAATGCTCGCGTGCAACACATTTGATGCGGCTGCCTGCTTGTTGCTTTGACTCCGTGCGATTAATTCTTGTCATTTTGAGTATGCGGCCGTTGTTGTGAAAACGAACCTTTTGAGGTGCAGTCACAAGAAACAGCCTCTACATTGTAATAATTTTAGTAGATAATTTGAGCAATTTAAAAGCAATTCATTGAATCTTGTTAGCTGACTGAAAACACTGAATGTTTGGCACATTTCTCAGTTTTCACATGTGAAGAAATAAAAGTCTAAAAGGGCTTAAGAATTGGAGAGCTCACAATGAATGTCTTACAAACCCTTAAAGAATAATTCTCAGCTGGAAGACGAAATTTTTAATGACAAATATTTCGAAATATTTGGCCAACATTATGGAGCTAATATTTTAACAGATCTCATTGTCAGTCAGACGTTGTCAATTGTCAAAATAAGCCACAATCACGACAATTGCAAGATCTCGCCACAAAAAGGCAAAAAAAAAAAACAAAAACACAAGAGCTAATCTAAGCTAGATCTGAACAAATTTAAGTCTTTCATGCCAACTGCCAATCGCATTTTTCATCTAGTTTAAGCTGGACACATGCTGTGTATGTTTTCAGACTGCAACCAGACTAGTGGAGGCTACAGCTCACGCTGGGATCATGGGTGATTTTGCGGCAGACAACCCTAAACTAAGCTAAATTGACAAGAAGTTAAAAAGCCGCCACCGATACAGACACCAACATGGACACGACGCCGCGGCGTTGCATTTTATACGCTAGATAAATCGCAAAGTTACTTTATGCATTATGCAACACGACTTGCAGTTAGTTACTTTCGCTGCAGCGATCGACTCTTGATCGGCCCGCTTTGGCCATCAGTCTAACTGCCTACTGTCCTGCAGTCCATTGGTCAGTTGAACGTGCAGCATTTCATCTTGCACCACATTCAACGCTCACGTAATGAATACAAAGCCAAAACGAAACGAAATTTAAATTAAAACTGAAACTGAAACTGAAAAAAAGCAGACGCAAAAGAAAAGAAGTTGAACCAATCGAATTGGCATTTTGATATCAAATGCAAGCGCAGACCAGACTGTACTGACTATGCAGCTTACTGCTGATGCAGATTTTCCAGGTTCACTTGCAACACTTTTTTGCGACATCGACGGCGATTTGCAATTAAAATTTCGACTCTTTTATTTAACTGAACTTTACCTAGCATCACTTTAGTTCCATTCGGTTTATTTATTGACCCATATTTGCGCACCTTTGCTTAATAATGGCCAGCGTTCGTGGTCCACACTTGCTGCATTTACGGCTTGCTGCAAACTATGCACATAGAGTGTTTGAATATATTTATGGATTTCAGTTTTTCAGCTTTACTAAACGATTCAGTTGGGATTTGCATTCCATTTGGTTGGGGCTCATAGAGTTTACACTATTAACAGAGTTAAGTGTATCATTCAAGCTGAGCCCTTTCCTCAATAGTCTTTCCCCTGTCCACATTCGCCGCACACAGTCGATAGCAAATGCCGTGTGCGTTCGCAAATGTTGGCCAATTTATTTGATTGCATAACAAACGCAGTCGAAGCCAACAGTTGCATGTTCTAATTTTTTATTTTATTCACATTTCGGACAATCTAAGCCCACTCAGTAGACATTCGGTTATTACTTAGACCAGATTTGAAGGGGGGAGCCTCCATCCAAGAAACACCAAAAAAAATGCAAAACCCAAAAAGCACGTAACTATCTTAATGGCGATACACAATTCCGAAATGGCAATAAGAGTGGTAGGCGTTTTCGACATGTGCGACCAGCGTTTTGCGTGCGCTGTGTTCTCCTTTCACTTGCGCAAATGGTGGGGAAAAGTGCGCCAGTGCGCCTTGTATTGCGTTGACATATGAAAGATTAAAGGCACAAAACCTCAATAACCAAACAAGCTTCAAATTTTAATACACAACAAAAAAAATTTTTGTAAAAACAAAAATAAAATAAAATGAAAGACTCAAGCAACAAACTTTATTTTACGTAATGTCTGATTAGCTACTTTTTATGTAAAATTTACAAAAAAAAATTAAGACTAATTTCCAAAAAAAAAAACAAAACCATATCAAAAGTCTTAATAAAGTCGCAATTTATTGTGGCAACTTAATATCGAACGCATTTCAGCCAACATTTGCTGCACTTTGGGCAACATGTAACTGTGGAGTCGCCATAAAGGTGGAGCTGTGGCTGCTGCTACTGCTTCGCTTTATGGTCATCATGGCTGACTGACTGGTGCGAAAAAATTACATCGAAACAGGTTAATAAGAATTTATGCGTAGCAGCGATTACGTACCGTTTTCGATTTCAGTTGCAGTCATACGAACACACATACATAAATTAAAGTAAAAGCAAAAACTAGTCTAGTTTTTGGTGGTCTTTAAAGTCGCACTAATGTGGATATTATTAACTATGAATTAGAATGGAAATTTTAGTTGATTTTTTTTAGTTATGTAACTGATAGTGGCTGCATATTAACAACATTCAAATATTTCTTAAATTTAACTACAAAATCGGTCTTTCATTTCTCAACATTTCACATTTTCTGTGCACTTTTTCCATAACCTTAAACATGAAGAAATTAAAATGGAACATTCCATTTCATCCAGGCTAGCAAAAAAACTGTACAAACAAATTATGCTCCACTTCAATGCTTTGCGGCATTCCTTTTTGGCTGCTGCTCTGATCTTTGTTGCACTCGTTATCGTTCCCGAGGCTTACTGATGTTTGCTAAGCGGAATTAAAGAAAACCCAATCTCAGTGCTATGAGACCGTTTCAATTGAGTCATTATTCAATTTATGACAACTACTTAAAATTCTATGCATATTCGTCTGCAGCAGCAGCAATTAACGGCTTTGTTTCTTTAAGCATATAGACATTTATGTAGTTTTTTGTCTTAACCCACAGCCATGTTCTGATTTTTGGCAAGACAGCTGCTACCGAGTTGCTCATTTAATGAGCACCAAAATCGCAAAACTTAATTTATATCGTATTTTGAACTTTTTGTCAGCGGCGTATGTCGTAACCCGTTGTGCTACCAAAAAAATATCTGTTAACGGTTATTTTGGTCGCTTCGTGGAAACTAAGCCGAAAAAATTGGTGGGAAAATTCATCGCCAGACGTGTTGCTACAATGCATTTGACTGTTTTGCTGTTGTGGTTGTTCGTAAGTAAACAAACTCATTGAGGGAACGAGCGATGATAAGTGGGCTAAAATCGCTGCAGGAATGTTTGTTTAATTGGCACTTAAATGGCCAAATTTAAGTCAATTGCTATGAGAGTGTATGTTCAAAGGATATTGTGCTGATTTATGTTGTCTTCTTTAGAAGATTTCCATTTCCATTCAGACTGAGGTGCTTCCAATCAATTCATTACATTGAATTTTCCTTAAAAATACAAATTTAACTTGAAATATTTTTAATTTTTACCACTGTAAATTTAAACATTTTCCCACGCTCCAAGCCGGCTTCTGTTGCATTAGGCATGTAATGGATATTTGAAAAATACTTAAAAATACCACAAATAACCTCGCCTCACCCAGTGCACTGCACGTAGAGTTAAATTGAGTTAACGTCACCGACCGACCCCAAACGACCCTCCTAAAAATCATAAACGAAGAGACCCTCCAAAAGGCCAAAGCATCGCGTACAAATAATCCAGCGAATGCAAATGGTTAAGGCGTCTCCAGCTGCGGAATGATTATCAGCATTTTATCTTTCTGGCCTGCAACGGCGATGTGAAGGCAATGCTGTGGATAATGTCAAAATCCGTATGAGAAAACGCATTTTCGACCACTTCATTCGCTTTTTCGTATATTTTTATACGAAAATAGCTTTTCGCCAATTACGAGTATGAATGAATGAGTGCCTCTCGAACAATGGCTTTTGCAGTGTAATGAGATTTGCGTAGATTCTTCGGTGTCAACAGCCAAGGCAATTAATTTTTATTTTTACTTCGATTGTGGATGAGTGTGCCATCTGATGGAGTTGCGAAATATGTTTTCAACAGGTAGGTTAAGATCGAAATATTCTTGGCTTCTGACTGATTTGTATATGGGACTTTACTTGGGAATTTGTAATTTATTTGTGTTAAGTTGTTGCAAACAAATGTCAATTTCGCGGTTAACGTATAAAGACAAAAAGTGCTAACCACAATTATGCTAGTCGTCTGCCCTCATTTGTCTCCACTTTACATCCGCCTCGATGAGAACTTCAATCAAGCGGCAAATTTCAATTATAATAGAAAAATGGATTTTTTACGAATGCACCAATTTCCTCGAACCACTCGAGTCGATCTTATAAATAAACAGCAAGTGTCAGAAATCACGCTTAGTGCCGCCCAGAAATTTCGAACAATAGCGATTAGTTGGACATCGAAAGTCCGCAAAGAGAAAAGTTTCCGCTTCGCACATTCATAAAAATGCCAAGTCAGAAAACAACAAGTGCAGCAACGTCGTCTGCGTCAACATGGTCAACATCATCTGCAAATACTACGACGCATTTCCGCATTGGGTTAGTGCCGCAGATGCTAATACTGATGCTGCTGCTAATGCAGACGCCTTTCTGTCTTGGCGTTGGTTACTCGTATACGCGCTTTGTCGGTCCAGTGCATGGCCCCGAGCAGAAGGTGTTCGTACATGATTTGGCCAGCGGTGGCACACGCGTCGATTACATTGCCAAACCGGAATATGAATTCGCGTATGGAGTTGAAGATGGCAAGACGCGAGTCTTGCAGAACCGCAAGGAGTCACGTGATGGCGATGCGGTCAAGGGGGTCTACAGGTGAGATGACATTTTCATTCAAAAACGCAATTCTTCTTGGCGGTAACAGTGAGCGAAATGTTTGAAGTAAAACCAAATATTGTTTCTAACAGAAAATACAAACCGAATTACCTCGTTTGGTGTGAAATTATACTCAGTTCGCTCATTGCATTGCATTGCACGCATGTCAACGTAATAAAAAAAAAGATTTTGTAATTTTACTGTTTCTTTTTTTCCTACTCACAAACAGTTTGGTCGACCCCGATGGCTCCTTGCGTGTGGTGAAATACACTGCCGACAATGTCAACGGATTTCAGGCCGAAGTCATCACAAACGGTGTGGCCATACTTCATGGCCACAACAATGTCGACAACGGGAAGGACAATGATAATTGGTATGTTCAAACAGGTCCCAGGCAGGAGCAACAGGTGCGCCATACTGAAACGCCAACACTGACACAGTCACAACTGCAGGATCACGAAAGTGTCAGCTACTCGGATGATGAAGACGATGATGATAGCAGTGATAGCAAAAGTGACTACGAGGTAAATGAGTCAAAGGACGAGAGTGCCGAAGGGGAGAACTACGATGAGCAGGACGATGAATACGAAGATGCTGCATCGAAGGAGGCAAATAGCTACGAGGATGGCAGCAATGAATACTACTGAGAGGAGGGAAAGTGGGATTTAGAAAGTAATTGAAATAAAAATAGTTCTTAAATTTTATAAGCTCGTGTGAAATTGTATTTGAAGAAGATAAAGCTCTTGTGACGCAAACAGCATGGAAAGTTAGTTACATCAGAACATAAACACTTTTTCCTTTGATTTGCTATCTATTTCTAAAATCAATCTTGATTGGACCACAATTTCGCCAGCAAATGTGCGAAATGGCATAATCGAAAGAAGGTCTGCGTTTGTTTTCGCGCCACTGGCAGTTTACTACCTAATACACGCATGTGCCCAACAGGTTTTTTCGCATTTGTTGTGGAAAATGCTGCGTAGACGACGACAGCGATTACATGAGTTCGCTGCGATAATGGATGCGACTGACCAAGTGACCAACTGTGCGCTAGTTTCCAATTGCTGGAAAATTGCAAAAACTCCGCGAACACAGCGAAATTGGGTTAACAAGAAGCGATTTAATTGACAGATCCAGTTTGTGTACAGCAAACACGCTAATAGGATCCCAAAGCGCGAGAGCTACAAATGTGGCGCTGATGTTGCAATCCGCCGTCACATGAAAGATTTATGAAAAATGTGCAATAAAAAAATACGCAACGAAGTGCCGAAAAAAATACTAAAGCTAAAAACTAGTCCAATTGGCGCAAGACTGTCACTCGGGCGTCGTGAAACAATGTTTTAATTAACATGTTGCACGCAGTATATAAGAAGCCTGGGCGATTTTACGCATGATTGCGTAGTGGCGATGAAAGTGACTGTTCACACTAGCTCCACAAAACGGTCTCTTTCTGATGTCTCCTGGCAAGAGGGTAAATCGAATTAGGAAAACCAAGAGAGTCCAAAAGAGAACAATTTTTTAGGCTAGTATGAACTGAACAGCCTAAAAAGGGTGTGGGTAGGTCAATACCTACTGCAGAAGCCACAAAGCAGGTCCCTTTTAGTCGAATATATGTATGAGAATTCGATTTCGTTAATTGCATTGACAACTATTTTGAACTGAGTTCAGTTCCACACCGCTAACATATCCGTTCCACCTGTCAGTAAACGTTCGAGTAATCATGCCAGCCATACGTCATGTACTTGGAGATATGCACGACTGGCTAAACAAAAAAATCTCAAAATTGTAACCAAAACGCAATTAATCTTTTGTTGCCAGTCGCAGTGGCACAAATTGAACGCGCACTGCTTAGCGGTATCTAGAACACGTAATCTTAATTTATTGACGTGGCGGAGTGGAGCGGATTGGCGAACGCAATATCCTTGAATGTTTTATTTGGAACATACGAAATAACGCCAATCGGTGGGCATTGCGTATGCATTTTACCACTCCAACGTGTCAAAACAGTTGAAAGGTGAAGTTAATTCGATTGGTGATTGATACTGCCTAGTAATCAGTGACTACAACTGAGAGTAGGCGTGAGTTGAAGGTGGTATTGTATTGTGGTGCAATCGATGCATTTAAACCGTAAACAGTAGTTGCAACAAAGGAGTCAGTCTCAGATCAAAAGAGTCTCAAATGATTATCCTGACGTTAGAATGGCCTATTGTGCAAAATGTACACGTATGTCATACCGATTGAGCAATGTCCAATGTGCACCAAGATACGTTAATAGTTAATATCACACTGACTTAATTTACGAGCACTGGAATTGTGTCTAAAGTCAGAGACCAGCAGTAACCACATGCGTTTTTAAAAAACGCATTCCGAGCTCAGTGCACTTGCCACCTTTCAAATTGACTGTGCAGCCTACCGAGGCCCTCCCATACACAAAGAATTTAAATGGTTGTTGCGCGTTTTTGATTTGGCTCGTAGATTCATAAATTTTGTTGGCTGACAATTGGTAAAGTGGGTCATTCAAATATTTTCAATTAAAAGAAACAAATCCAAAGTCATGCACCGACATCCATGGGGAAATATTCAGCTATGTATTGATCATAAAAATGCACATTGTGCACCATTGTTCGTTGTCGTTGAGTTTTATTTATTGAAAACATTAAAAGTCACTTACTTCACTCTTTGTATTCTGACATTCGCACCCCTACGCACACAGGCTTCGACCGTTCAGAAATTTAAAGACTTAGGGCCAACTAGGTTCCGCTAACAAATCGTTGAGGAATAAAACCGATAACGATAAAATCGAACTTATCAACAAGACTTCGAGTTCAAAGGCTTAACGAAAATATAACCAATTCCAAAATATATAAATCTTAATCATTATGGCCATCATAATTACTATCGCTCATCATCAGCCATAGCATTTGTGAGAGCAGCAAGTTGCATCCTAATTCGAACACAGCGTTTTATTTTCAGTACAACGATTTCGTTGGCTGCCAGCGCTTGTTCCCTTCAACAATTTTTCACAAGCAACAATTGCATAATAACGCTTTTGTTGTAGACATAGCCAATGGCTCTGTTGTCGTTTTAACTGTTTTTCTTGGCGGCTGCAACAACATTTTCCGATCAATATGGGTAACTAAGCCACAACCAAGTTTGCAGCGCTTTTTTTTTTACTTTACAATCACTGCTGGTGCATCAAAGCAAACAAAACCTTGCAGCAGCATCATATGCAGCAACTGCAGTTGTGGACAGGCCGCTGAGAAGTCGAAGTCGTGATGTTGCCAACTTGTTTCTTATGTTTGGTTGTTGTTGTAATTTTTCTTTCTTTCAGCTATGTCGAGTGTGTTTTGGCTGCCAAACTTTAACTATGAACTCTGCAAATGTGTGGCTTTTCAAGTAATTTGGTTTCTTGTTGCCATTGTACTCGTACGTATGTGCATTGGACTTACAGAAATTTTCCCATCGTTTAAAGACTATGCGAGCAGTGGCAAAACGACACTTGCTGCAGCCGTCAGCTTCTCAAGCGGTATTGGCTTTGGTCGCCTTTCTGGCTCATAATGACCGTCTTAATGGTAGCTCCAATTGATCGCATAGTATTTTGGGCTCTGTGCTTGCATATGTTGTAGCCAAGTACTCAAAGCCTCATTAAAATATGCCAAATTGCTTGAACGGTGCACAAAAGATTAGATACCATTTTTTTTTGCACGTATTAAATGAACTACTGTAAGGTGAAAATTTACGTTGACACCTTTTCATTTATTTAAATAAGTGTCTATTCACTTACTTTACTAACATTTTCAACTGAGTGCACCGAAGTGTGGGCGTTGTCTTCATATTATCCATATCATCCAAAATCTTAAGTCCCATCTCGGCTACGATCAGCGAAGCGCATTTGCATTGTCATTTAGCTGTTCTGCTGATGGATGCCGCTTATTTGTTAATTAATTATAAGCGCTCGCACAACAGACTTGAAGCATATTTTCTTTAGCCACAAGTGCAGCTGAATCATCGCAATCGCAGTCGTTTGCATCTTCTGCTGATTTTATTCTTCGGATGCATTCTGATTGCAGCTGCGCTTCGCTGTTTGTTGAATGGATAACTTGCCGTGTAGGCATTTACGTTATTTATGCTGTATGCAAATTTGCATTTATGACATTTTGAGTAAATAATTTTTTTTTTCTCTGTGGTTAATCGGAGTGGCGTAGGTTGGGGTTGTTTGGAAAATTCGTATGCCTTTGGAGACATTTTTTTTTATTTCGTTTTTCTTGCTTACAGAAATATGCTGAGCAGGCCGTATGGTTCGATTTTAAGGCTTTTAAGTTGAGAAATTCCATTTGACTTTTTTTGTTTCACTCCAATCTAAAGTGCCACAAAAATTCCATCGCACGAATTCATTTTAATCGAAAAGCAATAAAAATCACAAAAGCACGCACTAAATTACAAACAGGCTGGGGCACTAGCAGCTAAAATCATAACAGCGAAAACACATCAATCGCTGCCACAAATCGCACCGCATCGAATACGCAACATTTTTGCAATAATAATTACTTTTATTTCAGCGTATATGGTAATTTTTAGTTTAAAAAGTAAAGGCTGAAAACTAAACTATGTCTAAGATCGGGCTTAAGTGGAGCGAAGTTTCAATTTCAATCACTAGAGCCGCTGATGCTGGTAACATGTCGTTAGACGGTGTACAATGTTGATGTTGTATTTTTTATTTTCTTATTTTGTAGGCAGAATAACAAAGTACACCGAGTGGGTATTGGTTGGCGTTACTTGCATTTGCATGGTTAAATGCAAAAAAATATATATTTATCTGTCGTTGAAAAGAACCACTTTTAGGCGCAATATGCAAAGTGTTGCGGATATTCGCTTAGCTGTAGAAATATTACTACTAGTAAAATAGGACCCTTGCAACTTAATTTTTGCCAAGAAATTAATTTAAAAATGATTGTCACATGCAACCTTCTGCCATTCAAATATTTCTATAATTTGTTCAACAAATTGTTACGCAGCAAACAGTGAGGGAGTGAACAGTATTCTCCAATGTTGAAGCTACAATACCCCAAACATATTTTATAATACATATTTGGACTTAAATTCAAGGAGAAAACATGTTGTTAAGGAAATTCTATATTGGCATACACTGGGGCGTATGAGTAATTAAATAGTATCACACAATTATGCAATTAAAACATGTAAACGAATTCGTCTGGATATTAGGTGTACGTTTTACCCTCAGTTTGCAATTTCAAGTCTATATCTCCAGAACTACGACGGACACGGCTGAATCGGGTCTGTGTTCGATGCTGAACTTTATGGGCATTACAAACGGTGTTTCAAAGTTAATATGCCCTGTCATAGAGCAGTGTGATCTCCAAGCTCAAATAATTCCGCAGAGGTTTGTGTAAATAAAGGTCAAACTTGAACAGGCTAATAAATCGTGGGAAATTGTTCTTCCTTTGTTCTCAAAAGAGGTAAATGAGAATGAAAAAAATTATCAAAATGGTGAAGTTCTCAAAAGTAATGCGCCAAATGTTTTACACATTTACCTGTATTTTCAAGTATTTTTCTTTAAAATCGAAAAATAACTACAGTTAAAAAAATTGTATTTTAATGAAGTTTCAAGTATTTTTGATAATTGAATTTGCATTTGCTTCACATTGGACCGTGTCAGAGTGTCACTTTACGTTGAGAGCCGCCCAAAACTTAGATTCAGCAATCAACACCGCCCCGCACACAAGTTCTTTGACACCGGCCAATGATTCTCCTCCCTTTGCCATGATAACCCAATTGCTGTTGACTGGCCGCACCTTTGCAGCAGCTCACTCGCATTGCATTGACTTTGTTTGTGCAGCGTTCAGTTTCGTTTGCGCATGAGCCTGGTTTTTAGCGCATGCGTGGTCTCGTCTCTCGTGTGTGTCTGTTTTTCTTCGTTTATTTTTTTTTTCGTTTGGTTTCGTTTCTATTTCAACTTCTTTAACTGTGCGCGCCATGATCCTACTTCCCTCCCCGCAGCGTGCAGCATGCTTACTGTGGAAAAGTGGTTTTCTTGTTGGTGGCGTTCTGCAGCAAGCTGCAGCATCTGGTGGCTGTCTCAACGGAGCGTATTGGTTTGGTGCAGCTCGCTTTTGTAGCGTATATAAATGGTTTTGGTCATCTGAAACAGGCATCAGTTCAACGATTTCTTGCAAACGGTTTCAAGCACTTCCTAACCAAGTTTCGTTCGCTCTTCGATTTCGTCGCATTCAGCGTTTGTTTGTTTTCAACTTTTGGTTTAGAACCTTGTTGTGTGTGTTCGCCGTTGTGTGAGTTGGAGGAGCGCCGTCAGTGTTTACGTAAAAGATTTCGTCCTTTTGCTAGATTCATTCCTTTGGATTTGTTTTGTGTGTACGCAGATCTCAGCACCGAGTTTTATTTTCGAAAATGAAGGTATTGCCCAAAACGCTCAATGTGAATTAAGTGTTTCAAGTATTATTACAGTTGGAATGTGTTTCAAATGGAAATGCTCTTTAAAGTGACTCTGGAAATTGTTTAATGCAATTGAAGTGAAGCACGAGGACTAAAGTGAATTACAGATTCAAAAAGTACAAGGCCTTCAAGCGCGAAGGACTAACAACGTCTACATTTTTCCTTTTGCAAAATATGTGAATATTTGCACCGGGCTAACGTGTTCGTTTATTCTGGAAAATAACATTTTCTTTTACTTCATCAGCTTTTGAGCTAAAAGTTCGCAAATGTGAAAATCTGCCAAATAATATTTAACTCAAAAGGTTTTCCAATTTCAATAAAAGAACACCGAATGCATGATAAATAGAGACAATTTTCCAAATATCTTTAGTCGTTCGGCATTCAATTACTTTTTGTACGAATATGCTTTGAAATGCAGTTTGTTTTCATGATTTCCAAACAATTTCAGTACTTCATTGCTATTGCTCTCCTCATTGCCGCTGCGCAAGCAGTGCCCGTTGAATACGGACATTATCCGGCGCCAATTTTGCACCACGCTCCCGTTCACGTAGCTCATGCCGTACACGCCGAACCTGTGGTAAGTAAAATTATGACATCAACACTTTCTTACGTGAAGCATCAAGTGAAAAACATTTAACCGTGCTCAAATGTATTCTTCCATATCCCCCTCAGGCCTATCCCAAATACTCGTTCAACTACGGCATCAAGGACCCACATACCGGTGATATCAAGTCCCAAGCTGAGGAACGTGACGGCGATGTGGTCAAGGGTCAGTACTCGCTCGTTGAACCCGACGGTTCAGTGCGTACCGTCGACTATACCGCTGACGATCACAACGGCTTCAACGCAGTCGTCCACAAGACAGCACCCACCCACAAAGTGATTGCCCACGCTCCGATTTTGGCACATGCTCCCGTGTTGCATCATGGCCCAGCTCCACTCTTGCATCACTATTAAATGCTCGCCGGAACATTCAGAAGGGGATGGCAAGACGGAAGGTAGGAATGGCGGGGTGGAAGGCGTCTTGAAGGCTGGCACCGAATGGAATGATGCGAAACGATATGGAATGGACGTTGTGTCTTAGCTTGTTAACTTCTCGAAATATGAACAACTTCCGACAACATGCATAAGCCACACACACACACATTCATAATTATTACTCACCCATACACACATACATACATGCATATAATTACGATTTTAGCTAAACCAGGAATGAATCAATCAAACAAACGAAACTCTCTTAAGTTTTTTTTTAAACTTTACCATAACATTTTTCATATTATTATTAAAATTTTAAACAATATCATCGTTCATATTATGTAATGTAAAGTTTTCCCTCTCTTCCTCTCACTATTCTTTCCTCTCTCTCTCTCTAGTAGTTCACACAGTTTCCGCTGGTTCTCTTCGTTATAGATTTTTGACCTAATTTTCTACCTTTTCTCGTTTAAGTAGCGTTTTAAGAGAGTACAGTCACGGGGACGTAACTGAAAGGATCTGTAAAAAATTGGGATATCGAACCGATTGGGCAACGAACAAATCACCACCGTCTCACTGAACTTACTCATAGTCTCTTTATCTGTTTCTCTTTTGTAAAATATTTATAAACTCTCTTGCTATCTAGTTCTATTTGTTCGTTGTCTGAATATTGATTGTCTGTCTCCCTAACCAGAAGTTACAGTCTAAATTTGGAAAAAATAACGGCTCTCTTTCGGAATTTCTGCAAATTGTAGGCCATTGTTGTCTAACTTAAAATTTGGGTTTTTGAAACTGAAAAGGATACGCGGTATTTGCATAATATTTATGCTGTGAATGGGGTCTGTCTTGCAACTATATTGGGGAGGACATCCCGAAGAACGGATTGGTAAGGAAAATAGTTGAGAATTTAGGAAAAATCGTGCCATTGTTTATTTTTGAAGAAGTGCATTCAGTTTGCGAGCTTGTTTCACCTTATGCAAAGTGCAGAATTGCTGAAAAATACGCAGACTCTCTTACAAACGCAATCGTTTCAAATTGTGATAACTACTCTCACCAATTCACATTTAGTCTCATTAATATCTCTCAAATTGTGAAGAATGCCAATTCTCTTCATCGAGCCGAGCCGGTCACTGTGCATTAGAGAATTTCACTGGTTCAGTGGAATTGTCTCACTCTATTTTGAATCTAGTTTCACTTGCATTTAATACTCTATCTTACATTTTACATTTTTCAATTTGTATTAAGCTATCGTAGATACTATCTATGTATTTATAACTGTGCAGCTTTTATCCATGATTTCACGAAACTCTTACATATCGCTCTCTCTCTCTCACTCTCTTGTACTATAATTATGTGTCTCTCTGTCATATCATTATGTCTTATTGTATGTTTTATTGTAAATTTAATACATTCTCTACTTTTAAATGTTAATCATTATTATTTTTCACTTGTTCATTTGCATTAATGTGGAGAGGGGATGCTTCGAAAACCCCTACCAGGGACAATCTGTGAAGAGACTCTCATGCATTTTGTGCTATGACAATGTATAGTTTTTGTTTCAAACAAACTGCAGAAATGTTTATGTAAATAAAAAACTCAAAAAAAAAATGTGAAATGAAAAACGAAAAATATAAATATAAATTTTATGAAAAATTACTTTAGTATTTTATTACAATACTTACAAATAGGTGAAACAGTTAGAAAAAGAATCAGAAATCAATACAGCAGAGCCTTAAAAATAATTAAATATTTACGGAAAACTACAATGATCGTTAAATTAAAATATGAATATATTTTTTATTGCAAAGCAACCTAACCCTACTACAACCACATCAAACCAAAAAATCGATAATTAATTCGATGAAATCGTCCTCATTCAGTAGATGGTAGTTCTTCGGAAGTACTGGAAGACGCAATTGGTATTTTGAAGAGTTTTTAACATTTAAAGACCAAGTGAACATTGCGAAAGACGTCTTCTAATCTTCTTCTAATTCTTCCTTCAACTAGTTGTGAATGTAAAATGTATATTTTTAGACATCCGACTATATTTGCAATAAATAGAGTTGTTCTATTTCTGATGAAACCTTAAAACGTATTTCTTTAAAACGACCGAGCATTATACCATACAAACGCACACAAATAGCTCTAAAAAAAATTTTGCAATAGTAGTTATGTATTTTATGAATTTGAGTTTATATTTGTTTTTTCATAGTCTTTTGTCTAATTTATAGCTTTTATTAATTTATCGGTTTTCGAAACAACTCTTAAAATTTTAAAAGAAATTTAACGATTTGAATACGACAAAGAACACAATAACAACCATTATATTAAAAATAAATGAAATATTTTATGAAAAACTGCAATCAGTAAACACCTTAAATTGAATGAATTTTTAATTCCTTCAAAATAGCACGTAAGGTGATGTGCTTTGTGAATTATCACAGTGAAAGTTCGCCAAGAATTTCATGTGAAATTTAACAATTTTATAAATAAAAATTTCAGATTTTTTAATTAAAAATATGCATTGCCAACACCCTGTAATGGCAGGTTAGCGGTGTCAAAATTTCCCTGAAAAGTATGCAATGTTTGGTTGGTGGTAATACAGTTTTACATCAGCTGTTGGCATCGCCTGAGCATATGCAGCAATATTTTAAAAAACGGAAAAATTTATTACTGCCCGGTAGATGGCGTAGTGTTACATTTTAAAGTATGTTTGCTGCTGACACTAGATGGAGCTTGGAGCTAGTAGATTTTCAATACCGCAGTGTTGCAATTGTGTTTACAGAGTTGGACGTTGACGTGGCTTAAAGTAAGAAACGTAGAGTAAGTTAATGTGGACGTAGCTGACGTAAGGTAGAAGTGAAGCGGCTTAAGGCTCAGTTACGCACAAGGTAGAAATCGTAAACGTGACAATATAGCGCTTCAAACGATCAGTTTTCGATTTAAAATTCAAATTTACGCTACAGTAAAAATGTATATAAGCCAGGGATATTGCAATATCTAATATCTATCTACAGATAATTTCGCATACGTTCATTAAAATTGGCTCCTTTGTTTTCCTCACAACAGCTCCAACTGCACGTCGCCGTCACGTCTACTTCCAGTATAACCAGCTTATTAGAATATGTATCTTCAACGATTGCAATGAAAAAACCACAGTTTAGTTTGTTTGCACATTCGCTGGTGGTTGGATGTTTTTCGAGGACGGATCCGCGAGTGCGAAGTAGTAAAGCGACGGGAAAACGAATTTCTATCGAATGCATTTAAAGTTTATGCAAATTGCCACGAAATAAAAGAGAAAATGCTGCAGGGCTTTGCGAATAGTTTAAATAATTGCAGTGTTTAGAAGGTTTTCCAAACTAAAGCAACAACAGCAGTGATTTTCTTATAAGAAAATATGCGAAGGCTTACTAATAAGAAATAAGAAGTGAAATAAATTATTAAAAAAACAACGCGCACCCACCTTTCAGTGAATTGCTTACGACACACAAATATAAAAAACACGTTTGAGCGCCATCGCTTCATTTGAGCCAACTTTAGTTTCGCCGTTTATGTGTTCTTCCATTTTTCGTTAACACCTTATACGTAGTAACTTGTTTGTTTGTGCTGTTATTTTTGAGTTAAATTCTGATTCGATGTTGGTTTAAGTATTTTCAAACAAATTCACGAAAATGGGTAAGTTATCAAATATTTTTCCAGCATGAAGAACAGTCTCAGCATGAGGAGACAGTGTACTTTCCCCGAATTTTACTTGTTTTCCTTAACATCTCGACGCAATTTAATTTAATCTAATTTCGTTGAATTTTTTAGTTGAATCTTCGCAACCAACCGTTAAAATTGAAAAATATGCGAAATATGTGGGTAAAAAATTCCTTTGTTGGCGCTCTTTTTTTGTGACACAAACCTAATCCACCCTGTACTTGCGACGGTCGCTTCCGATGCCGCCTGAGTTGGTTTCCCCTTCCTTTTTATGATTAACAACCCCAAAATATACACGTAATTCCCGTTAGTTCAGCCAAAATCGCAACATTTTCGTGTAAAACCGCTGCAGGCACTTTTTCTCTTTTGTTTATTTTGCCGTTCATTTCGTTTCCCTTTGCATAGCAGGATGCTGTTCTTGTTTGGGTCTCTATTTGCTTTTGTTCTTGACCACTTTTCCACTTAACATTGGCCATTCTTTTTCGGTTCCTCTTTTTCTCTCTTTTTGTTATTTTCGCAATGGACATTAATTGCACTCGACTACGTCCAGCTTGGCTTTTGGCTTCAATTTTATTTACCATGGGGCCATATTGGTGCGTTTCGTTCGATTTTATTTGTAATTTTTTTCTTCGAGTGTAATGCAACTTTGTCTTTTTTACCACCCATTGTCGCACCGCCCCACCTCGTTCCAATTACGGCGTATGAGATAACACTCGAAACTTGTTTTCGGTTCGTTCGTGCGTGCGGCAATTGTTCGTTCGTAGGTTCGTTCGCTGGCTGGCTTATGTTGATTTTGTTGTAGTTGTGGTCATTCGTAAAGATATTCGCTCCCCACTTCACCCTTCTGCCCCTATGGAACGAGCTAGTCTCCACTCGGTAATACCATTATGTTGTTGGTTGTTGGCTTGATTTGGAGTTGTTATTGTTTGCCAAGAGTTGCCATTGCTTTGTTATAGAATCCATCCACATTGTTGTATCAATAATAACTCCAGATTGCTTTGGTAATTGCTAAGTATAATTGAAGTTCGACATAATTGGCAAACTATGAAATTCGTAGATTCATTTGCTTTGTATGATGGCCCAACTAGTTATGTATATTTTGAAACAGCTCATGGCAATTTTACTTGGCTTCCAGCTTTCAAGTAATCGCACAAGTAGAATTTCACTATATTCCTGGCGGAAAAATAGTAATAGAAGCATTTCCATGAATAAGGTAACATTTTAACAAAAGCTGCGACAAAGGTGCTAAGAATACTGAAGAACTGGAACAATTCTCTTCAGATACTTTCCTTGGGTAGTACTTTAACGTTTTATTATATTACAATTACTTGAGCTATGAAACCCAAGCCTTACCAACAGAAAACGATTCTTGCCTGCTCCAGGAATTGAACCGGATACCTTTAGCTGATTCCTATTATAGTTTGGTGTCGTGTTAATCATTTCTTGAGGTGAGGATTCACTTCTAAAATTTAATAACAGAGGCCCTAGGATAGGTTTTAGGTCTACGAGTAACAATCGATGAAATTCGGTACAAATTGTGTTAATCATGCACAAAGGGCATACAAATATTTACGATTTTCTAAGATGGTAACCCTACAAACGTTTTAAAACTTTTTTAATATGATTATAAAACGAATTAATTTAGTACGAGGCAACACAAAATAAATCCAATATTTTAATAAAACACTTTAAGGGATGAGAGACAAAAAGACAAACAACAGCAAACAGTATGCGACTCATTGGAGAAGGGGTGGGCGAAAAGGATTTTACACGCTCTTAAATTAAGTCATCAAAAATACAGCATCGGATAGATGTTTAGCATAAACAATCAAAACGAAACGTAAGTAAAAATGCAAATCATTCTGCTCCCGGAAAGGGATAAGGCAACCACATTTTGGTTTGGAACGACCACAGTTGGTTACTGGACAAAACATTTGTTGGGCATTCAAAAATTAATAAAATTTCGCTATTTTCTGGCTTTATTTTTATATTTCCCTTCGCAGCAGTTTCACTTTGCTAAGCCAAAATCATTTCTGAAGCTCGTCCAATCACGCAACGACAAAGTGTCCCTGGAAAATACTCCCGAATTGTTTGCATACAATTTTTAGCTCGAATAAGACACTCCAATCAGAGGCAAACAAAAAATCGACAAAAACCACCAAAAAGCGACATTTCCGCATCAAGATCAAGTTACAACAATTCCTCTGTTTATCTTCCATTGAAATTTAAGTTCGTTTCTTCCCATTCCTTTTAGCGCTATGCGTTTCTGGTGTTTTGTTACTTTTTTCTACTTGTTTGCCTTTGGGGAGTATTCAATTGGAAAGTACCCCAAAAAAAATAAAGTAGAAAAAAATAACGAGCTCACAGTACACAAAGCCTACCGGCCCCCGCCTGCTTCCCCCACGACCACAATGCCTAACGAAAACTAAAGTGTAATGATGATAATAAAACCAAACAACCCTGGCAATCGCACTCCTCCACTCCACACGACGTCTGCTCGTTAAATAAAATCCCACGCAGCGGAAACGGAAACGCTCCGAAACACACACACACACATACAATCAATTCGTTTGCCTCAGCATTAAAGCTGCGAATTACACGAACTTCTCCCACGTCCGCAGCTTTTCGTTTTTTTTTTTTCGAGATCCATGTAAATCCAATTCAAAATCCCCAACGCAAAATTCTTTGAGCATCAACGAATCCATATCCGTGCCAGCAAAAT
Source organism: Heteromyza rotundicornis (assembly GCA_951394025.1). Lineage (NCBI taxonomy): Eukaryota > Metazoa > Arthropoda > Insecta > Diptera > Heleomyzidae > Heteromyza > Heteromyza rotundicornis. Next base: position 83,392,737 of record OX596010.1, on the reverse strand, counting down.
CTGGAAAATGCTTACTGCTCGTCTTCGACCTCGACTTTGAGTCGACTTCCGCAGTAGCCGGAAATCACATGCGAAACTCTGCCATCCGAGTGCTTTTTCCCCTTTCTTCACTTTTTTGGCATTTTATAGTCTTCCTTTTGGGTCATACATAATACGTTGCGTTGCGTTCAATACTTTCGGTTGGAAATTCCTTCCGGCTGTACTATTCATGCGTTAAGCGCCACCAAAAGTGTGGCATAAATCTAATGAATTTTTCGCTTTTTTTGCGTTTTATTGAAAACTGAGTTTATGATTTGTGCTGGTGTTTTGCGTAATGGCGCCAAAGCAATTTATTATCGCTCGCACATCCCTTTCCTATTTGCGTTCGAATCGTTATTGTTATTAGTTTTTCAATAAAATATACATTTCGGAGGGGACGAACAGAGAGCGTTCTGGACTGCTGCGACAATTTGTAGCAATTTTTGTGGAAGGGCAGACTCGATTTTGTAAATAGATTCAATTTTATTAAAAGCTGAAGAATTGCTTTATTTCCTTATGGGGACACTGTGGTGTAAAATATTCACGCCCACGATTTGAGTATAATTTTTTCGTCATTGGTGTAATTTGTGCGACGTTATGGATACTCCCTCAATTGAAAGCGTTAAAATTAATAGGAATTAAAAAAAGGAAGAAGACATCTAAGCCACTGTAATTCCTCTTTTAAGCATGTAAAAATATTAAGTTTTAACTAAAACTTCTACTTGGTTAAGTACATCCCTGTCAAGGATTAAAAAACACACATGGGCTTAAATTAATGCTTTAAAAGCATTTCATGTCACGCACAGCGAAAAAGCCTTTCAAGCAATTTCACATTTAAATAAAAACTTTTCGAAAAATCTCCATAATACACTGAGCTTAAGCACCGTAAAGGATATGCTTGAAAAAAAAACCATGTATGAAAACCATTAACGCCGCCTGCAATTAACCCATTTAAGGCCTAATTAAGTAGCAAAAGGCACTGCATTTCAGCACATTCGAGTGTCTTGTCAAAGCGAGCAGGAGGCAACATTTTGTACGCTGATAGCAAGAAGTGTATTTTTGTACAGTTTTGTATGTGAGATGTTTTTGCCAGTTTACAGATGAGAGAATCCACTATGGCACCCCTACCTAGCCCCAGGTGCAATAGTTACTTTAAGTGTGGACCTTAGGAAAAACTAAAATAAATTTATGCAACAGTGGTTCCTTCTTTGCTGCCAACATAGCCATCATCTTTATCATTGCTGTCAAATGCACAAGTGGCACTTAATTACGTACAAAAACTTTATATTTTGTTTCCTCTTTCGATTCTTTCTACTCGCTACGTATACTTTCTACTACCTTTGTGAACCGACCAGCATGTGCTTAGAATTCTTTAGAAAAGTTAAAAAAGAAAGAAAATTTTTTAACATTTTCCGGCGTCAGCATGACCGTTGAGTTACAACTTTTGATCAGATTTTCCTTGCCGTTGCGGCCATGTTGAAAATGGTTAACTTAAAGCTTAAGTAAATACACAATGTATCCACTGAGGAAACTTAAACTACATCAAATGTTTAATTTGGTGCGAAAATACTTGGAACAAACTGTTTAATTGATAGTTAACACGTTTAAATTGAACATTAAGTGCTCTTTAATTGCTTACCCAAAAACACCTTCTGCCTACATATTGTGTTCCAATCATCCCTACACATCCCCGCCCACTTAAGTAATAGTTCCATGAACTACTACTTGACGACTTCAAAGTGCCATTTTAACCTTTCCTCTAAATGCGCCTACACATGAAACGATGAGCTTTCAACTTGGCTGGCGATACATGAGCCTGCAAATGATATACCGAAAATGACTCCCTTGAGAGCATCGTGCAAGGCAGCATCACAATATTCCAGCGAAAAGGACCGCTTTGTTCTTGCCACATTGTTACGTTTTTAATGAACTGTCATGGCGGTTGAACTGCTGAACCTATCCCACGTCAAAACTGGTGCTGAAAGCATAGGAAAAACTTTAAAGATGACTAGCCACCAACCGCCATCTTCGTGAAGCCTAATGGTGTGACGGTTTCATTTCAAGTATACGTATTCTCCCTTTGCCCACGCTAGCTTGTTAATAGTTACTTTGTAGTAAATTGCCGGTTTAATCAACTTTTGCTGCCTCAGCTACTTTAGCGAAGCCACTAAAGGACAGAAATAATAATAAAAATAATACAACGAACCGAAGCCAACTCGTCGCAAATTGAATTTTCTCAGACACAGTTTTTGCAAATGTTGCCAAAAGTAGGAAATTATTATTTTTTCATAATTGCATCCTTGCTTCAGCAGTCCCATCCATCGTCACATCCACATTCATTCGTTTTAATGGCTTAGGAATTAATTTTCAGTTCTGCTTCCTCTCCCAGCTTCAGTGAGTTTCCATCCTTCACTCCGCAGAAGAAGAATTCTTTGTAATTTTTGCCATCTTCCCTGCGGAAATGTCGGTGATAATTCCCAGAACGGATGTATATCCCACCATTATCACTACCTCACAGCCTCACTTAACTCCAGAGTGCACTATCAGTTCACTAGTCGTGCTAGTAGAATACTTTATGTCGCCTGCCTTTGTAAATCCACAGAAAAGTCGCTTACTCCATTTTTTTTTCATTGCAAACAATTTCATACTTGTCTCGCATATACTTTTTGGGACGTTTAACTTCATGAAAATAGGTTTGCTTCCTTCTGTCTTGCATTCTGCTCTTCCATTTGATGTGTTTGCCACATGAAATGTATTGTATACATACCTGTGGTGGGCACATTTCGTAATTCCAGTCTGCCTCATTTAAATTCAGTTTTAATCGATTGTACGAATATAAACAGGCAGACGGAGACGCAGTAGAACATGCAAGTCGGTCTACTACATACGCCTATTCGTACGATGCTGAACATTGTTTTTATTTGAATGGATGCGTTTTGTAACTCTGCATTTTGCATTCGAGTAGAGTTGAAGTTGAAGGAATTGTCGTTAAGGTTATTGACACGCTAAGATTTTTAAGATTTATGGCAAATACATGTTTATACTTTAATTAAAACTTTGTGAATAGCATTTTGCAAACTACGTTTCTAGTCTTTCTATGTTTACAGTGATAATAATATTTCTGAGTAACGGCTACATAATTGATCATGCACTCGTCGTAAGTATGACCTAAAAACCCCAACTCAACAAGCTAATTAACTGAATATCCAAGCATGACTTCAAAGTAAATGAGAAAAGGACATATGCAATGGATAAGAATTGTCACAAATTTGATCTTCAGCAGTTGAGTGGGGAATTTAAAAAAAAATAATTTAATTATTTTCACAAGTTGACCTTTTTAACTCCACCAAAAGTCTCCAGTTAGAACAGAATGCTTTAATAGCAATTAACTGGAATGTGTAGAGCAAGAAGAGCACCAAGAGAAAATACAATTCTTCCATTCGATAACTATTAACCAGACGCTGGAACGAGAGAGTGTTTGTAGGTATCGTATACCTACTATGTATACTATACCTATAAGTCGGTTCACCAGGTTCGATTTTTTTTAATTTTCTGGCCGATTCAGTTGAAAGTGAATCGCGAACGAGTCGAAAGCAACAAGTTATTGCTACCGTCGATACATTGAGTGGCCTTTGTTGTTTTGCGAGTTGTATGTGAGATTTTGATACTTGTTGCATTTTTTTTTCTTATTGAAAAAATATAGCCAGATAAAACAAAAAATTAACGTAACGAATGGAGCGAGCGTGACGCGACGCTCTGCCTGATGACGACCTTTGGTGAATCATTGCATTTTGCAGTTTGAAATTCTTAATTGAAAAATGTGTTGTGGTGAACAATGTCAAGCGGCTAAAGATATGTTGCAATAGACACTCGAGAGCTTGTTGTCTCTGTGAAATCAAGATTCACTGTGGATACTGTGTGTAATAATTGAAAACTCAGGGTGGAAGATATGCTAATTAAAAAATATTTAATATTTCATGAAGAGTAGCGAAAATAGAAAAAAATAAAATAACTGTGCTGTGATGATAAATTTTACTTGGAATCGTCCAATTCTTAACTCATAGCAAATTTCGTTTAATTTTAGCCCCATTGGTGAGTCACAAACCAATTTACGAAATCAATAACAAAACGACTTAGTTGGCCCTAACGCCTTTAGCTGAAATAAGTATTACTTGTGTACCTAGTCAAAATACCACAAAGGCCGTGGTTTTGTGTGGGCATTTTTAAGTACAAGCCACGATGACCTCTCCTTCCAAAACAAACAATCGCGATCGCATACGTGACCCACGCGAGGACATACTACTCGAAACGAATTTCGAAGAGGACGGCGCACTAACCCGTGCCTACAATAACAATCCCTATAATGCAGGCACTGCGATACACAATCGCCGGAGGAGCACATATCGTTCCGATCATTCGCTGGATCGCTATACAGAACGAGGCGGCGAAGGTAGGATGAAAACTCTTTATCGCTATTAGCAAACACCACCACCGCTGCACTGGAAGGCCATTTTTGGCCATTTTGTAGATGTCACCATGTCACAATGTCACAATTTATTGTTTTTGTCTTTTCTTTTAATTTTGCAAAGCAATTTTCATTTATATTCCACCATTGTTTCTGTACTCATTTGTTATTTTCCATATGTGTTTTCATCCAAATTCTCGCATAGTCCACAATTGTCTCGTTCAACAAAAAAAAACATTTAGTTTCTTATCGTATTGCCTGGAAGTATCTTATCTTATCGCAACCTGCCATCGTTTCGTCATCTATTCTGAGTTTTAATGGATTTCGTTGGCATTTTGTATTTGCTTTTGAAAATGAAAACCCTTTATTATGGTACCCCGCTCTCTCTCCAGACCCCACAAAACAATTGTCTCTTTCTTACACGCATAAACGGCTCTGTGTGTGCGCTTGTAGCCTGCATTTATTTTATTATTCTCAAGCTTGTGTTAAAGTTTATCATTTGAACTCACTTAAAGCACCCACAATTAGTCGTAACAATTACTGTCGTAACGACGTGCTTGTTATAAGTTGTCATAGTTTGACTCTTGGTCTTGGGTCAATTCAGTTGGAATTAATTTGTAAATTTGTTGAAATTCGTTGTCGGCAGAATGGAAATTGACGTTAGAATAGAGGCAGTGTGCGTTGCATGCTTCAATAGAACTTAGATCTTATTACATAAACATACATACATTAATGTAAACATAAGTTCGATGATCAAATTTAATGTGTTCCTATTACGCATTTATTTTGTGCAAATGCAATTTTTATTGTAAATCCTTTGTATTTACGATAATTAATTGCACTTCGTTATCGATAATTAAATGATTATAAATGAATTATGTAATAAAGGTTTACTAATTAATTTGGTCGCAAAATTATTTCTGCCCCAAACGTCAAAGCATACAGACATATAAATAATTCCCGAACGGCCACCAAAAAGCTATTTGCGGAACCAGTAGCAAAGCAAATGATTTCGCATTTAATAAAGCGAAATACACCACAAGTCCCATAGCAATTACTAAAATTGTTCCACAAGCGACGAAAAATTCGCACAATTAAATAACAACAAACACAGGTAGCACCGCAAATTCACACATAAATTCATGTATTCGATCATGAATAGAACCGAAAACAACCACACAAAACTCCCCACAACTCAACGAAATTCCTTTGGATGTGCTGCTATGCGGCACAACCCCCCCATATAAAGTTAATCATGCCTGAACTTCCGTTGCATTTCAATACCATCCATTGAATTGCCGTCTGGGTATGGGGAGTCCTTGCCAATTTGTACGTTTGTGTGATGGTGATAACATCGTGGTTTTGTGGTGACGTGGGGAGGGAGTTGGGTAGGTGTGTATATACTATTAATTCAATATTTGGCCACACACAACATTCATACAAAGCAATTGATTTCAAATTCACACTTTCGCGCACCTGCTGCTTCTAAATCGACATCAATAGGCAACTGCTGAGGTTTTGAGGTTATGTTACCTTACATTGGTGAGGTTTTGGCTAAATTTGTAGCGTGAACGAAAACGGTATTCCAATAACCAGAAAGTGTATTTCTAAAAAAACTCGAAAAAGGACAAGAGTTGGCCTTATGTAAAAATTCAGATTTTTTGCAGATGAAAGTTAACAAAAAATTCTGTTTCGCAGCCATAGCCTTAAATGACAAAACTTTCTTTTTAACTTTTTAAAGCAAGTATGATTATATTTCATACTTGCTTCCATGCTATTCCATTCATATTTTATTAAATTGTGTGCCAGGATTGCTTTAAATGAGTTATTTCTGATAAGCAAAAGTTTAATTAAAAATACGTATTGAATTTTAATTATAATCATCGGTATTGCTACAAAAAAATGTCAAAAATTACTTTTATTTTACTGATATGTTGCAATGTCTGTTGTATGTGTTGTAAATTCCACGCAGTTTCAATTTGTTTGCTTTTGTCCTTTTTTAAAGTTCATTATTTTTCACTTTGCCCATTTTGCCCAGTCTAATCAATCCTTTGTTGAACATCCTTTTTTCAGGTGACTGCTGTCAATCATGTATGGCTCGCATCCCATACGCCACACTGATAGCTACGCTGATGTGTATGCTCGGTGTGGGCATCTTTTGCGGCACAATGTATCGAGGCGCCTCGCTGACGGTCATTATGATGGATCAAGTGTTTCACCTGCGTTTAATTTGGTAAGTGCAATGGCTTGTTTTCGAATAACTGTAGTGACGTTATCATTTTATTATTGCAAATTAACTTTTGGAAATTTTCATGTTTTTACTAATTAATTAATTTAATTTCCCTTCATCTCTCATTTGCCACTCTTGGAATACCTTTTCAGGATTGAAGCAGTTCAAATGATTTTCGTCATAATTGCCGCCGGCATGGCTGCGCTGGGTTTCATGATACTCTTCGTTGGTTTCCTGGCAACTGGAGCGACGCGACACAAGGTCTACCGAGCGTGGCGTTCCAGAGTGGGCGGACGCATTTCTTGTGCAGTGGTAAGAAACCGTCGAAAAGAAAAATTTCACTTCATATCGTGCCGCAAAAAATTTGACAGCAATTAACTATAGAGACGCACAGCACAGCACAATTCGGAAACTTAATTAGGCGTCAGTTAATTCAACGTTCAAAAGCTAAGCTGAACGCCGAAGAGACACGCACACAAAAACCAACGAAACTAATTGCCATCACTGTTTTAATTGAATTGTGTGTCTTTTTTCCAGCTCATGGGCCTAACGTATTTATTAAACTTTGTGTGGACTTTGATTTTGTGCTTCTTGGTGATTGTCACCTTCATATACACCATGTTCTGGAACATGTGCTCGAGTGTGGAACGGTCGTTGAGCTGCATCGACTTGACGCAATTTCGTAAGTTACTTTATTGGCCAATCGCATTTCTCAGTAAAGAACTAACTCTTTCAATAGACTTCATGTTTCCGGCCAACACCAAACTGGAGGATATGAAAATTTGTGAGAAATACGAAATAAAAGCATTCTGCAAAGACGGCGTCGAAAATGCCGAAGTCATGTTCATATTGGCCACACTCGCTACGCTCTTGGTCATACTCAGTCTGGTGCACTATCTGATGTGCCTCTCGGCCAATTATGCGCATATACGCGACCACGAGAAGTTCCAGGAATTGCAAGAAATCCAAAATCTGAACGAGCTCGAATACAGCGCCACGTCGAAGGATCGTTTCTAGGACATATTTCAGAAGATTCACTTTGAGCTTAAGGAGAAATGAGAAGGGAACAAAGAATGCAACACACACACACACACAAACGCATTACATACAATACAGAAAGAGTGTTAGTCAGAGAATTTCAAAGGAAATAATGAGACAACAAGCTCAAAACAACTGCCCAACCAGGAACGACCTGTTACCACCACACAAACACGTTCAGTTTTTTAAAATTTTATATTTTTTTTCAAGTTTATTTTTGAATCTTTAATTTTTATTAAAATTATTTTCATTTAGTGCTAAGTTAGAAACGTAATTAAGTTTCAATTTGAATTATGAAATCCGACGCGATGCCAAGGAAGCACAGTACATATCAAGTCCGCTTGCAGAAAACATACACAATCTGGTGCTAAAGAGCGTATTTTTCACCGATTTCGGTACGCAATTTCTGCATCACGTCTGTTCTTAGTTTGTAATTGTTCTCATTTTGAAATCATATAATTTTTTAATGTCACGGAAACCTCGACCAATATTTGCTATCATTTTCACTTCCGGTAACAAATCCTTCCTTTATTACAATTCTTCCAAATCTACATTCCGTCCAATATTTTTTTAGTATATTTTTTTATAAAAAAAAAAGTGTAAATGCAAAAATATTGTATCGCAATTACGATTTGATTATGATTGATTTTTACTATTTCTGTTCAGCTTTTTATAGCTTCATAGTTTCTCAAACACTAACACATACACACGAATGCGAACACATGATTCTTTATGCTCAAAATGGATTCTTCTGAATTGCAAACATTTAAAATTAACGATTAAATTTTAATAAATTAACGAAATTAGCATATCAATTGTATTGATTGTGAGTTAAAGAACAATTAATTTGCTAACGAACTTTTTACCTTAACGTAAAGCAATATTAAGTATTATGGAGAAACTATACATACTATGTACATTCTGACTTTTTATATACATATATACAAGTACATACCTACATACAATTTTAGCCACGCGTCCATTACACTCTTTTATAAAAAATCCACTTGGACTATACTTGGAGTACAATTTTACAAACGTACGAAACGGTTTTATAGCAATCGCATATTTTCCAAACAAACAAGCAAACATATTTTTCTAGTTTTAAGAGTGTAATACACCTTCTTCAAATTGCACAACGATCTCTTCTAAGACGAGCGCCGAGCGATCGAAGAACAACTTCTTTCTGTTTAGTCTGCGACTATTTCCATATTAAATGTAACCTGCGAAATTTCAACGAAATTTGTTCAATACACTATACACTTGACAATTTATATAAAATTAATGAATAAATATACTTTTATGCATACATATATATATATATATCGATAAGGTAGAATTATACTGAAAAGTAACTGTAATTAAGAACTATTGCAATAGTTATAATTTTGTCCACTTTAAGTTGTGTAAATTATATTTGAATACATTATACTCGTTTCATGTAATATAAATCCGTTGAAATATTTCTACTATAAAAAGTATAAAATCAGCTACTATTTGCTTTTGTCATTCAAATTCATACACCACATTAGAATAAAATTCAAAATACCTACGTATTAAATAAAATAGAATATAATAAAATTAAATTAAATGCTTTTTGGTTTAATTTTAGTAAGTGGGGATCTCATCGAACTGAATTGACTACTCTTTCCAAAAAGAAAATTTCCACAATTCTACTCATTTTCCTATGAAAATGTACAGTTTGGGCTATAAGACTTTACTCATGGAAGTGTTAAAGGTTATTTTGACATTAAATTTTCTTTCACGGTGCTCCCTTAAAAGTGTGGACACGTACTTTCCAATATTTAATACTTAACATATTTTTTAGAAAGTTCAAAAAAACCAAATGTTCTAAAAAAAATTTGGAGATTGAAAATTTTGAAGGGGTGACGGATGAATGGATGAAGGCGTAACATAAAAACTATTTTGAGAAAATCAGTTTTAAAGTTTTTTATTTAGTCTTTTTCTACGAAACTATCAACACTTATATTTGGGAGGCATTATGGGCAGGAGATGATCATTGCCACTTCACTTTTGTCAAAAAGTCAATTTTGAAATAGGTGTTACATACATAACCTAGAAAAACGTCTAATGTCATTGGAATCAGCGAACTCGAATTAACTATAATCACCCGGAGTTCAGTCTATTCCAAAAGAAGTGTACCTTTCCAGCTAACTGTAATTATTTTCAAATTTGTTGCATATTTTTTGGATAGTTAACGCGTTATTGAAAACCACAACAAATTTGTATGAAAACTATATGAGATTTCTCGGCTTTATAGAAGATATTGTGCTAGACTCCTGACGGCAGTCATTTTAAGGTTACGTACGTTCAGATCGAAGCCGTAATCACCCGGGAGTTTAAATTTCACCCGAATGCGTATGCCGTTATTTGCTTCTGGTTGCTCTGCTATAATGTTTCGCTTAGCCCTTCTAAGTGAAACAAGTCCTTACTAAAACAAAACTTTATTTTTGTAATTTAAATAAGTCCATGTTTTTAACTGAAATGCATACACAAATATACGCAGAACATACAAATATATAAAATATTAATAATACATTTTTGCATTCTGCATTCCGCTACGAGTAACAAGAGATGCCATTGAAATTCAGATTATTTTAAAAATACAATTCATTCGTTTGTGGTTTTTTTTCGTTAAACAAAACACCGTATTGCCGTATTTCTTTAGAAAGTAAAGTTAAATTAATGCGCAACTGCCACGGTCACCAATCAACAAGGCGCGTTTTTATCGAAAAAACTTCATCGGATGTTGACTGTTGTGCATGGCCGGAGTGCTGGTGGCGGACATCGGTGTCGTCGGACAACCGTAATCATAATTGCCGAGCCGACCGCGCATGCCGCCCACTAAGGGTGCACTCTTCAGTTGGCGTTCGACGTGAGGCAATTGAGTTAATTTTTCTCTGACCAAAAGCGGCAGATCGTCATGCGGGCCAAAGTGAGTGGAGACCCCGCTGGTTTGAGTGTACGTGATGCCGCCGCCTTGAGTGTCCGGTATCATCGAGATGAGAGATCCATCATGGAATTGCACTTGCACAATGCCGTGGGAAAGCTGAAATTGAGGCAACAACATACAAAACCGGCAAAATTTGACTATTTCTGAGCGAACTTTACCTCTGTGGCGATACCGATGCCCGGAACATTTATCCTTTTGATGGGTACATTTGGTTGCGCTGCGAGCAACTGGGACTGCGACGGCGTCTGCGTGCTGCTGCCATTCCGTACGGAGGACATTGTACTGATTGAAAAGTTAATGGATCCCTGCGGCAAATGTTAGGAAAGCATATTTTGTATAATTTCAATAGAGAAAGTAAATTTGCAAAATGCTCCATCATCACCCACCTGCTGTGACTTGGGTGTCGAATAGCCAAAATTCGAATTGATATCGCCCAGGGCTGTGGTTATACGTTGCGAATGCACCTCATAGCTGGGCCGACGTCCCACCACGGCCGGAAAGGAGCAGCTGCCACTGGACGTCTGCACCAACTCCAGAGCGCTGGATATTGCTTGGCAATGCTTAAAGCACTGCTCTTGATGTTGCAGCAGGTCGCTGGCCGCTCGCTCCGCAGTGTCGTGCAGTTGACGGCCATGCTGATCGTAGACTGTAAGTCCGTCAGCGGGCGATCTGGTGACCTTGGCACCACTGTAAAAGCAAGCCTCAAAATCCAACATGCTCTCCATGAGGTGGCACTTGGCCTGTGCGCTGAAATAGGTCACTTTGGGTGTTTTGCCTTTGACCAGGCCCACAAAACGCGAAGCGTACACATACTTTCTCCAGTGCTTGGTGGGCAAATTGTCGTAGCTGAAAATGCTGTCGGCGCCGCTCGACGGCAGCTCAGGCGGTTGCTCGCGCACAGGAAGGCCACTGGATGATACATTTATGTAATTTTTTTCTTTTAACGTTCTTGCAATTCCACTTACCGTCCTGGATCTGGTTGGTAGATTATGATACGCATGCCATCATTTGATATCCAGCAGACATCGGTAATGCGATCCTCGTTCAGTTTGCTCTTGTACTTGATGAACTCGACCACGACTTCGCCGCTGCGCAAAATGCTCATCACGGCATTCTTCGTTTTGTACCGGGTAGGCAGCAAGCGTTCGGTATTTAGAGGAGGCACCGAAATACGCTCTTGCTGTTTCGGCGCAAGCTTCTTCAAGGGGGATGGCGCTGGTGCGACTGACGACGATGTACTAGCGGGTATGCCCGGTATCATTTGGCGATAACTTGGCGTCATTTGATTGGGCTGCCGAAATTCGTTCTCCTGATTCTCAACGCGAGCTTCCGAACTGAAGTAGGGATTGTGTGTGACGACCGGAACTGGTTGGACGCATTGGTTGGCCACATTGTGTTGCCAATCAATTTCCATGCTGTCGAATTCCGCTGAAGGCTTTTTATGGAACTGCTCACGCTGCACCGGCAGTTCGTGGTAGTCACTTACGGATTGATAATTTAGAGAGGGATTGCGATGCAACGGATGTGCATACGCCTGATGTTCATATATTTGGGCTAAGGGCCTTGCAGCGAATTTCTCCGCCGAATTTGACCGTTGCAACGGACGTGAGGAGCTGGAATTGCCTGGGAAGGGAAGGTGGAAAGAATGAAATTCCCATTCAATTGGAAAGCAAAAATTCTGCTTACTGCTGGCAAATGTTATGATGCCACTGTCCGAGCTGGCGGTGCTTTGATTGTAGCTCGCTGTGGCAGCAGCAGCCGTCCCCGCAGCTTTCGCTGTTGACAACTCATAGCAGCGCATAAAGGGGTGCTTCAGTACTTGTTCCAGTGAAATTCGTTCCGTGGGATTTTTCTTCAATAGTTTATCGATTAGATCGCGCGCCTCATAGGACAGACACTCTGGCATGTGGTAGTCGGACATCACGACTTTGGTGAGTGTAGCTTGCACGGCATCTGTGTCGAAGGGAGGACGTCCAGCCAGCAAAGTGTAGAACATACAGCCCAGGCCCCAAACGTCGGCCGGTAGACCATGCGAGGAGCGTGATACGACCTCGGGAGAAATGTAATTGGGCGTACCTGAAGAGTACACACATTTAAATGGAAATGCAAAATATTGAGTGGGACCAGGCTCCACCTACCACACATGGTCATGTGCTTTTCATCTGGCCTCTTCAGTTGCGTGGCCAGTCCGAAATCTGCGATTTTCACATGCATATCCCTGCTGAGCAAGAGATTGGAGAGCGAGATATCTCGATGCATAATGCGATGCGAGTGCAAATACAATAGCCCGGCCACCACCTGACTGAGTATATTTGCCGCCTCGGGCTCTGTCATTTGGCGGTTCATTTGCTCTTTCATGTAACGCAGCAGTTCGCCGTTGTGGGCCAGCTCCAGCACCAAATAAACGCAATCGTCGTCTTGGAAGAATGTGTACAATTCCAGTACGGACGCATGCTTCAGACGCGAATGTATCTCCACCTCTTGGCGCACACGATTGGCCATGCCCGCTCCATGAATCAGTTTCTTGTCGATCTGTGTTGGAATGGACAATGGTCAAACTGGAATGTCAATTTTTCCGCGTATAATTACCATTTTGATGGCCACCAGCTGGTTGGATTTCAGGCAACGCGCCTTGTATACGCTGGCGAAGCCTCCCTTGCCCAAAATATGGAGCACTTCATAGTCCTATAAGTTGGGTTTGTACCAAAATTAGTGTTGGCTTGTTGGCGTCCTTTTTTATGACGACGAAAATGCTCACCTCGATACGCTCGCCTAATCCACTGGGTAACATTTTGGCCCTAATTAATCACTTATGGTGTAGATTTTTGTTTTATTTGCCACTTTGAATTATGTTTTTATATGCTATCTACCAAAATATGTTTAAGTGTAAATAAGCGACGATGATGCACCTATTCCATTCACCTTTTATTTTTTTGAACAAACGTCAATGAAGAGCCAGCATTGCCACAGTATTGCTCCTAAGCAAACCGACGTGGCAACTCTATAACCGTGCAGTGTTGATTTTTGACAATTGACCGTAAAAACAGAATCGGAGCGTTAGGCGTAAAAGAGTAAATACGTCGTACGCCCGATTAGATTTGATTCTGATTGAAGTTTAAAGCCCGGTAAGCAGATGGGAAAAAATTCCGCTCCCATAAGCCAACCTATGTTAAAACGAAGCGAAAAACAAACAGCAACATTACTGCTAGCGTATTCAGAGAAGACAAAAACATAGTAGATTTTTTGAGTACTTTGGACAGATTTTTTGGCAAAATTGAAATGTCCAAAATGGAATTTTATCGCATCTGCTAACCGGGCTTAAGTATAACTCGAAACTACAAACATTAATTTAAGTACTTTGTTTCATTTTTAAGGCCACAGAGGCGTTATTCGTGTAATAATTATAAAAACGGAGTGAAATATGACCGAAATCATAAGTCTAAAAAATCTTTTTAAAAAAATCGTATGCGTGTACTAAACCATGAAATGCCCACTAAAAAAATTCATCGATAACGGTTTCGCCTACCATGAAAAGTGACAGATCGCATGCGAGGAACGATAGCTAATATAGACGGGGGTTAAGAAAATACGACTTTCTCCTTGGGCGGGCACAAGCATCAACCTTAAAGGTCCCCACACACCAACGCGAAATTTCGCAGACGCCGCGAAACTTGCTCAAAAATTGTACTTGAAAAAGCAATAGTTCGTTCCTTTTAACAAAATTTATTTTCAAGAAGAATTTTTGAGCAAGTTCCGCGGTGTCTGCGAAACTTCGCGTTGGTGTGTGGGGACCTTAAATATGTTTCTAGCATAATAAAAGACTGCACCGACACCCTTTTCAATATGAAATGACAGCTCATCTGCTCAAAACAAAATAGAGTTGCCGTTTTTTCCGCATTCGTAATAAGATATTTATATTTTAATAACAAAATGTAATAAAATGAACTGTTTTGTAAATGTTTATATTTTTTTCAATAAATTATAAGGAAATATTTAATTTTCTTCAGATTTCATTCGTATTCAAGTCTTTTATCATACAAATTTTGCTCATTAGCGCCACATGTTAACCCTATTTTCCACATGAAATTTCAAGCTCGCTGAAAATAAAATTTCATATTGAACTTTCTGATACGAATCATTCGTTGTCGTAATCGCATCGCTTGCAAAAATTATTATTTTCTATAGAATTGAAGATTTCACAATTTTTGTCATTTTATTGCAAATGTCATGAACTATGCTCATTTATTAACAAATCCAAATAAAAATATTAAATTCGTAAAAAAAATTGCAAACTTAGCAAAGCAAAAATTACAAAGAAAAATGGGGAGCAATTAGAAGTTCCCCAATAAACAATAAAGTTCAAAAGCTAAAAACGAAACGACGGCAACAAGTTCGGCGTGTATGGACTTGGCTTGTCCAGAAATTCCTTGTTAGCGGACAAAATCGCGGTCCGGTTTGCCACCCATTTGTGAGTGTAGTGAATTCGTGAAGTACGTAAATATTTGCAATTTGCAATATAAAGTGTAATTTTTTATGAATCCGACGTGGTGTTTGCAAGTAACTCTACATTTGAGAAATTTCTACGACCTACGACATCGAATTCTACAAAATACTGTAAAAAATAGTCACCATCCATAATTTGTAAGTTCAACTTTGAAATAATTTGTTTTTTTTGCCAAAATTTGTAAACTAAAATTTAATTAATTTCCAAAATAAATTCAATGGGAGATACATGAAATTACAAGATGCCGCCTGTAGGTCGTTTACAGTTATTTGCCACGACGTCACTGGATACTTTGGGAAAATAATTCAAGTGTTGCCAGGAATTTAAAATTTAATATCATGTGTTTGCAAATCACCCTCTAATAATTTCGACTGTGAATATTGTGTGTGTTCTTATTATATATTGTCGGAATTGAGTGCATAAATTAGCAAAAAGATAAATTGTATTTGGTTATTACAATGAGACCGATTGCAAGTAAATTGTCTACACCTGTGTCTTTCTGGCAACTTTGACTGGTAGGAAAACATAAACAATAAGCAGCTGTTCCAGTGCAAAAAATCCAGTGACGTCCCGACAAAATGGCAATAATAATGGTTCACAGTAGGGCGGCATCTTTGTGTCTATCCATCTTGAATGTTCAATGTGACAGCAGTATTGCTGATGTAGTGCAATTAATGAAGGGAAAGTTGATATTTTTAGTAGTTAGCTTGGTTTTATTACAAAATTTTTTTTTCTATTTGAATATTTTATGAGAAAAATTATTATCAGAAATATGGTCAGTAAAGGTGCATTTAGATCGCACGAACTCGCGAACAAGATGTTCATTCGGCCGATTCGCGAACTTGTATTCGTAGCCGAATGCACAAAATGTTCGGGCAGTGTAAACACTTAAAAACGAAGAAATCACTAGTTCCCGATGCTTGTTCGAAACACAATTTTAACGCGTCAAAAAAAAAATTTGACGTTAATTTGAAATTTGTAATGCAAAAAGTTGTATTATTGGCAAATCTACGGTTCTTTTGTTGAAAATAAATAATAAAATTTACATTTTAGAGCTTATCGTCAAGAAATTTTACGCATTATAGTTATTGAAAAGAGATTATTACATATCGATGCTTCAGAATGGAACTAAGTCTAAAAGTTCAACATTATTCGCAAAAATATTATGATGTATGTATCTTTTCTCAAATTTTACGGTATCATTAAAATTGCTGCATTTAATGACCGCGTAAAAGTAGCTTTAGTAAGTGTTGACCCTTTTGCTTCACAATCTTATAAGATATAAAGTTCAATACTCGTTGCCCTACCCGATTATTGAACTTGATATCACACAATTTAAGTGTCAGTTTTCACTATCAAGTTCATGACAAAAAGATTGATAACAATTCTCTAGTGAAAAAGTGTTAGCAAATTTTGCACCTTAAATGCACTGAAAAAAGCAAAAAATGTTTTGATTAAGCTAGTTTTTATATACAATTTGTCATATCAAAAAAAACATTTCGTCATGCTCACGCCAAGTGTAAATTAGAAAATGGCAAATACATGACAGCGAATACATACGGGCATCTAAAAAGGTTTACATTTAATTAAACTGTGGGGTATGGAATTCTCAAATATGTTGTCACTTGTGGTGATGACGTGTTTAGGTATTTGCAAAAACTTATTTGATCACAAAAAATATAGTCTACAAAAATTGTTATTAGCATTTTTGCAACAATGGTAGAGACTTCAGCAACACTGGCCTTTTGACAATTATTTGACAGTCTGCAGTCTGCGAAACTAACCTCAAAAGCAGGGAAAAAATGACAAGTGATAAATTTTCTTTTTGTAATTTGTACAACGACGAAAAGTTTCAGAGAATTCCATGAAAAGATTTCACGACAATTCATAAAATTTGTTAATTTTCATTGCAGCAAATATGAAAATGCAAAGTAAAATGTAGAAAGGAAAAGAACAATAAGTGGAAAATGTGAAAAACACGAAAATTGCAACCAAAGAATTATTGAATTTTTTGACACGCGAGAAAAATCGAAAAAGGGAACATCGAAAAATAATCGAACAGAAAAGTGAGACAGCCCGCCCGACTGAGTTTATTGCAGAACATGGATAAGGATCGAAACTCACGTTTCGCGAACTCGTCAGCCGACAGTTCCGCCTCCGGAGAACTCGAAGCGTTACCGAAGAAGCACAAGAAATCCAAAAAGAAGAAAAGCAAACACGCGCACGGTGGAAACGACGTCAAATACGGTTCGCGCAGTCGCGGCAGTTCGCGCAGACACTCGGCCGCAAATGCAACCGGCTCTGGTGCGCTAGTGGAATATTCTGACGTCAGTTCGGAGGACTTTTCCGATCCGGAGGCAGGCGAGATACACTCGGATCATTCGTTGAGTGGCCTGAACAACCCAGTGAAAAGGTCGAAGGAGGAAACCGCACTGCCGCCAAGAGCAAGCAGAGATGTGCGACCAATGCACAAGGAACCGCCGTCAAGTGCGCTTAAAGCGGGCATCAACGCCAGCAGCGATGAGGATAGTTACAGGTGAGGTTATAGACTGGAGGACCAAACATTGTAAATTTTCACAGTAGAATGTGTAGAAATTGTAGGGATTGTGTTGACCACAATTTTCAATCATCATCATGCATCATGTCTAGACAATACGAATTCCACTAACTTATTTTGTAAAACGAAATTATTAAATTCACATTGAATCGCAAAGACAATAATCAAAAAAAACAATCATTCTCTTATATTTCCCTAATGCTAAAAGTCCAAACCTATTTCAACATTTCGCTAGGTGGGTACTCATATTAAAAAATCGATTTAAGAATTGGAAATATGTAGTCTGTGTTTTTTCTATGTTTTCAATTGTTCATCACGACTTCTCTATGACTTTCACAGATTGAAGCGCAAGGAAAGTCTGGACAACCTGTCGAAATTGTCGCCCAATCACGTGCGTCGCATTATAATTGGATCACCGGTGCACGCACCAAAGGACAGCAGCATTACTGCCAAACCGGACAAGGCGATGACTTCAGTCTCAAACAGTGGCGCGGCCAAAACCAATCACCGGCACGAATCCAGCATCTCGGCCAATAAAGGGGGTCCCTCAGCCGCTGCGCCCTCATCATCTAAGCTTGCTGTCGAAGATGATTCCGACTGGGACGGCGAATTGGATACGTTTCTCTGTACCAGCGACGACACCATAGACACGGATGAGTTGGAAGCCGAGCTCAAACGCCAAAAACGCAAAAAAGCCAAAAAAGACAAAAAACACAAGCGCAATAAGAAATCCAAGAAGCGCAAAAAGAAGCGTCAGAAGTCCTACTCCAGCATCGAATCCATCTCGGACAACGATCTGGACGCTGTGCTGGACAGCACGCGACATTATACGCCGCCACCGGTGCCCCGAAAGCGCTCGCTGGACAAACCCACTGCCGGAAAGAGCCCAGAACGCTCCGTCCCACAAAGCGGCAGCACAGCTGCGTCTGTGGGCGCCGGAGCAACCACATCGTACTCGCCTAGCAAAGAGAACAGTCCGCTTTCGACAGATACGCCGCCACTACGTTCGAACAGTAGCAACAGCTACTACGCCGAAGGAGCAACTGGTGCAGCAACAAACGCCGCTACAGCAGCGGCACCATCGACAGCGGCGGCATCCACCTCCTCCGCCAATACAATAACCGCTTTGGGTGGTGGCCTTCAAGTTACCGTAACAAATCGTGGTAGTGGGCGGCATCGTACGCCACCGCGTTCCAACGCAAAGGGCGGCGTGCGATTTCCCGTGGCCACTTCGCCGCACACACCGCCTCTATATGCGAGTGGTGGAGGTGGCGCCGGTGGAGTTCCACCAACACGCGGTGGCCGTTACTTGCACAGTCCCACAAAAGAGGATCTGCATCACCATCATCATCATCATCATCATCATCATCATCGTTCAATGGGCGTTCCAGGTGGTGGTGGTGCTGGCGCTATTGGTGCTGCATCCAACCATCATCATTTTCAGCGACATCCCGGCCCTGGACCCGGTCCGGGCGGCCAAGATGCTCGCAAATTCAAGGGCATTTCGCCAGGTGAGCGCAATCAATCACACAATTATTCCATATTGGTCCCTTCCGCTATATACAATTATTTACTTATTGTCATTCAATTTGGCCTAGATCGCTATCACCATCAGCCCACAACTCCTCCGCACAAGCGTCGAAAACTGAACGATGCGCGTTTGACCGGAACCCTTTACGAGCATGCTCGCCACCACAGTTCCAGCAGCTCACGAAGCTTGCGTAGTACTGAGCAGTACGAGCGATATAGTCGAGAAAAGTACACAAAACGCTACTCGAGGTAAGATGTCCGTGCGCTTTCATGGAATTTATAAAAATTGTTTCCTTTGCCAATTTCTTCAGAAGTCCCAGCCTCCCTCACCATTCACGAAGTCGTCAATCGCCTGGAGTCTCTGCATCCTCAATGCATCGCAGCGGCAACAGCCACAAACACAAGTACATGATATCGTCGCCATCACCGGTGCACTCGCGTTCCTCAAAGCATGGCGGCGGTGGCGAACGCTTCTCACGCTCTCGTTCGCCGCGTGGTTCGTCGTCGCGTTACTACGATTCGCCTCCATCGCCCACGTCCGCGTCCACGTCACACAATCGTTCCTCGTCGCGCTATCACAGCAGTGGGCGCAGACGCTCTCGCAGCCGCACCCGCAGTGGCTCGAATTCGCGTTCATCATCGCCAACGTCGCGTGACATGAAGCAGAAACGCATCGACTACAGCAAGAAGATCAGCGAAACCAGCTTGTTTGCCGAGCTGGTGAAGGACAAGCACAAGCGCAACAAGGCGATACAGGAGATCTTCGAACGGCAAGAGGAGAACAGTAACAGCAACGGGGCGCTTATAATCAACGACAATAGCTCATCGGCGGACAGCACAGCACCGAAGGTTGTCGTCGCGTCCGTGGAAACGGCCATTGTAGACGCTAGCACCATCATTGTACCAGCTCCAGCAGATCCCCCAGCCGCAGTGGTGGCACCTAACGGTGTCGGCAGTAGCAGCAGTAAACCTGCAGCTGATGTGAACAACATTCCCATGCCGAAGACAGGCGACGCGGCACCTAGCGCTAGCGATGAAACTGATCGCGCTGCGGCGCCTGTCAGTGTGGCAGCGGTCGCCGTCAACAAAAATGATCAAATCAAAGTTAAACCGAAAAGCCTCACGGCATTGCCAATGCCGCCCGGCATGAGCGTTGCCGATTTGGCAAATGCGCCCACGCCGTCGCCGCCGGATGATCACGCCGACAGTACGCCCATTGTCCGTCCGACGAATGCGCCCGCCAAAAAGGCTCCGGCCAGCATGAGCAGCACCACTACCAACTCCAATGCCAGCAAAAGCATACTCAATCTGCCGATGCCGCCCATGGTGCCGGGCAGCGAAGAACTCAGCGGCGATGACGAACTCATCAACAGCCCCGAGGACTTCGATGCGTTGGGTAGCATGGGCAGCAAAGGGGCGACAAACAGAAGTGCTTCCAGCGGCACGGCCACAGCGAAGCGCAAACGCCCGGTCATACTGAATCGGCGCGACTCGCGGAATAACGTACGCGACTGGGGCGAGCGCTGCGTTGATGTTTTCGAGATGATTGCTCAAATTGGCGAGGGCACCTATGGAAAGGTTGGCAATAATACTAAATGCAATCTACTCCATTTGAGTTCCCAGCCACATCCTTCCAAACTGAGTTGCTTTCTCTTCTCCTTTTAGGTATACAAAGCACGCGATCATCACACCAACGAGATCGTCGCACTCAAAAAAGTGCGTCTGGAGCGCGAGAAAGAGGGCTTCCCCATAACAGCTGTGCGTGAAATCAAGATTCTGCGTCAGCTCAATCATCGGAATATCGTCAACTTACATGAGATTGTCACCGACAAACAAGATGCTCTTGAGTTCCGCAAGGATAAGGGCTCGTTCTATTTGGTCTTCGAGTACATGGACCACGACCTGATGGGCCTGCTGGAATCCGGCATGGTGGAGTTCAACGAGGAGAACAATGCAAGCATCATGAAGCAATTGCTGGACGGCCTGAACTACTGCCACAAAAAGAATTTCCTGCATCGCGACATAAAGTGCTCAAACATTTTAATGAACAACAAGTAAGCCATTTTTTCAAGCAAAAACTTTCCAAAACTAGAAAAAGCTAATGCAAAATAGGCTAATACAAAATTTTCTTGAAACACCTTCAGTAATTCACAAATGAAAGATTTTGAAAATGGATGTGCTAGAACCTAGTTACTCAAATTGTAGGTTGCGACCCTAAAAGTGGTGGGAAATGTTTCTAATTATTTCATACAATTTTCGAAAAAAAACGAAAATATATATATTTTTTTAAATTGTTTTAAATCTAAAAAATATAAAAAATCCCAAAGGTAGGAATTTGATTGTCCCAAATGGGCAGTTTTAGTTTTTTTCTTGTATATTTTTTTAAGGCCGAAAGGAAACATTATCCGCCGGCAATTTCAAATCGGAGAGAAAAAGTTAAAATAATGAGGAGCCAAAAGAGTAGAAGTAGTAGGTTTATTAAAGCGCAGAATAAAAGCGTAATTGTATAATTTGGGAAAAAACAAAACTTTAACTTTACTTTTCAATGTTAAAAATTCGCGTATTTTTTTTTTTTTTGATAATTTTAGAGGTCAAGTGAAACTGGCCGATTTCGGTTTGGCTCGTCTGTACAACGCTGAAGATCGTGAGCGACCATATACCAACCAAGTCATTACACAGTGGTATCGCCCGCCAGAGCTGTTGCTCGGCGAAGAGCGCTATGGGCCGTCCATAGACGTTTGGTCGTGCGGCTGCATTCTTGGTGAGCTGTTCCTGAAGAAACCGCTCTTCCAGGCCAATGTCGAAATGGCTCAATTGGAGACAATATCGAAAATATGCGGCTCTCCCGTGCCGGCTGTGTGGCCCAATGTCATCAAGTTGCCGCTCTTCCACACACTCAAGCAAAAGAAGCAACATCGCCGACGGTTGCGCGAAGATTTTGAGTTTATGCCGACGCCTGCGCTGGACTTGCTCGACAAAATGTTGGACCTGGACCCCGACAAGCGTATCACGGCGGAAGATGCTCTCAAATCGCCCTGGTTGAAAAATGTCAATCCCGATGAGTGAGTTTGTGTTAATTTGTGTTGGAGTAAGTGCTTCTATTCAAATGGGAATGGTTTTTTTTGCTTTTCTCTTGTCAGAATGCCCACACCAAAGTTGCCCACTTGGCAGGACTGCCACGAATTGTGGAGCAAAAAACGTCGTCGGCAACTGCGCGAACAACAGGAACCGCTACCCACAACCGCCATGAAGTACCAACATGTGGCCGCAGCGGGGGATGCTTAGCAGTTATCTTACATTCATCAGCAGGGTACAGACTATAACAACGACGACGATGACGGCTATACGGCAGATGCGTGAGATAGCATGCAGAAAAGTCTTTAAAGTCTTGGTGGGCGCGCGTCTAGCGCCGATGTTGTTTTTTATTTTATTTTTTATTCATCAATAATATATAAAGAATTATGCTTACGTTTAGTTATACTATATATTACATTTAACGTTGTTATTGCTCTAATAGTAAAAGCTGAAAACATTTTAAAGTCGACATCAAATGCATATACGAATGGCGAATGGCATTGCTCAGTGAAATGTGTTCGCTTTTGAATCCAGTTGGCTCTCAAAAGAGTATTAATTACGCTACACACACTAATCACTTGGCTAAGTACTATTAGTGAATTGAGAGCGGAAAACATACTCACGTTGCGACGCAAGTTTAGGCTGCGATGGTGGAGCAAATGGGAGGAGGCCTTCTAAATATGACAAAGGCAGCGGCGTTTCACAAAACCCCAAATTGTGGAGCCACCGGTTTTGCGATTCTTGATTTATACAAAAATAATTGTTAATGCTAGACATATGCTTAAATTTAGTTAAGTTTAATAAGATACTTATTGTGTTGAAAAATGAGTGAACAGAACGTATATAACTACAATTATATAAATACACAGGCATAAATGTATGTATAAATATTAATATATATAAAAAATTATAACAAAATTGTTAAAATTAACTTATAACAAAATTGAATTTGAACACACACCTCCAAAATAAAGATGCAAATACAAATATTTGCACTAACGCAAACAATTGAAATGTTTCCAAATTTCTATTTTTATATGTAAAAAAAGTTGAGTAAATCTGAAATGTGCATGCCGCTAATAACCATATACATTTGAAGAATCATAGTCGTAGAAAAAAAGGGGTGCGTGTGAGACTGAAACCTAATTTCAAAATATGCTAATGAGAAATCTGAAAACTGTAATATAAATAAAAATATATAAACCTTAATACAAATCTCGTTTGGCAAGAACAAATCTTAAATTTTAAATTGAAAAAAAAAAACAATTAAAAATGTCCATAATTACGCATTTGCCACGGCAGTAAAATATAAGAATTAAATTTAGCCCAAAATTTTTGAACAATTTGCATTACGTGTATAAATAAATTCAAAATAAAATCAAAACAAAAAAACCACAAAATATATAAACAACTGTAATTATTTCCAAGCCAACCCGAAAGCAAGTGTTGAATTGATAATACATATGATTTACGATAATAAAGCAATTAATTTAAATTACAATAATACAAAATGTGGACTTTTTTCTTTGAAATGATTCATTTTTAAATTGAAACCGGACTCGGGAAACATTTGGTAATCATTTTCAGGCAGAGCATGAAAAAAGCTCATACATTTTTGAGAATAAATGTTAAAAAAACTTTTAACTTTTATATTTACAAGTAAAAAGTAAACGTTTTTGACTTTATTTTTAAAAGTTTTTTTAAAAAGTTAAAAAGGACTTTTATTTTTTAAAAGTTAAAATAAAAGTCGTTTAATTCTCATAAATCGTGTATATGACCTAGAGAATAAAAAAAAATCAGAAAATAAAAAATAAATAAATAAAAAAAAAATAAATTTAAAAAGCGCCTAAAAAGTCTACCAGTCGCACAAGTATTCACAATGGTAGCAGAAGGGTGACAATGGTGCGGCACCGTGTGGATGGAAAGAATTTGAGTAATTATCGCTCAAAAACAAATTTAAACCTTGGTACCAGCTCAGAAGCTGCCAATTCAGCGTATTATCAACTTAGTGGGGTACTGAAGAAATGTTGGAACTTCATTTGATATGAGCCAATAACACCACGCGACAACATGAGTGTTAATTTTTCTGATTGCCGATCTGATAACATATTCTGAAAGCTCTTCATAATGACTTCTTCAAAGGGTTTTTCTGGATTAGCTTGAATAAGCGAGTTCCGTGATGACATCCTGTTATTCATTTTATGCTATTTTCTTGGGCATATTTTTTTTTGTATTATTGCCTTGAGGGATTTTAATTTTAAACATGTTACGTTATTGGAAACATTTCCGGCCATTCCTGATGTCAAACACCTTTTATGGCCAAACTCGCTAGAGGGACCGATCTTAGGTGAACGGATTCAAAGGTCACAATTGGATTACTGCAATCTTGTTGAAAAAACTTTTCAACGGTAAGCGATATCGTGTTAGTATATTAAACAAAAATAGTCTACTTAACCCTGGCAATAATGTTGCCGAGCATGTTAACCCCCTAATGTAAGTTTTTAAGGCACCCAAAATAACCCGATTAAAACAATATTTTTTCAATATAATTTTTAAATTTGAAAAAAAAAACAATTTTTGTATACTGGGTTATTTATTTATGCACAATTGTTACGTTTCTCCAATGCAGCAACCATTTTTTAATTAAATTTTCTTCATACATGCATGTGTATGCATGTGTGGAATGACAAAACTGCATCGTAGACAAAAATCTAATGACATTTTTAGCACTCTACAGAGTTGTATTACAAATGTAAGTACTAACAACGAATGTTTATTTCTACTAAATACCTACTAAAAACATCTACTGGTGTGGAAATAGGCAATGAGACTCTTTTATGAATAATAATTTTTAAGAAATCATTATCAGTATCAGGCAGTATCATCCGTAACAGTAGCATATTTAAGCAAAACACGAATATCGCTACTTGCATTAGATTCTTACGTTGCGATTACACTACTCTCTTAAATGTTTTGTGTATATGATAGATTGCTCAGTAAGTTACTGAGCACTCATGTCGGTACCAGCAAATTAGATAAATTTAAATCGCGCAACAGCTGACTTTGACATACCTTGAACGGAATATTTACTTCAACCAAACTATACTAAAATATGAATAGTTTATGTTACCAAAAAAGACAACACCGTCAAATGCAACCCTGCACTACGTACATACATACAAGTCCACGAAATTGAGTGCAGAGAATAGTGGCAGTGAGTTCTTTGTTTCATCATCAAAATTGTTCAATTTTCAGCGATAAATATGCATTTTCCTTGATAAAATTGTGAAAATTCTTGAAAATAATAAGTAAACTATCGAAAATCATTGAAAAACTAATGGAAAGTTGCAACTAGGCTAGGAAAAAAGTAACTTTTCCACTACTGCTGGCGAGTGAAAAAAAAACGATTTCTGCTGCAATTAAAAGACAACGAACGAAAACAAAGAAAACGAAAAGAAATATATATTGAGAAGAAACGCAAAACGAAGTGTTGAAGAAAAGTGTTCGCTTTTGAATGTGTTTCGTATAAATTACAAGAAACTTTTTATGGCCACCAAAGAGGAGAAAAACGCAACAACACAGATCAAAGACAAAGGAGAATAGAAAAAAGTTTTAAAAATAAATAACAGCACCATTCGAGTACATTGGATAATTGTAAGCATAATTTATACTTCGTTTTATGTAAACATAAACAACAAAGATAAATGCACTAGAAAATTTAGACAACTCAAAGTTTTTCGAATATCAAACTATAACTTTATACTTTTTATTTACCTGGGACTTACAAAGAAAATTTTCGAAATGTAACAGGTAAACAACATTGGATTAGGATCCAAGTGCCAGATGGATGCTTAATGCCCAAAAACGTATACAGGCGAAAGATAAAATACGAAAATTAGTCAAATTATTTTCACTACTTTGAGCGATTCTCATATATATATTGAATGCTTACTTCTGCATCCTGCCTTGACTTGGTTAAGACCTATTTTCAATAATATCTACTAGGGAATTCAATCCCAGATTTCTCTCAAGACAACCACTAGATTTTTCAGAATCGAAAACACTTATTATTTTATGAACCTGCATTTTCCATTTAAATGGAAAACTTCCTGGTTCGATATTTTATTTACCGTTAATTATTGAAGCCTACATTTTTTTTAACAGAAATCTTATTTGCGTACAAATGTGGTTAATCTAGTAATTGGTAACTTTTATTTGTTTAATGGACGGTATCATGGTTTAATGCTCCTGGAATTTTACTTCTCCACACTTTATCACGTTGCTTTCCGAAATAATTCAAATATTTTAATATTCTCTTTACTCACAATTTCTCTTCAATAAATACAATTTCTGAATATTGTTGTTATCATAATTTTTGATTTCGTATAATAGAAAGTACGCAGCAGCGAGCCGTCCACACAGCACAGCAAGAAGCACAACCGAAACACCCACCCGCCCACAATTGACTTTAGCAGTGCGTAAGGCGAGAACCACGTCGTGGCTCTGCAGCCGACGGCCACCAACTGCTACAGAGCGGAATAGCGAGAGTGAGAGAGCGCGAGTGTGGGTCTTTGTTGGCGTACGTGTTTAACAAAGAGACTCAAAATTGATAGAAATAACAAAAAAGCTGCTGCAACTGGTGCCTCATCCGAGGACCAGCCGCCGCGCAAAAAAGGACGACGTTCAGCAGCAGGAGGATCATCCACAGCAGCAGCAGCGACCGAAGCGAGTAGCAGCAGACACGGTAGCAGCAGCAGTCACAGTGTCAGTTCGATTGTGTCCATTGACGTAGAAACAGCGACAACCTCACGCGCGGCACAACAAGCACAGCTCAGTCAAAATCAAAATAATCGAGAAAAGCATTTAAAAGGTGAATCACCAGCAAACAAAAACAATACCAAAACAGACGCAAACCAATCGGAATCGGTCGCCACAGCAGCAGTAGAAACGAAAAAGACAAACGCTAAAGACGACGGCGGCGCAACGTCGAAAATGCAAAATTCCACTTTGAATCCCTCGTCCTCTAGTACATCAACCTCATCCGCCTCGGCATCAGCGTCCGAGGGCGGTGGCGGTGTACCATCTGGAGGTGCGTCTGGCGATGCTGCTGGCGCTGCCGCCAATAACGTTGCCAACTCGACGAACGGTCACGATTCCAAACACAATGGATTCACTGCCAACAATAGCACCACGGCCGCCACCAGCGGCGGCGTGGATGCACAAAACAATCACGACGACAGCGAAATCGTATCCACCGTCGCCGCCACAAATCACAATATCCACTTGGACAAATCCAATCAGGAGATAATACGCCTCATTGGACAGTACTTGCAGGACATCGGCTTGGACAAGTCGGTAAAGACCCTGATGGGCGAATCGGGTTGCTATTTGGAGCATCCGGCCGCCACAAAATTCAGGGAGCACGTACTTTCGGGAGAATGGAATAAAGCGGACGCAGATCTAAAGGTGAGTGCACCCAGAAATGACACGAGATTGAGGGGGGGGGCAAAGTGCTTTTTTTTTTGCTTCAAACTTCAGTATACGAGATGCGGCATACGTCAGGTTAATAATTAAACATTTTGGTGTTCCTCTTCGTATAGTTTTCATAAATAGTGTTTTTCTGTGTGTGTGTGTGTGTGTGTGTGCTGTAAACGAAGTTTTACATTCGAAATATACAGAATTTATTCTTTGCTTCGTAATTTTCTCATTTTCCAAAATATATCTATATTGAAAATTGAATACAAAGCAACTGTTTACTTCTGTAAGTTGCTATCAGCTGCTCGCCTCCCCCCAACTTCCAAACCCATGGCCAATTTTCGTCTAGCCCCTTTTGAACACTCACGCTCACACAAGAAAAACTTTTGTGTTGGTATTTATGCTTTTTCATACGCAGCACACTCGCTCTTTGTCCACTGCGTATTTTTTTTGTGTTACTTAAACAAAGAAAGAGGTAAACAACTTGCACAAAGAAAATATTTTGGTTTGTTATGAGTATGTCTTTTTTATTTCGTTGAGAATGTGGAAAGATACATTTGAAGTCAAGAAGTTTTCATTTGCAACAAAGCATTCAAGTTTGAGTCTGTAAATGGGAAAAATGAATTCTGGATTCTAATTTGAAAAACTGCGCGTTACGGAGGATTTTCTGTCACTCCATTGTGGCTAGTTTAAAGTTACAAAATACTTTTTTATATTGACAATTATCATCAAGATTAATCAACTGTATCATGAATTGTCAGAAGACCTTATCTCTGCTTCTCTGTCTGTACACTTCAATTGTGGCCCATCGAAAACTAATAGAAGGCGGTAAATACTTGAAACGAAGCAATTGAGGATTAACTTTATTTTTCCGTTAATTGTGAAAGTTGCCCTTGATTAAATCAGCCGGCGAACCTGGCGTACATCAAACCCTTGATATTCCTATATTCGCGAATGCGAATATTTCATATACCCGATTGCACTGTCATTTCGTTTGCAGTGTAAATACGTATATTTCCATAAATTAATAGCCGCAATCACACACACTCATCAAATAACACATGACTGGCCAACCAGCTATATCAATCGCAATCGAACCCAAAAGCATTCCGCTGCTGCTCCAGAGGACAATGTCTTGTATTCTTTCTCCGCTAGCCACACGCTCTACTCTCTGTATTTATTTTTGTTTCATTGTGAACTCAAGTTCTGTGCAACTTATCTCAGTGCGTTCGTTAATTATTTATTGTAATTGAATGGAGCAGCACGGGGCCATGGATGGTCAGGAAACGACAATGGAAAAGTTCATACAATTTTGTGTTTCATTGAGATTTTTCACTCGATTGATATGAAAAGTGCTGCAAATATAGCAATATTGAAAAATAAAAATACAAAATTTCCAACGTAATTTTGGAGTAATCAGAAATGGAATTAGAAAATATACAACCAAAAATTGCACAATAACAATATAATCATTTTTCACCTCCACAATCAATCGTTTCCTCTCCATTTCGTATTCGTTTCGTCTTTTCTGTTTTTGTTATTGTTTTTGGCATGATTTTTGGTTTGTTTCACCCTTTTCGCTGTGTGCCTGTTGAATTTTATGAGTTTGCGCTATGAGCGTTTTTTCGTTGCGATGATAATCGGAAGTATTTGAATTTCAGAGTTTTCATGAGATTTCATAAGTTTCTAACAGCAGACGGCTGATAACTTTTGAAATTATTTTAACAAAATTTCTTGCCGCTTTTGCAATTTTCCATAAATTTTCATATAAATGCAAAAAGAGCATCGGAAAGATCTTCTAACCAGATGGAAGCGCACATTCCAGTTGAACATCCTTAAACTGGGTTTCTGTTATCAGAAATGGGTTGTACGCTTCCGCATGGTAAAGGGTATTTATCCCTTTAACGTATTTATTATTGGAATAATTGTGATCGTATGTAACCATTTTTCTCTCTCTCCTCCTACCATTTCCATTCTTAGGAGCTTGAACCGCTTATCGGCAATGGCAAGCCAGCGACTATTACCGAAATGAAATTCATTTTGCTCGAGCAGAAATACTTGGAACACCTGGACGACGGCTGCCCACTCGATGCGCTGCACGTCCTCCGCAATGAACTGACTCCACTGCAGCACAACATCTCGCGTGTGCATCAGCTTTCCTCGTACATGATGTGTTCAAACAATCACGACCTCTACCTGCGCGCCAAATGGGAGGGTAAGGGTATACTCTCGCGTGCAATTGTTATGGAGCGCCTGCAGGCATTCCTGCCGCCGTCGGTCATGATGCCGCCGCGACGCTTGCGTGCGCTTTTGCAGCAGGCCGTTGAGCTGCAGACACAACACTGCCCCTGCCACGACATGGCCTGGGAGACGAATCTTCAGAACGTGTCGCTGCTAACTGACCACTGCTGCGCCACCGAAGGCTTCCCGATGCAGACCATACAAATACTCAGCGATCACTGCGACGAGGTTTGGTTTTGCAAATTCTCACCGGACGGACTGAAATTGGCCACCGGCAGCAAAGATGCGACCGTCATCATTTGGGACGTCGATCCGTTCAAATTGACACTCAAGCGTAGACGTTTGCTGGCCGCCGAGGGCCAGCAAATGAGTGTTGCCTTTGTCAGCTGGAGCCCAGACTCCAATCTGCTGTTGGTGGGTGGGCCCGAAGACTCGCCGGAAATCTGCATTTGGAGCGTGGATGACGGCAAACTCGTGGTGAAGGTGACGCAGTCCATGGAGGACAGCTTGTCGTGCGGCACATTCAATCGCGACGGCACACGTTTCGTTTGCGGCGGCCAAAAGGGGCAGTTCTACTTATGCGACCTCAACGGCACCATAGTCGACTCGTGGGAGGGCATTCGCATTAACAGTGTCGCCTTTCGCGCCGACAATAAGACTATACTAGCGGCTGACAATCACTACCGTGTCAGAGGGTGAGCAGCGACGGCTTCCAAGCGATTTTCTTTCTCTTAACGTGTTCCTTTCTCTCTTCCCTTTAGCTACAATTTCGATAATCCACGCACAGATTTCGACATCCTCAAGGAGCCACACCCCATCATGACATTCAGCATCAATTCCGCTGATCGTCTGGCCCTGCTCAACATATCCAATCAGGGCCTTCATCTGTGGGACATCGAGGACAAGTGCATGGTGCGTCGCTTCCAGGGCATACGGCAGAGCAACTTCGCTATACACTCTTGCTTCGGCGGGGTCAATGAGAGCTTCGTGGCCAGCGGCAGCGAGGATAAGCTCGTCTGCATTTGGCACATCAAGCGCGAAGAACCCCTTGCCAAGCTGGCGGGCCACACAAAGACCGTTAATTGCGTCTCCTGGAATCCCGTGTATCCGTCCCTGCTGGCATCGGCCAGCGATGACTCCACCGTTCGCATTTGGGGCCCAAAATCACACAATACGAATGCGACGCCCGAGAGTGACGACTGCTCATCGTGTTCGTCTTCGTCGTCGTGGAATATGACATCGTAATTGAACAGTTTAGTTGGCGTGTAGTAGCTACCAAACGATTTATACATTTATTTCATTTGGAGAGACCACACTAATTTAACAAAAAGATTAGTTTAGAATAGGAAGCACACTTTCCTATTGCCACACCACACTTACACTTCT
This sequence comes from Heteromyza rotundicornis, assembly GCA_951394025.1. Lineage (NCBI taxonomy): Eukaryota > Metazoa > Arthropoda > Insecta > Diptera > Heleomyzidae > Heteromyza > Heteromyza rotundicornis. Next base: position 83,361,244 of record OX596010.1, on the reverse strand, counting down.
AGTGCGCCAGCCAATGGCGTAATGTTGCTGACGTCGTCTCACGTGTTGCCGACGCTCGACTCCCACTCTCCCCTTTACTGGTTAGGATATAAGCGAATTACACATTTTCTTTTAAGATTTGAAACAAAAAAAAACGAAAGAAAAATAACGCAAAAAAAAGAGCAACTCGTGTAAGCGTATGCGGAATGAATCCGTTTCATCCCGTACCCACGTACCAACTACACCTTCTAAACCTAACGTTTTTTTCATTTTACTACATTTAAATCTACGCCTAGCCCCCGCAATATAAGCTGTCATACATTATGTGTATTTAAAATATTTTTAAATAGAGAAGGAAAAGCTATGAAATGTTTGCCGTTGCTAAATTATTAACTTTCAATAACAGACAACGGTAATAATCGGTTTTAAAGAATTTTTGTTTTTTAACATTTTAATTTAACAAATTTTAAAATGTACTCGCAAATTGAAATTTTCAATGGATTTGGAAATGATTCACGATGTTTGTGGAACAAGTGTAAGGTTTTGCTGCATTACCCCATCGACAATGAAAAGTGAAGAACCATTCTGTGCAAAAACCAACTGCTCTATGCGAATATTACATACCTCTATCCTCCACTCACGTCTTCAATTAAGAAATATACATTTTAAGAAATTAAAAAAGGTTTTGTTCTTATTTATAAATTTACCATCGCTAGTGTTTTAACAAATCTATTTCACATCAATTCAAATTGTCCGAAACACATCTTTTGTAGCCCCAAAAATGGTTTAAAATTAGCATATAGCGTGTAGCAATTCGACAGAACTATAAATAAGCGAATAATACCTACACTTTTTTTACATAAATCAATGCTGTATTCAAAAGTAAATATGCAATTTTAATAAAAGTAGTAAATGCTTGTAAGATTCGTACAATTGAAAACTACAACAGTGGAAATGAATTTTGAAAAGAAGTCATTTTATGTCAACAGGCTGAGGTGAAGCGAAGGACAGGTTCTGAAAACTTCGATCATAATTTTGTTAAAGATTTTTTACGGCTGAATTCAAAAGTTCCCTTTTGTTCTTCAAAAAATATCGATGTCGACACTTTATCGTTATACTACTGTCAGGATTTCGTGAATATACATAGTTAACCAATTCTTCCAATTGGAAAAAATAATTAATTAGAAAATAACGCCCATGAAATATGTAAGTGTTTGTTCGGTATTCGATTTCATTTGATCGAAAGAACCTTTCGGAACTCAGAAATAAGCTTAGAGCGTCGTTTCCACTCTGTCACAACTTAATTTAAGAAGAAGAATTAATTGGTTTATCGGTTCACCTCATTTGATTTTCCAACGAATGGCTTGTTCTTTTGAAATTTGCTTTAAACCGTTTCGTTAATATTCAAAATAATTTTGTAGATACTCCATAGTCAAAGATTCGTTTAATATTGGTTTTAAGTTTTTGTTCCATTTCATTTTAAAAAACAATAACCACAGTTTTAATACTTTCAAAATTATCTTGTCAACATTTACTGCCTTTTGAACAGCTTGAATTTGTCAAATTGCATAAACAAAAGTGAATAAAAATAAACATAATTGAATGAAACAAACAATTTACTACGATTAAAGATACCTAGGTGTAAGATGTAAGACTACAAATACAGCAAACTTTTAGTGCTAATTCTTAATTCATTAAGTGTCTAGAGTACGATATACAAAAATGTACTGCTAAATATACGATCTTAGTACTGTACTGCACACGACGTCGTGTGTAATTGTTTCAACAGCTAAAATGAGAAACAACAAATACACATTTGTTCATATATAAGCGAAAATATGTATTGCCATTTAAAGGAAACCGCAACATTAAGGGACAAGCTTCAAATACAATAAATTTTAAATTTTCCGTTATCCCAATTAGTTTCGTATTCTCGCTTAGTTGAGCCAAGATTTTTAAATTGCAATTATATTAACAACAACAGGAAAACACATAGAATACTTCGTATAATGGAAAAGTATATAATATTATGTATATTTAAGAAATAACGTTTATTGATAATTATAAACTTAGCGTATTTGAAATTAACAAAACGAGAAATAATAAAAACGTATTTAAAAAAAATCACACCATTTCATTAACAATTCAGGGCGATTCAGTGCAAAACAGGATTTTGCATTTCATTCAAAGACTTCGGTAATCGGTACTTAAACTTAGTTTGATTTCATGGAAAATTTCCATTGTTTCAGAAATGTTCCTCAATATACATGGAAACGTTACGTTTCAAATACTCTTTGAAAAAATACATCGGCACGACGACCAAAGCGGCTTGCAGCTTATTGAAACGACTAACCACAGAATAAATGAAAACCAGTGAGCACAGGTGATGACCCGTTACCAGCAAATGGTGTACACTTGAGCCGAATACTGTGGTGTTTTCACGCCACACCATTATGGGCAGTAGAAAGAATTTGGAGAAATTCGCAATTGTAACTGACTTGAGCAGCGTTAAGGAATAGCTTCTTAAGCCGCTTCTGGGCAGCGAGTTGCCACTTTTAAACAGTGCTATTATCAGCAGTAAAGCGGTGATGATCATGTAATCTGTAATTTTAAAAACATATTTGTTTAGAATATTTATTGAAACTTTGTAGAAAACTTGCCAAAAATATTCTGCAAACAGCAAAAGTAGAAACCTTTTTCGTGCACCATATCGTATTGCAGTTCGTAATGATCATTCCGTTTCTTACGCCACAACGCAAAGGATTCCAGCAGCAAAAGTACTAAGGATAATTTCCAGTGGAGCTAAAGTAATCAAATAAAACAGTAAACTGGGACATCCTTAAATTTTTCAGGAAAAATAATATTTTACTAGGGTTTACTTAATACAATTTTCTAAAATTTCGCTTTAATATACCTTAAAATTCCTGTTGAAGAGCATATGTCGGAAAGCCTGTTCCGAAAGCAGCACTGCATCCACCAAAATAATCACAGCTTCGAATTCAATGTATTTGTCTGCCACTTTGTGGCATTGGTCCTGAAATTTTGATAATTTAAAAATATAGTTTATTTATATTTTGATACAAAATCGATTTCGATTTAATTTATTGGCAACAGTCGTCATCGATTGTCAATTAATCGCCAGGTTGTAGCCACCCCTCGTAACCCCTTACACAGTTAACAGTTTTAATGGAATTGCTGTATTTTTTGTACAATTCCCGAACTCCCGGATTGCCACAGTTAATGCAAACATATTGCTTTTGTTGGTTAAGCAGATGAGCCATAGAAAAACTTTACGATTTACGATTGATTTATTTTTAAGTTATTCCTTCGTCCCTCTTTCAGCTCGATTTCAAAATGGTAAATAAAAGCCAATTTGACAACAAATCATTATCAGCACAAAACAGATGATTTTGACATTTTGTTTTCACTCTTGTTTCGTTGATTTTTATTAGGGATGTGACAGGAGTACGATTTGCGGTTGCGGGTATTTTAAAATGTCCGAATATAAATACGCATCGTGGAGGTTCCTAATTTCGCCTGTCTTAAGCGAATTGGAAACCTATAAGCCGAGACATTTTGCTTTGAGTGTAGAATTCCTTTAGCGACGTCAAGCGGCTAAACGAAGGCCCATAGCATACGCATTTCATCCACTCAACCCTTCAGTTTATACGAAAGAGGTCGAAAAAATCCGTTGATCCAAATGAAATTCCGAGTAGAAAAAAACAAGGACCGTTGAAAAAACGGTTTGCTACACACCCAAAGTTTTGCCAAGAAAAAAAACCATATACGCGCATTATATTTTTATTTCATTAATTTGTGAACATATTTAAAATATTAAGTTTTGATATACATTATTGTTTTATTTAGGGTAAAGCTAAATTTCTCAAAGGTTTATTTTTTGATACTAAAAGTGGAATTCGTGATTATCTTATTATATTAATTATTGCTCAAAATATACCATAAAACAAATTTGAAAAATAACCGAATAGGAGAAAACCAACTCAAAATGTGTATTTGTATTTTAAAATGAAACGACTTCTACTTCCAGTGCTGCTGCATTTTTATTTTATTTTTGTTCGTTAAATGTGTAAAACTAAATATTATTTATTATTGTATATGTGTAGTACTTTAATAAAAAAGAGACATTATAAAACATAATAGAGAATACAAGATAATTAAAAATATATAATAAATTGGTGTATGTTCTATTCAAACAAAACGCAAAAGAGCAATTCAAAACAAAAAATTCGCGCAGGATATTTCTAAAATTCATGTTGCTTTTTTTATCAAACATTTAACATATTTTTACCTCAATATATGTTTGTTTTTACTTTTTAGCAATAGTATGTATATATTTTTGATACATATATTAATATTGGTATAAACGTTAAGATCACAATTAAATTTTTATTTTTGAATTTGTATTATTTAGTTATATTATATAATTTGTATATATATAAATTATACAAAGAAGTATACTTAAAGTACAAGGGTGGAAATAATAAAGAAATTGCTAAACAAGCTTATTGAAAAAAAATAGAACGGTTTAAGCTGCTAATAGAAAGCTGTTGAACTATTTTTCATTATCACAAAATTAAATTTTTTCTATACTTTGTTTCTTTCTTTTTTTTTATTTATGTATCTTTTTTGTTTTACTCATATCTGGATATTTGTAAGATTAAGTAAGTATATAGTATATTGACATGTTTAGAAATTAGTTTTTGAATTATTTTTGATTGTTTTTGTATTTGTTAAAATTAAGTTTCTTCTTACTGTTTTTTATGTTTTTATTTTAAACTGTTGGGGTGGTGCGCGTTATCAACCAATCAATTTCACCAAGTGGTTAATAACGCAGGTCTTTTTTGTTTTTTTTTATAAAATATGTATCAATTTCTAACCGTCAATCTTGCACCAGCTGATCTACAGTCCTAATCTTTTCTGCCTTCGATGTCCTGTACTTGTGTTACTTTCTTGTCCGTCCTCTTTATCTCGAATGGATGACACTTCTGTCTTTGGTTTATTCCTCCCCCTTTTGTTTCTAAGTGTTGAATGTGATATATATCAGATTTTTTATTATTATTGGTTCTTGTCCGTACATGTTCTTGTAAAGTAACTACTACGTCAATTTTTGAGCTTGCTGTCCTGTGTCCGTCTGTGATGAATGGTCGCCTGTACCTCTCGCTAAAATATCTGTAAACTTTCACTTGTCTTGATTAGTCTATAACTTCATTATCGTTGCCATTACTTCGATAGAATGGTCTAGTACAAAATACTTAATCCACAACCAACGCAAACATTTGCATATTGTTTCCCTTTGAACCGCATCGAGCCGTCAAGCCAAACCATGCAGATAATACTAAAAAAAAATAAATTGGTTTGCCTCACGGTTCGGTTCAGCCAAAATGCCACACTCACCAGCATTTTATTAGACATGCATCAGTTCAAGAATAATATGGATCTAGTTCTCTATGGAACTGAGCGCCTCGTACGTACGTAGATTCTTAGCCAGTCATTTTTATAATTTGTTTACTAAATATACAGTGAATCAAAAAAGTTTACTTAACGCAGCTATTTCATGTACAGTGGCTCCTCTCAGCCATATTTTATAGTAACGATATTGTTATCAATAAAGAGGTCTATGCAGTTCCTTTCGAATTCGTACAACGACACCTTCATCCTTTAACTACATATCGACATATCGATTACATTTACCTTTTTGAAACTTTTTTCGTGCGGGTTGTACAAATATTCGAATATTTAAAAAATTGTCAAAAATTCAGGAACAGTTTTTGATACAAAACTTTTTTTTTGTAAAGTGTGAACAGGGAAAATTTTTGCATCCAACAAAAATTTTTTATCCCCAAGAAACAAAAGTTCGAAAAAAGTAAATTTTTTCGAAATACATTCGAAAGATCTTTCTCCTGACTGCACTTGAAAAAACTGTGTACGTAAACTGTTTCTTTTTTCACTGTAGGAATAGCACAACAACAAAAAAAATTAATATATTGTGACAAATTTAAAAAAATTCAAGTTATCTTTAAACAATAATTTTTTGAAAAGATTTTCTTTCTTTTTTGGTCTCTAGTTTGTATGTGGGTTTAAGACATTTTGTTGGTACTAATTTTGTAATGGAGGGTTTTATGAATTTCAATTTCAATTGTATTATCCTTTTTGTAAGTCTATTTCCATAAACTAAAAAAAAGAATTTACTTAAAATTACTAAATGAAATCTTATGTACTAAGTATTTCCTGATAAAATATAATGAACCCGAACAACTTTTCTTTAAGGCTATTTTTTTAATGTTGTGGAACTAATCCTTTCCTTGTTTTTTGTTTTGTTTTTGTGTAATATTAAACAAATTTCTATTACTTCTGTAACATTGTAAAACGTAAAAATGTAGGCTAAATAAACACTATTCAATTTGATGGTTTATGGTTTACTAAATATATAATTATGTTAAGATATTAATCGTTTAAACTAAGTCGTGTTATGTTTTTTTTTTTTTTTATTTATAAGTCATAGTATGTTTTGTTAAATATCAAAAAAATAAAAACGAAACATTTTGTAGTATTTTGGAGGTATTTTGAATATTTATATTTTTAGCATATTTTTTTGATATATAGTTATAATTTGATAATTTAAAATACATATAAAGTATGCGTTTGTATGTCTGTGAGGCATGTTTTTTTTTTTTTAGTATTTCAATGTATTTTTTTTAATTTCTAAATTGGTTACAATTTTTATTAAACAATATATAGCTTATTAGGCTTAAACAATAACAAAAAAAGGTGGAGCATATTACATTTTTAATGAAGAATCCATACGATAGATAATCTTTTTCAATAAGAACAACAAAAATATATATTTTTTCAATGTTAATGTTAAGGAAGAAAGTTCTTTTGTTTTATTTTTAACATTGAGGGGCTCTAGTACATTCCAGTTTGGTAACCTCGAAATTTTGTTATGCGAAAGTATGGTTCCATTTTTTTTTTTGGAAAGTTTAAATTAAATTTTCAACTTTTTTTTTTGGTTTTTTAATTGTTTTTGACAAATTTTTACATTGTGGAAATGTTGGCGTTTTTTTCTTTCTTTTTTGAGTTTTACAACAATTGACAATTATTTTGACTACATATAAACTAACGAGATTGGGTGTTGGGAAAAAATTCAATTAAATCTTTCAAATTTAAAACTAAAAATTACGAAAACTTTTTCAGTTAAGCTGGCAACGGAGCGAATGTGTGTATTTTTTCGAATTCACATAGTTTGTGTTAAACGCTTTGCTCGAATTTAAGCTGGCTTTACGGTTGATATAGATATAGTATAAATATATGTATGTGTGTTTGTGTGGTGGGTGGGAGGCTTACTAAAAAATTAAATGATGATTCCAATTCTTCCTTTAATTCCTATAAAGCAGCTTGGAAATTTCGTTGCATTGTGTTTCTTCAAATTCTCATCGATTGATTCACTTTCCTATTCCTTTATTATAATTTTATTATGTTTGTTGGAAAATGTTCATAAATTTCGCTTTCATTTTGCATTTAGCTTTCTATGCGATTTCTCTTCCTGTAGTTTATCGGCTTATTCTTTCTTTCTTTCTTTTTTAATTAATAAGTATATATTTTTGAATATTAGCTTAGGAACGTCCTAATCCTGGGACCAGTCAGAATCATCGCTATCATCACTTGTGCTTGAAACCAAGTCAAGCCAATGATAATCACGCTGGTCAACAAATTCCCATAGATAGAGCTACAAGAGAGAAAGAGAAAAAAGAGAGGAGAGCGTGAAGAGGAGTTCGGACTTAACATATTTAAAACGCATTCATGTCTTACGAAGCAGATGCGTTACAATATCGTACAAGTTTAAATTGTGTCTTTATATGATAAGCAAATATTATGGTTTATGTGATCAAAAAGTTAAAATTATAAAATAAAGTAAGTATTAATTACAACGTACAACTTACAACTACAATTAGATTGAAATTGTGCCTAAACTGCCCATGGAATATATGTTGGGGCTCGAAAAGTTCTGATATGGCGTTAAATCGCATAAGTACTCGATACTAAAGTCCTGTCGAATGTGTTCCTATAGTGTGTGGCAAGGCTACCGTTTTGATTTGATATCGAAATTCGCGATTGGAGTTGTTTTGAAATTTGGGTACAAAAAAATGGTGGCAGCAAACGGTTGACCGGAAACTACGACTTGAGACGAAAAGAGAAGTGACAATTGTGTGCAGGATTCACTAATGGGGGCTGCTACCGTGTAAAAACACAACCAGTTATATGACCGGTCATATAACCGGAAATTTCAGTCTTAATATATGTGGGTTTTTCTATAAAAATGTGAAGAGCAAAATGGCAAATCTACCTGAATCGTGAACTTTGAGAGACATGACCCAAAAAATAGCCTGACCGGACCTAAAATCCGGTTAGATACAACGAAAATTGCGGTTATTTCTTATGTTGTCTCTTTCATATTTTTTTACTCTCGCAATCATACAGGGTAATTTTTAAATCTGAATACATAGGCATGTCAAATACAAAAATAACAGAAAAATTACCCTAAAAGCAAAAAAAAATTCTCAAAAATTATCCACAAAATTTAAGTGAAATTTAATTTTTTTATGTTTGGAAGGTAAAATGAAAAATTGATCAACAAATAACAATACATCCAAAATGTTCAAATCCCATGAAAAACAATCCAAATTATAAAAATAAACCTGCAAAATCAGTATGAAATGGAAAAGTACCCATGAATGGTTTAATTTAGACATCTTTCTTTTAGGAAAAGTTATACGGGTCAGAACTCCAAACTAGGTGTAAAAAATAATTATTTTCCAATTTCCTCTCAAGGGAACTCTATATCGCAATGTACAGAACAGGCATTTGAATATTCGATAAATATTTATTATTTGAATTGCTCAATACCAACTGGAACTATGTTACCTCTTCATTGACAGGTTTGCCATTTTTGTAACTTTTGTCACCGTAAGAGATGTACAGAATATTTCAATGTGACTTTTGTTACCGCTCCCGAAATATAGGGAATTATGCATTTACTACACATATACTAGAACTAGAAAATACTAGAAATACTCGGGTTTGAAATTAAACCACAACCATTTAAGAGTCCTTTAAAACCGTTTAGAAAAATGATTTAATTGGAATCGGCTTGGTTTTAGACAGTGGCGTTTACTTATTCGGCTGGAATCTACGGACCGCTCGTTGTTTGTGTTCTAAATCTTATTATAGGTAAAGTATATACTCGAAAGAACTAAGTGTAAGTTTTGTTTGTCCAATGGGCTTAAAGAAAAGTTTAAAAAAGAAGCGTGAGTTAAACTATTTATTATAAATTGAACACTTAAGGCAGGGTATGCGTGTAATTGTAATTGTGTTTGTGTGTGTGTTTTAGCTTATTTGCAATTGTTGTAATTTTGTACTAATTTTTACAGACTTAACTACATACATATGTACTTTGTTCAAACAAATTAATGTTTTTTGTTTACTTAATTATTAACTATTAACATTCGAAATGTATTTGGAACTGTTTTGAGTTATTGCTGAAGTCTTTGATTTTTGACAATGAAACAATTTAGCAAATATTGAGATGTTGTCGCTTTTGAAACTGTACGAAAAGCAGAAACAGTGGTTTGGTGCTTTTTGGTGTATGTATTCCTGTTTAAAGTATGCAACGGGATGTTGTACTAAATGTACCGAGTTTCGCGGCTTAGATATGAGTTTCGAGTATTATTGTTATGATTTCTTGATCTGAAGGGCACTTTAATGATTTTCAATTTGGGATTTTGTCGAAGATTATTTGGAAATGATGCATTATTTGGAATGCATTCCAATTGCGAATGCAGGGCCGGTTTCAATGGTCTTGCAGACAAAAATACTTTCAATGGCAGTAATAATTCTATAATTCTATTTAAAACTTGTAAATGAATGTGGGCAATTTAGATGCATCTTTTCTGTGAATTTAAACCGATGATATTAATATGCAGAACTTTAGTTGCAAATATGCAACCCAGACAAAGTCAGAACGGAAACAATTCAGATACAACCTTTCTATAAATCGCCAAAGTGCGTATCTCATTTTTCGACTCGGAATTTCATTTGGATGACAAGTTCAATTTGAACATAAAACAATGTGTACGAAAAAGGTATTGTGCAAATGGTTTCCTATCAGACGAAAAAAACACTAACTCAAATTGAATTCAAAGTGTTCGTATTCTTGGCTGAATGTTTGCGTTAAATAAAATAAAATGTCTTTTCAATTTTGAGCTTCACACTCATTCGAAACCGACCCTCTTAATGTATAGGATTATATTTAAAAAGATTTTCCCAAGGCAAAAGTAATGTTCGAAAAACAAATACAATTTCAGTATCACAGTATCGAAAATAATTGAAAAAAATTCTGACCATCGTCACAAGTTTTTTGTTTTTTTTTTTAATTTGAGAATTTGAATGTACGCAACATCACTTATTGCCTTGTTGACCAATTGCTATTTACGCTTGACTACTAACTGCTAAAATACTTAAAATTGTAATTTGAGAACGACTTAAAGTAATTTAACACATGTTTAGCTTAGTTGGTGGTTTTTTGTTTTGTTTGTCAATTGAGCTTAATGTCTAAACTATCGGCTAGGTTAATAAGTAGGTAATTTAATTCAATTAACGACAGTTGAATTTCAACACGATAATAAATGGCTATTTCGCAAACGGAGTTTCATTTTCTGGTTGTTCAATTAAAGCGTGTGAGTTTCCAATTCTTGGCATTTAATACTTTAAGAAATGAGACCTTTCAGATATGATTGATTATGTTCTTTACACGTTGTAAAAACCATCAAGAGAAGAGAGCCATAGGCGAGACAGTGGAACAGATACAAGTATCACACCTGTGCGACAGAAGTGTAAAATAGTATTTTTTAAGAATGATTGTTTAGAGCATTGTTGGCATTAGATGAAAGAAAGTTACTTAATGCTAACCAAATATGTAACAAGATTATGATCACCGAAAATTGGCTAAATCTGATGACAGATTCGAGATGGCAAATATAGAAAATCAAAATTTTGACAAAAGCTTCGAAGTTTTCCTAAAAGAATTAAAGAAACAACCAAAAAAAGAAAAAAACAAAAAATAACCAAGAAAAAACCAACAAAAAAATGTAATACTAACTACAAAATACAAAGTGCTAAAGTTGTTAGAAACACACTACACTGTTGGATGTGTAAAAATTCACAATGCGATTTCAAAAGCATTAAAACCGGATCCCAATGAAATATTTAAAGCATTGCAGTCAATGGTAAAGCCACACAATTCAATGCGTTCAACGTTTCATTAGCATTATTAAGTATCAAAGTACCGCAAGTTAACTAGACTAGACAAATCATACTCACATCGAGCAAATCAATGATTTCGTTTGTACTGCGATGCATTTTGCGGGCACGCTTCGGGCAGCCGACATCGACCAAATCTCCATTGGGTAGTGCGTGTTTGTAAAAGCATTTGTTGCCAAACGGACACTTGCCATCACCCTGAAACGAAAAAAACACCCATTACATGAGGAAATTGTATTTTACGTTTGATTTCCAACTGACCTTTTTGAAATACTTGCAGTCTTTGACCCCGAGCGCCGAACGATAATCGTTAAGTAGCTTATCCTTCTCCTCCTTGGTTTCAACCCAAAAGGCACTGGGGCAGACAAAGTCTGAGGACACGCGACACTCCGGACATGATCTGGCAATGGAATTGTGTCAATTTCGATTGTTTGTTGTTAGTAATTTCATTGTACCTAGTAATCTTATGCTCGAACTGCTTGGCCTGACGCCACTTTCGTATACACTCTAGGCAAAATATATGACTGCAATTGGGCAGAATGCCGAAGCGCTTCTCGCGGCCCGACTTCTCCATGATGGTGTCGAAGCAAATACCGCACGTCTTGTCCTTGGAGCGGGCAATGGCAAAGGACAACTCCATGGCTTGTTCGTGCTGCTGCAGGCACTCTTGGTTGTGCTTGCGACGCTGTGCTTGGTCGCTGGGATTGAGACAGTACTGATCGCACATTTCGCACAACTCCAGGTGCACGGTGTAAGCACAGTATACGCCATAGGGACAGGGGCTTTCGTAGGGGCAAACCATGTCCACCGAACCAGAACCCTGCTCCGAGACCGTAAACGAACCGACGCGAGGAACGCCAGCGCCGACCACATCTGCCCACGATTTATTGTGATCGGCGTCCGGCTCCAGCGTTGCTCCCTCCACCAGTTGCTCCCTCCAGGAAATGTTTGAGCGACCGGGAACGAAAATAGGAGCATTGGCCCAATTGCTGTGACGACTGGTACTCGGTTTAGGTTGATGCTGCTGTCGATCGGCTGCAATGGAGGCCGACGAAGAGGAGGCCTCCTCGCTGCCGCCAGCGCCAGTGAGATCGTGTGAGAAACGACACATGGCGCCGAAACGACAAATACCACGAACGAAGTATCGACAGATGGCAGGATTCGTGTGCCCCGATACAGCCGTCTCCCCCGCTGCTGGAGCAGTGGATAACGATGTTGGGGCTACTGTTGCGGCACTCATTTCGCGTTTGTCTTTCAGCAATTACTAAACTATCGTTGATGTCTTTTTGAAAGAATCAGCGGTCTTGGGCTTGCAGAGGTTCTTGATACTGCACCAGCATCCACACAAGCGAAAGCCGGAATCGAACTGGGATAAACACAATTGGAATAGTTGCATATATTAGTGAGATTGCAATATTTTATTTCATAATTTGGATAAACATTTTTAAAATCAATAAATGCGATTTGATAGAACTTTCAGTTAAAAATTTCATAGTGAATATTGGTATACAAGGAGCTACAACACATAGTACTGAATTGCTTAAGTGTATTGCATGCTGAAGGACAAAGAAATTGAAGTCGGATAATTATGCTTCTGCAAAAGGATTCAGGATTGTCTATATTGTTTGCCAGTCGGGATTCTTGAACTCATGTCGTTTCCGCCATCTTTACAGCAACAATGCTACGCAATAACGTAAAAATTAACTCAGGGACAACAGCCTAGCCAATTGTGCAAATGTGCACGCTTCATTTTGCAAGTATTATCAAATTTATTTGAATTCAAGGTTCGTATTTCGTATTACTTCTTTGAGAATTGGGAATGGTGGCAGGAGGCTCACACCAAGAAATTGTGAAATTGAAATATTTATTCTATCCTCCACGCCATTTTATTCGTTTTAATATTACCTTTTGTGCTTTGGACTTTAGTTTTGGCTAAATCGCAATTATTGGCGAGAAAATGCTTAAATTTGATTTTTTCGAAATTTCTTTGCTTTGTTCGCTTTTTTTAATATGATTCTCACTCTTCCATAGGGATGAGATGCAGGTATTTCGATGATTGCTATTACCAATATCGATTACTTTAGAAACAGTGATGCCCGACTAAGGCATTCAATCCCGAAGTGTTTTTGAAAATCCCGGGATTTGAAATTACAATCCCGGGATCCCGGGATTTGTTCGGGATTTTCCAATTAAATACAATAGTTAATATAAAATTAAAGAAAAAATTGTTGCAACAATATTTTAAGTTTAATTCGACAAAGAAAACATATTTTATAAATATTACATTACACAAAACAAATAATATTTAAATAAATATAGTCAAACAAAAAGTAATTCTTTTTAAATTAGATTGATCGAACAAATTATTTTTTTTGCACGAATATAATCATAAAATCCAGCTCCATTTCATGCTATACACGAAAAAATTACTTTCAGTAATTTTAGTATTATAGCGGGAACGGATACACCAATTGTTGTTTAAAACTATTAAAATTGGTATCCATTAAAAAGTAAAAAACACACAAAACCATTTATCCAAAAAAAAATGTTTAAATTGAAAAAATTTTATTCAGATCGATAAAAATGGTTTTTAACCGTTATTGATATAAATGTTGTAAATTTTTTTGTGTTTGTTGCACTAAATCTACAAAAGTGCGTTTTTTAAATTTACCAATTAGATTGAAAGTAAATGCACGAAAGTATTTTTGTGGAAAAACGTCAAAAATATCTTAAACAATGCATAAAAAAATCCATTTTTGAATCCCGGGATTCCGAACTCAAAATCCCGGGTTTCCGGGATTGAGAAAACTTCCGGGATCCCGGGATTTCGGGATCCCGGGATTGAATGCCTTATGCCCGACACAAATACCACGATTATCGGTGTGATTCCCAAATTTGGCATCACTGGTTGTGACATCTTGGTACCACTTTCGTATTAAAAAAATCGAAGTGCGGTCAGCAGAATTTTTCTTGAATCCAAAATCTTTGTGACCAAAAATGTTCCGTGATAGCGCTGCTCGTCTCCTGGTTCCAGCTATTCGCAATGCCATGCAAAGGCGTTGCCAATCGGTCATCGCTGGACCAGCACAAGTCAAAATCCCCACCGTTGTAAGTATTATCAGGATTTTGTGAATTGCAAAAAGGTTGGTGGTTACGTAAACCAACCAACCATTGGCAAATTATTTTTAAAATAAAAATACTCCCCCACGACAGCACATTAAACTAAGTAATTCTTTTCTTACTTGCAGGAAAAAGCTATTCTCGGTGGTGGCATGGTCTTCTCTTTCCTCGTCATTCCTGCTTGGGTGGTTTACCACATCCGCGAATACAGGGGCCTAAAGTAAAGTTTATTTTGTTTGAAAAAACCTAGACAACTGTCTTCAGTTTAATGTGCTTACAAAAGGAAATAAAATAAGTTAAAATTCAGATTGTTTATTTTGGTCCATTTGGATACTAAAATTTGGTCTTTCGGAAGACTCTCATCATCTTCAAAGTAAACGCAGTCTGGTGTGTTTAACTAATAATGTATATTTCATTGAAGAATGGCGCACATTTATCAAAAGCGCAGATTCATTTGGGACAATTTACGAATTTTACGAATGCATTTGTGGAGTAGGCAAAATATTAGATAATGTAAAAAACTTGACATATGATGGTTCTTGTTCCTGCTCATTTACTTCTTCTCCGCCTCATCGCTGTTCTTCTTGTCCTTGTCCTTGCTGAGTGAGCCGACAGCATCGCGTACAGCCTCCGATTGCGGATCGACGCCGGGCAGATTCTCAAGAACGCTCTGTGAAAAAATAAGTTTTTCATTTCATCAAGTTTTTCCCAATGGGGAGATATTAAGGACTCGTACTTGTAGAAAGGCTGGATCGCCAATAACTTCGGAATAGTCCTCATCTACCTCCATGGGTGCGGCATCCTCTTCGGTTTTGGGACGTTTGGCCTGTTGTGTGACCGTTTCATCGGCTTTAATGCAAAAACTATAGCATTAGAGGAATCCTGGAAGTGGAAATTCTACAACTTACCTGCATCCTGCATGGACATTTGCATGGCAAATGCAATTTGCTCCTCCTCGGTCATATTGGCAAAGTCGGGCAAATGATCCTCAGCCTGTGAAAATAAGAGTCTACGTCACTGCCATTCCATTTCATACTCACACACATACCGTTTCGGTAGACAAGGCCAAAGCACGCTGCAGCATTGCCTCTTCCGAGTTGGGTTCGTCCACCACTGCGGCTGTGGTGGTGACAGCACTGGTAGTGGTTGTCACCTCGCCAGTAGTTGGAGCAGACCTCGGCGGTGCGACGACGGCATCAGCAGCAGTCTCGCCTGCCGTATTTGAATCGGCCAGAGCACGCCTCTGTTCGTCTTCTTGGCGCTGGCGTTGCTCCTCCATTGAGACACGCAAGGCCAAAGCCAACTCGGGATCTTCATTGGGATCCACGCCGAATTCAAAGCCAGCTCCACTCAAACCAGCGCCGCCCAGGCCGTCTTCACCCTGTATTATTGGCGACGAGAGTAGAGCATCCGACAGCCCCGACCCACGCGGCACACTCACCAAATGCGAGCCCGTGCCATCTTTGCCGTTCAACGCATTGACGAAGGCGGTGAGCACCTCGTTGTTGTTGCCGTGATCACCGAAGCTGACAATGTCCACGTTGACCTTCTCCTTCTTCAAGCGCTTGGCCAATTTCACCAGATCGCCCTCTTCGTTGTTGAGTGGCGAGCCAACGAAGACGACAATTCGCATCTTATGATTCTTACCTTGGCGATGCTTCAACACCAACTGGCGGGACAAGAAATTAATTTTTTGTCCTGTAATTTCAATTTGTTATATCCTTACGTGAGCAATGCGTATACCAGTCAACAGATTGATGTCTCCCTTGGGCTGAACCAAATGCATTTTGGAGAAAATGCGTCCAACATCACTAGTCAATGTGGCCAAGACCTCGACGGTGCTACAAGCAAAGAATACAATAAGATTGTGCAAAATTGCTCCATTTAATCCAACTCTCCCTACTAACTCACTTTGAAATTGTCATCAGGCCCACATTATTCTCGGGATTTGAGCGCACCTTAGTCAGGCACACCAGGTTAATACCGTCCTTTTGCACATTTAAACGCGTCGGAAAGTAATCACCATTTCGCTGGTAATCGCTATTGTCGAAGCTGAAACGTTAAAAAATAGTTGATAGTGTTTTTGGCGATGGGGTGGGCTTTATTGCACCAAGTCAATTAAAAATGCATTTCACACGGCCGGCAAAGGAAGTTGCTCACAAATTTTTACACTTGCCAGAAAAGTCAGTACTCGCTTAGCAATTGCCCACTGGTTTTGTCCACTATTGATATTTCCATAAATAATATAATTCGCTTACCAGATCATAGTACTTTCCAGGACCATTTTTAATATTTTTGCATGTCACTTTTCCACTGAACTGTAATTTAATAATTCAGTTTGATAGAGTACATTCAGTGAAGATAATTTGTACATTCAGTGAAGTTTATTTCCACTTCACTGAACACGCTTGGGTGCAGAGATGCCAGATATTTTTCGGACCTTGTCACCATTTCCACATTTTGAAGTAGCCCGAACTCGCCAAATTAAAATTAAAAAAAATGTTCAATAAAAAAAGATTTTTAGGTATATTTATTTTATGGATTCGATATTGTACGCTGAATCCAATACCAATAAAAATATTCGTTATTTTATAAATAAAAACCAAACAAGAATAAGAGCCTATTTACACAGTCATTCCCATGACGCATGGGCATGCCGTTTTTAGAATTTACACTGACATGGGCATGATGAAATTTGACAGTTTTTATATGAAAATGTAAATAATCGAAGCATGGAGTTGCCACCTTTTACGTTTTTTGTATGGATTTTCGGTGCGAAATGTTCTATCCCGTTTTCACTACCGCAGTTCTTATTAGCTCTTTGTCAGATTTTTCGTCATGGAACTGATAGTGTAAATAGGCTCTAAGAAACTTTTTTAGTTCGATTTAATCGATTATAATATATAAAAATGTTAGATAAAAATTAAAACAACACTGGCTGGCAGATAAAAATCTCACTACTCTTTCTACAAATCTACTGCCGTGAAAGAAATTCCTACTACTTCTGTAGACGTTCCTACTACTTCTGACGTTCAAGACGTCAATTGCCGTTCCGACTTCGTTTCCGGGAAACGGCTGCAGCGAAGTGTTAAACATTTCTGAAAAAATAACTACTACTCTTTCTACAAATCTACAATCACGGAGAAAGAAATTCCTACTACTTTTGTAGAGTTTCTACTGCTCTACTCCACTTTCTTCAAAAACCGAATACCTACTACTAAAAGTGAGAACCCTGGTAGTCAGGTCATCTGTCTTTGTAGTCATGTGAGTTAGTATAGTTGTGGAAAAATCTTTTTCGCTGCTATCGTGTTTTCTTTTTGCTGCGTTATCATAATTTCGCACCAGTTATTTTGCCTTTATATTTGATTCCAATTGTCGACTATCCCCGAAAACGAAGCAGCAACATGGTCGACGCGTATATTCCACCATTAATCATCACCTGCATTTGGGCATTCATTGGCATAATTTGCCCTTTCTTCGCTCGCGGACCCAATAAGGGGTAAGTCTGAATATTTGCTTTTATTTTATTCCAGTTTAGTTAACTTTCCATATTGCTTGCAGCGTCACCCAATGCTGTCTGATGCTAACGGCTAGCACTTGCTGGCTTTTGTAAGTATTGCTATGTCCTTCAGTTCAATCTGTTGCAAATTAATTTCTGTAATTTCCCTTTCCCCACAGCTGGCTCTGCTGCTACATGACTCAAATGCATCCGCTTATCGGTCCCAAACTATCCATGAACGAAATCATGATAGTTGCACGCGAATGGGGAAATCCAATTGAGGATACCATCGACATCACCTACTACCCTTAGTTCCATTGTCGTAAAGTTCACACCTCAAAAGTAGTTAATGCCGCTGATCAGCTGGGTGTTCTTCTCGTGCTTTATTCCATTATTTAATTTAATCTTTTTCTCCATGTTGTTTGTATTCCATCATGTGCCTTAAGCTGCTGAAAAATGCAAAGTGACCTTGTTCGCACACTCTAATTGTTCAAACTGTTATATATATATACAATTTATGTAATTTTTGTTGTGCGCTTATTTGCGAAAGACAAGTTTTTTTGTCAATGTTGTTGTAAAATTTCAGAAATCAATCTTGTAAATTTATAAAAAAAAAAATTCTATTACAAAATATACAAGTTCGTGTAAGGGCAAAAAACAACAAATTGTCTTTAATTATTTCGGTTAAATACAAACAAATATAAGTGGATAATGAGAAACAAATCCATTCCGTCGCTTACTGCAGGTAATCAAACCTTCTTCGAACAACTATATTATAGTATGTGCAGGATTTTAGCTGCGGTCGGACCGAAGATAAGTCTCAAATAAATTGACAAAACAAAGCAAATTGGAAAAGTTTTCGACAATTTATTTCCAAATATAGAAATGTTTACACATCTTCCAGCATTCAGCTGACCGGATTAAAACCGGTAAATCCGATTTCAGAACACTTAAAATCCAGCTCGAATCCAATTCAAACTATCATCGCTATAATCGCATTTCAGAACGCCAACAATCGGATTTCAGAACGCCAACAATCGGATTTCAGAACGCCAACAATCGGATTTCAGACGCCAACAATCGGATTTTAGACGCCAACAATCGGATTTTAGAACACCACTGACTAGTTTTTTGTTGGAAAGTCCATATTCAAAGTCAAATGACGTTCCAACTTAACTTTAGTACACAACTTAGTCGACAGAAAGTGCACTGAACTGAGCACTACTCTATTGGTAAAAAGTTTTAGTAGCAACCAAGTTTGACTAGGAATTTGCGCGAATTGATTCTCTCCACTAAAATACTCTGAACCATCGTTCATTGTACTATACAACCCACGAAACCTAACACCACAGTGCCAAAGAATAAATGATAGATTCAATTGGTAATAATCGGGATTACGACTTTATTCTCTCGTACAAATATACCAGATTTTGTGAAATCGCACGATTTTCAAACGCCCCCCGTGCCCCTGCAACAACTTGTCATTGGGTGTGTCAGACCGCGACAATAATTTGCTACAGAACGTAAGGACGCATCAAAATCACAGTAGAACAATTTAAAAAAACACCCAGTATCGATAGTGACGAAAGTAAAATGTAATCGCGCAGCAAAAAGCTTGACGCGCTTATCGCTGGTTTCTGGCTTAGTCGAAGAGACCGAAACCCATATCGTCGTCTTCCTCTTCTTCGGATTCCTCCTTCTTGGCCTCTTCCTTCTTGGCGGCAGCAGGGCCGGCGGCCGCAGCAGCAGCTGGAGCAGCGGCAGCAGCAAACTTGCTGGGGTCCTTGATGTACTCCTTGATGGTGGTGGCCTGCTCGAACTCAACCTCGGTGGTGGCAGCGATGGCCAACAGGTTCTTGAAACCGTTGGCAATGCTGTGTGGGGCCGAAGCGATGGTTGGATAACCGATTTCCAAACAGACGGCAGCCAAGTTGGCAACGCCGCTCTGGAACTTGGCGCGCAAATCCTCGGGCTTGATGTCCAAGATCTCGGGCGAGAAGATGGAGCCAGAGTCGTACACTTGGTTGACGATCAAACCGTACGAGAAGGGCGAAATGTTCAACATGTTGAGAAGGGTGGCCTCGGAGGCACCGACCTTGTCGCCAGGCTTCAAGATGGGCACATCGTTGATGATTTCAATTGTACCCTTGGAAATCTTGGTGGGGATGGACAAAGCCTGGAAGAAAGAAGTCTTCTCGGGACCCAAGCCGGTGTTCTGAGCCGGGATGATGACGGGCAATGGGGCGATGGCACCGGGACGAGCGGGAGCGCGCACCTTGGATTCCAACAGCTTGTCGCGCACCTCAGCCAAATCGCCCTTGGTGAATACGAAGCCAACGTTGCCCTTGATGTGGGGCAGCAACTTCTCCAGTTGAGCGTTGTTCTCCAAATGGCCACGGATAGCCTTACGCATCATGGTGTTCTTGCCCATGAGTACGACGCCCAAGCCGCGCAGGCTGGTACGGATGTTCTGCATCTGCTTGGAGCCGACATTGTCAGCGCCCACAATGAAGCACTTTGGGAATTCGTCGAAGAGTTCCTGATGGTGGACAAAAGGGAGAAGTACATGATTTAATAACAATGTCAGGTTGTGTTGAAGATGAATCGATTGGTTGATGGTTATGGCAATCAGACCGCTCTAAGAGCATTTTCTCCGACCTCTCGCGCACCAGGACACCTGGGTTCAGCTTTTTCAAGCGGGGCATCCGGCGGTGCGCATTCAGACGTACATTTCTTTCATCAAGTAAGCCATCTTCAACCTTGCATTAAAATCCATTTGATTTGATACTTACGACTACTTTAACGAAGTATTGGGCCTTCCAGGCGGCTTTGTTCTCCCTAACCATCTTGAATCAAGTTGTGTAATTAGGGACTCGTGAAAAGAATTTAAGAACTGCAAAACGAAGAATTTCATTATTAGTTGATTTGTCACCGTTTAGTTGCACGTAATATCGATAAAAAGAAAAATTTCATCCAAGGATGTTTTTGATATCCGTGGATTTGCATTTTTGTAAAAGCTACCAAATCACTACTCACCAAAGCACAAACGTGTTCGATTGGTGTCTTTGACTAAAATGGCCGAGACAAGGGTTCAGTGATGCCAGATTGACTTTTTGACATAATTTTGACCATAGTTGCCAGATAAAACAAAATTTAAAAAAATCTCGCGTGAGTCCGATCTAGTCAAATATTGTATGAGTTGGGCTACTTGATGCCCGCCATTTCATTATCCGCTTATAATCCCACAAACATTCAAATTCGCGGTTGAAATTGATTGCATTTTTTTTGTTCGGGTTTTTTTAGCTTATGAATCATTTAAATTAAATCAAAAATTTGAAATCCACTTAATCTGTGCAATTTTGTTTATTAACATTTTCATATAAAATTTATCAATTCACAAATATGGTTTATAATCACACCTAAAAGAAAATTTCGGCAAACTAAAAAAAAATATTGCAACCTTTCATCTTAGTGGCAACTCATTTTAATGAAAAGTATACCAAAAAATTAAATGACACACCCTTTATTTCAATTCCAAATTCAATGACATTTGTTGACATTTTTTATCTACAAAGAATTGCGAATCTGAGAAAAGTCTAGATATTTTTATTTTAATTAAGTAATAATGGGCCCAAGCAAGTTAGACAGCATCTATCGTAGAATGTTAATAACTAAATTCTTCGAAAAAGGCTGGGGGACGCCTGAAAATTTGCAGAGGTAAGAGATAAGAGAATTCTTTAGCCGGTCTATTTATGTAAGTTTGTTGCTGGAAGGAATACAGATAGAAGCAACAAAATTGGGCACATATTGATTTTTCTAATTATCTAGATACCGATATAATTGCTACCGGGTGTTCAATTCTTATTGTATTAAAACGATGTCAATATCGATGTTTTTTCGGATTGTAAAAATCCCATAAAACTACCCACGGCCCTTTTTAGTTCAAAAATCTCACATATATTTAAAAATATCACAGTTGTTCAAAAGTCCCATTGCTATCAAAAATACTAGAGTCGTCGCAACTACTAAAAATAACACAAAGAATATTACAGTAAACAAATAGTAAACAAAACAAATCCAAAACGTAATTTCAAAATCCAGAATTTACCATATTCAGCACATAAGGACTGACATCCCTGATTATAAGCAAATGAGGTCAAAGGCTAATTTGTCCGATGCACATGTACATTTCAATTACCCGCTAGTGAACTTGGCTAACTAATTTAAATACATACGTAGGTACTATATGTGTATAATTGCCAAATTGTTGGCAACTTATGTGTAGTTAGTAACTGTAATTTTCGATTTCCGAAATTTCAAATTGTTTACTATTTTTACATTGGTGTCATTGGAAAGGTCTGATGTTGCCTAGACGCCTTAACTCGTCATGTCCCTGTCGAGAAAAAGTAACCCTAAAATTAACCTACTTTTTTGATTTTTATTGAGCTTTTCATAATTTATGTTTTAATTATGGGTTTTAGCTAGTTTTTGCTTAATTGTTGTACTCCAAAATTAATTTTTTGAAAAATGAGCTAAGACCCATAACTATTACACGAAACTTAAGAAATGTTTATGAATTATAAGCTTTTTTTTAAAAATTGGGTTTCTGGTAAAGGTGATGCATTATTTTTCCATTGCAGACTATTCGATTTTCGCAAAATTGCATCTTGTAGGGAAACATGCTATAAACTGATCCCCCCCGACTACCCAGTCGAAATTACCAATGAGAAAAAGTTTGCGGATTGCTCAATACTTGAAGGGAAATTCATCACACCATTAGGTAATCTCTCGCCGAATAGGATTTGCGAAAATCTCTTAATGAATAAAACCTTTCTGACATTTTCAAATGTCGGTGATTTTTATTTGCTAAGTGGTCGCATTTTTTTAATGTAGAAAATAAAAAATGTGAAATTAAAAAATGTCCCATTAGAATTACATTTACCTGGCGTTGTACCGAAAGCGGCCCAAGAAGCAAATTTCCAAGTGGTATTGCCCAAAAAATGGAACGATGACAAGCACAAACCAATGTGCATTCATTTAGCAGGCACCGGAGATCACGTACGTAACGTTCTATTATTTCAGCTTAGTTTTCTACATGTGCACTTCAATTAAGATAGACCTGAAGTGTCGTTTTGATGCGGCAATAATTTTCTTCATCAACATCTAAATTGCGGTTAATTGAAGAATAGATGCTGGATAGTAAAAATGTAATAATTACTTTATACTTTGCACAGTTCTATTGGCGAAGAAGAAATTTTGTGGCAAAGCCGTTGTTGAAGGAAGCTAATATCGGATCCATTATATTAGAAAATCCATTTTATGGACTGAGGAAGCCAGATAACCAAGTGTATGTAAAGTATATTTACTCCATTTATGCTTTATTCGAAACAATTGTAATTTGTTGCTTGCTTTGAACTATGTACGCCTGTCTGTTAGATTAGTGTTATGTCGCTAGAAATTTACATATTTCGGTTTAATTGCAAAATCATATGGATAATTGCCAAAACTAATCTTGTTTAATGTTCGAAATACGCCATCAAATTCATGGCGCCTAGATATCATTTAGTTTATATAGGTCATAGGTCGGCTTCTCGTTGCAAATTAAAGAGATTCCTCAGTTGTTTGTTGTAAATCGTGAGGCTCGCATGGCTTGACAAAAACTAAAGCCGCTAAAATATTTAAATTCTTAAATGATGTGTAAATATTTCTTTAACATTTTGCAGGCGCTCAAATTTACAGAACGTTTCCGATATATTTGTTATGGGCGGTTGCTTGGTATTGGAATGCTTGGTTCTCCTACAT
Source organism: Heteromyza rotundicornis (assembly GCA_951394025.1). NCBI lineage: Eukaryota > Metazoa > Arthropoda > Insecta > Diptera > Heleomyzidae > Heteromyza > Heteromyza rotundicornis. Next base: position 83,337,507 of record OX596010.1, on the reverse strand, counting down.
TGGTGTGAAAGAAATGGTTTCGGACCATTGGGAATAACAGGACTGTCAATGGGCGGTCATGTAAGTAAAGAAAAGACATTGTCATTCGGTCCGAAATTGTAATGCAAACTCTAATCTTGTATTTTAGATGGCTTCTCTGGCCGCTACCAATTGGCCTAAGCCCCTCGTTCTAGTTCCGTGTCTTTCGTGGTCATCGGCTGCTGCAGTGTTCACAACTGTAAGTAACATTTTGAGTTCGTCAATTGAAATGGCCGAATTCCAATCTATTTTTAGGGTGTAATGAGTCAATCCATTAATTGGGATATGCTGGAAACACAATACTATTCCGATGGAAAGTTTAGTGAGCGTCTCTCAAAAATGGTAACTGTTGTGGATGATGCCTTCACAGCTGGTCAAAAGTTTATCAAAAACTTCAACCAATCCCTAACGGAACTGAAGAAAGATATAAAAGATACCAGACATAGTCAAGACTTGGACCCTGCGGATGTTGGTACGAAATACGAAGATCCAAATGGCAAATCGATTTTCCGGAGCAAGGCGTTAAACGGCAATTGTGATTCAAAGCTGACCATTGGGTCAGAAGAACCCAACGACACCAACTCGAAAATTATAAATAATAAAAATGACTCTCAACTATCCGCTTTGACGAAACTCATGAGTTTCATCCTACCGCTGGCGGCCCAAATGAAACAAAACGACAAAATTGACATAACGAAGATCAATTGGTGGGAGCGAGAAGCGCTACAATTCATGAGAGGAATGATGGACGAATTTACGCATCTGAAAAACTTTTCCGTGCCCTTCGATACATCGTTGATAATCGCTGTATGTGCGAAGGACGACGCGTATGTACCACGAGAAGGCTGTTCTAGCTTGGAAGATATTTGGCCGGGCGTTGAAGTTCGCTATCTTGATGCTGGGCACGTAAGCGCTTACGTCTTGCACCAGAAACTATTTAGGTAAGCAGCTAGGTGATAACAAGGCGGTTTGGGAGTTAACTTGAAGTTAACTTGGTGAATGGCATTTCAAAGCAAGAAAAGATGATGTTTTTGTGGCTTAAATCCGAAACAGCTGTACACTCGTCCAAAATTGTGCCTTTTGCTTGTTGTATCCACCTTTAACTCAAAAATAACCAAAAAAATGTTTTTCAGGTCATGCATTATTGAGTCATTTGAAAGAGCTAAACTAATTTATGCACTAAATGGGAAAGAAGGCGAGGACCTAAAGACAACGTTGACGTACGAGCAGCTTTTGAGTAAATATGCAAACTCGGTTTAGCGGATCAAGTGGCGCCAAATATAAATATTTTATTTTGTAAATAAATTATCTGTTATCGTTTTTAGTCGAATTAAGCATCGTTTCTAGTATTATAGTATTGTTTGGAAAATTAAGCACTTACAGTAAAAGTTAATTATTTGACAAAAGCAATATCACACAAATTTGTAAACAATTTAATTACAAAACAAGAATGTGTCGCTGAAATGAAACATAATTTATAACTGTAAAAGATGACATCAAATCACTTTTTACACATTTGTACTCTGTTAAATATGCGAATTTTAATAAAATCGTTAACCTTTTCGTAGATCATTTTCTATTTAGTAGAGAGGCTGAAAGCAACCATGTGGGGTATTCATGAATTATTGCCATTTTTTTAAAGTCGGCAACTTGAATGTAAAATAAAGCCACATATAGCCGAGTATGGCTATTTAGTTTTTAGTGCAAAAAGCATTTAGTATTCCTATTCCGCTGGCTTTTATGACCGCTATTTAAGTCGGTGAGAATTGTTGTGAGATATTTATCTGGCAACTATGCAAACCGGCACACATTTATTTATTGCAAATGGTGGCCCCTCAAAATATCAAGTGGAGATTGCAAATGTTGGCCAAATTAAACGATATCTTAAGAAATGTCTGTGGAAACATTCAATTAGTTGTCGAGATTTTATTTTCGTAATTTCATTTTTTCCCGGTGCAAAGGGAAATTTTGTTTTATACTAAACATTTTACATATGAAATGCCCTGTGGTCCAATACCATTTTATTCCGCAATTTATCAACTTTGTTAACGTGCAAATTTTTACTCATTGATTACTTTCACAAAGTACTCCGGTTACTTTTAGTTGCTCCATAATAAAATAAAAGTTAATTTTTTTAGCACATATGAAAGTTAGTTCTGGAATTCAATGTAATTTGGCATTGATCGAATTCGTCTGCGTAAACAGATCAAGGATACAGATTATTGTGCAATAAGCGTCAACAACATCTCGAATTGCCTTAAAATTCTGTCTCGTAACTAATTCTCCAGGCCAGGTATGTAAAATGGGCATGCATGGCTTTAGGTAATCCCAAAATTTAGGATAGAGTAACTTTTTTCCTGCAACAATCTTTTCGTCGCTGCTGCACAGAAAATAACAAATCTATGCTCCATTATCTATTTGTTATTTTCTGTAGAAATGATGCCTCCCGATGATCTAATGTGACTCATTGTCTATCTTCTTTTGTATTTTGTGTGACTAGATACATGCAAAAGCAAAACTTAGCTGGTGAAACTTTTGATTTTAAAGAGTTTCAATGTTTTTGCGTTTTTACTAAGCGTGTCCAAACAGCAGCCACAGATAAAAAAATATTCTACGCATTACTTAAACATTGCAATTGGCCGCAATCAAATTGGATATGGAATGAATATGCAATGCATTGGTCATTGGGATAGGTAACGCCTTGAATAATTGGGGGATAACATTAATGAGTCAAACGTTTTGAAATGTATGTAATTATAACTTGAAAGCTTAAATTGAGCGCAGATTTGGAAATAGTAATGCAGTATCACCACTCACTTGCAGAAAAATGTTGCAAGCCGACTGTCGACTGTCGGTCTCAATTCATGTTCCGTAACCAGCTGTGCTTAGACTTGCCTAACGGTGAACGGTGCAAGAGCCGATGTACTTTCAAATTTTGTATATATTTTTTCATATACCACTCAAATATATAAAACACCAAATGTTGATGGTTTTGAAAATTACTTTATGGGTCTCAATGGTTGGTTAGCACTTTCATCGACGCTTTAATCAACGACTTGTTTATTAAAGTGCTGATTTAGATATAAATAAATTAATTTGTACTTAAATATTTCATAAAAAATAATTTTAAACGAGAATATTTTCAAATATGTATGTTATCTGAAAAAGGCGTAAATATCTTTCTTAATAAGCGAGCTAACCACTCCAAGCTTAACAGGAAATTCCATTTTTTCAGGATTCAATTGAATAGCATAACGCTTCACGTAAAAAATGTGTTGGGATCTCTTCTTAAAAATTAATTTTGCTTTCTGAAATGGATGGTTTTTTATGTATGGACATTTTTTAGGTTTTTGCCATTTCATGGAGCCCACGACCATTTACATTTGTACATTTGAAAGTGTCAATATTTTACCATGAGTAATGTACAGTTAAATAGTACGACTCTAAATAAAAAGTTACCCTTAAAAAACTTTAAGTTTTCATAAATGGGCCTGTCTACGAGTACTCGGGTAAATAATTAACTTCACTCGGAGAAATTCAGCCCAATTAGAACCATTTAAAGAAGTATTTATTAGCAATGTGCCATACTTAACGCTGTAATAATTTAAATTTAAAAAACTTCTACGAACTTGAAACTTTATTTGATGGGTGTTAGCGTTGCGGTATTCAGACCCTGCGCTGGTTAAGTGCAAATTTGTTATCAACCAAAAATTTAATTAGAAATGAAATTAAATAATAAAAAAAACTTTTTTGTGTGGGAGACCCTTTTTTCGGAAATAAGAGCATATTTTTATTTATGTTTAGTACCATTAATTAATAAATATAGTTGAATCGTTGGTTGTTGATGTGAATTTTAAAATTTTTAAAAAGAGCTGGAATTCATCGTGGTACTAGAAGGTGACCTCAAAGTAAAGTTTAGCTAATCATGAAACTTCAATTAATTTACAAAAATAAAGCTGGAATCCAACTGTATCATATCGTATTTTTTTCAATTTAAACATGCGTCTGTTTTTGTTTTGATTTTGGAATAATTTGGTTAGGGAAGTAAGCGTTGAAGTGTTGCAGAAAAATCTTCATTGGCAAATTTTACAATTAGATCGATTTCAGAACCCGGGTCATAAAATTGAAGTTTCACATTCTTAATCGTTCCATACAATAGACAGTTGGTACAAATTTGTGGAAGGTGTAGTAGTGGATTTGTTCCTCTAAAACATCGTAGATTCTTGGTAGTTGCTTCGCCTTTAATTTTTCAAACATTTTAATACCAAAATTTTCAACATTTTTGAATTCACTTTTTATTTTGGTTAAAAAAAACGTTTAAATGTCATAATAACTTTTCAGTGGCTACACATTTTAGCGATTTTGCTTCTTTATATAAATAGCCACACACTGCAATGTTACAGGGGTTGAATATGATGTCATAGTGTTCATGCGCACTTTGTCACTTACTTTACGCTGAGTATTGATTTTTTTCTCACAATCGTCTAAAATGTGTATGTTCAAAAGTCGGTAAAAATTTGCAGTACACGAAAAGACTGTTTTTTACTCCAATCTTTAAAATGATAGCGTCCAAAGCAATAAAAAACTACAGAATGTAAGTGAAAACCTCCAAAAATACCATTCAATGTGCCATGTACTGATGTAATGGTATTTACACATAACAGTAACCAAATAAAAACATTACATACATTTTTCGTTCCTAAGAATTTATTTATTTTTTTACGCGAGGAAAAACCCACAATTTTTTTTGTCCTTTTTCAGACGAAAAATCGAAAGCATCGGCAAAATGACTCAAATGACTCAAGATGAAATAATAAGTAACACGAAGACGGTCCTCCAGGGCTTGGAGGCTTTGCGCGTGGAGCATGTTTCCCTGATGACCGGTTCCCATAAAGACAATGAGAAGTCCGACATCGTCAGGAAGAACATCGAGCACATCGAACTAGGCTTGAGCGAAGCCCAAGTTATGATGGCTCTGGCATCTCATCTGCAAAATATCGAAGCCGAAAAGCAAAAGCTCAAAACCCAAGTTCGTCGCCTTCATCAGGAGAACGCCTGGCTACGCGATGAGCTCGCGAATACGCAACAGAAATTCCAAGCCTCTGAGCAGTTGGTGGCTCAATTGGAGGAGGAAAAGAAACATCTGGAGTTTATGGCATCCGTTAAAAAGTACGACGATAATCAAGATCAAGAGGATTCTTGTGAGAAATCTCGCTCCGATCCTGTTGTCGAGCTGTTCCCTGACGAGGACAACGAGGAAAGAAACAATATGTCGCCGACGCCACCGAGTCAGTTCGCAAACCAAACATCTGGCTATGAGATTCCAGCAAGGCTGCGTACTCTGCACAACTTGGTTATTCAATACGCATCGCAGGGAAGGTGAGGGGAATATTAAAACAAAATAAAACCACTTGACACCTTTTAATAAGCACTGCAATGTGCAGCAGGTCCCATATAAATATTTATGTATTCATCATAATCTAATTCCAATCAGATACGAAGTCGCTGTTCCATTGTGCAAACAAGCTCTTGAGGATCTGGAAAAAACCAGCGGTCATGATCACCCTGATGTTGCTACCATGCTGAATATTTTGGCTTTAGTTTATCGTGATCAGGTATTAATGAAACGCACAAAACATGCAAATGCAGTCATTTGTAAAGCACTTATTCACATTGTTTAGAACAAATACAAAGAAGCCGCCAATCTCCTCAATGACGCTTTGTCCATTCGCGGGAAAACTCTTGGAGAGAATCATCCTGCCGTCGCGGCCACTCTCAACAATTTGGCTGTCTTATATGGAAAACGTGGCAAATACAAAGACGCCGAGCCCTTGTGCAAGCGAGCGCTGGAAATTCGCGAGAAAGTCCTGGGAAAAGATCACCCAGACGTTGCCAAGCAACTGAACAATTTGGCCCTGTTGTGTCAAAATCAGGGCAAATACGATGAGGTTGAAAAATACTATCAGCGCGCGTTGGAAATATACGAATCGAAGCTGGGCCCCGACGACTCAAATGTGGCTAAAACCAAAAACAATTTGGCCAGTTGTTATCTCAAACAGGGCAAATACGCCGAAGCTGAAGTATTGTATAAACAGGTTCTAACCAGAGCACATGAACGCGAATTCGGGGCTATTGATAGCAAAAATAAGCCGATTTGGCAGGTATTTACAAACTATTGTCAAAGTATTGCTGAGTTTCAGAGCTTCATCAAGTTTTAAACTTTGAAGGAATAGTTTTTTTTTGTCAAAGTTCATGTAAAAGTCATACTCTCTCGTTGTGTGTAGGTGGCCGAAGAACGCGAAGAACAAAAGTATGATAATCGCGAAAATACTCCCTACGGCGAATACGGAGGATGGCATAAGGCTGCCAAAGTGGACTCACCGACGGTGACAACCACACTAAAAAATCTTGGTGCTCTCTATCGGAGACAGGGAATGTTCGAGGCAGCGGAAACTCTAGAGGACTGCGCACTGCGTAGTAAGAAGGAAGCTCTTGATTTGGCCAAGCAAACCAAAGTCGCGCAGTTTCTCTCAAGCGGTGAAAAACGGCGTTCGAGGCACCTTAAAGAGGACGCAGATAATACTGATGAGGTAGTTGGACGCTCATTGCGGCCATGATTGAATACAAATAAATTTCTCATTCGTTTTCAGAAAGGTTTTAAACCGTAAAGAAATATAAGATGGATCTACATTGATATGGAATCGCTAAAATACACAATAAGTTTTTCTATACAAATAACAATAAATATATTTATTTACTCATTCCTTAATAAAGTTAATTCATTGCAATTTTAATTTATCGCTTTAATAAAAACAATGGTGCATTTTTTCTGAATTGAAAATTGGGTGATACTGTTTTTCAAAATTCAGCTCGAAGAGGGGGCTCCGGGGGCTACTGGAAGATATAACTTTTGTGATATTAAATATAACGGTCACTATGAAATGGCGTCAACATTATTTCGATTGTTTTTTTTTCCCCAGATCAGCACTTGTATTACCCCCTATAAATAACTTCGTGTGCAGTTTTATTGTAATATATTTGTAAGTATAAGTACAAAAAAAAAGAACTTTTTTAAATGGAATCAATTTAGTATAAAACTGTAAGTATAAATTTACTAACAACTGTTTAGGTATTGGGCTAAATAGTACCTTGAAGCGAAGTTTTAGATTTTTTTGCTTTGTGGTTACAAATTTATATTAACGAATACCTTATATTTACAATAACATTTATACATTGTTTGCATAATACGACATATATACAATCTACGATCTAATCTTCGGTACTTTGATAATGCTTCTTTCGGAATGACGACAACTTAAAGCGTTCCGATTGCAGCGCTTGCTCCAATTGTAATACTTTAACGTGGATTTCTATTTCCATGGTTTTGGCTTGAGAGGCGGTCAGCTTGGTGAAGTCGACATCCTGCGATTGCTCCAAATGAACATTGCAATCCTTAACTGTTGCCACAACGGCTCCAGTCGCCTGAGAGACGTTGCGTGATGCCTTCGTCAAATCAGATAGCTTCTGACTTTCCCTGGGCGCCTTCACTTTGCTGGCAATAACCAGTTGAGCAGTACTTGCGGCAATTTCCTGGGCGGCCACTATAATTTCGAAATTCTGATTTGACTCGCTGGTTACAGCTTTATTGGCAGCTTCGACCAGTAGGTTGGCCCCCTTGGCGACGCTCTTAGAGGCTGATATCAGTCCCTCAGTCCACTGGCTGTTACGTTTATAAAACTCTTTTACCGAAGTGTTACCTTAAAATAGGAACGAAAGAGAAATCACAAATTTTAGTCATAAATTTGAGCAAGTGAGTGTTCAAAAGATTTACGAAAGATAAATTGTGCATAATTCTTGGTATTTGTTTTGAATGCCAATTACGCTGACACTTACCTCGTCCAGTTGAAACAATCTCCTCTTGTAAATATTTGGATTTCTGTATTAAGAGCTTTATGCACTCCATTAATGTAGTGCATGCATCTAAAATCTTCTCATTGACTTCTAATTTAATGCCATTATCCTTAGATCTGGCATTCGATAGCATCTCGACGATTCTCTCAGCGGCTTCTTCAATGGCTTTGTCCATTTCTTGTAATTCATTTTCCACCAGGTCGCCCAGCTCGACATTTTTGTTCAGTGCACTCATTAAATCAGCGATCAACTTATTAATTTCCGCTAGTTTCGATTTGATTGTGCTTATGTGCTGATCAACTTGTTCAGTTTCTCCAATATGATGGAATAGTTGGAAAAGTTTCAGCAATGGGTCGTATAAGTTGTTGACTTGGTTGAATATTTCTGAAAGACAAGATTAGTGCGTATACATAAGACAAATGTTCTATACAATGCGAACTGGGGTCGTACCTTGACCCTTTTCAATGTCTGTGGTGGTGTTGTATATCAATAGACATTGTTCGTGCAGCATTGCCAAGTTATAGCCCAACAAAATCGACTTTCGCGCTAGTCCTTCTGCGGAATGTTTGTCTTCGCAGAATTTCGGATACACGATGTTCAGTTCATTCAACAGCCGGTCTGCTTCTTCGACAATCTTGAATGTTTTCTCGAAAGATTGTTGTTGACTGGTTTCTTTATACTTGGACGTGGTAATAGCCTCCATTGACTTCAAAACGCAATGCAACAGCGACGAAATGAGGCTTTCATATTTGATTTCGCTGTCGTGTTTAGCTGAAGCCTCGGCCTTTGTTTCCAGTAAAGCTGCATTAACTTTGGTTTCAAGTTCCGAGTTCTGCTGAAGCAAATCTTGCAGCTCACATTCAACCGACAATTTCTCATCCGACAATCGACTGAAGGCGACATCATTCTCCTAAAATGTAAGTATGTATAAGAATTATTTAATTTTAATGTAATGGTTTATTTTATTTATATACGCACCGCTGATGTAGCTTGTAGTGCTGATATGTTTTGTAGTATTTCCTTGATTTGGCTATCTTTAATGCCGATTTCGATCTCCTGGAGTCTCTTTAATTCCACATTTTCGCTGTGTTTACTGTCTAAATCACTTTTGTATGCATTTATTTGAGTGTCATGTACTACGATTTCATTGCTCAATTTTTCAACCGTTTCGTTTAAAGATTTTTCCAACTCTATTATCTGAGACTTGCACTGTTGCAACTCCGCCACTTCTTCTTCGAGCTGTACAGTTTTGGTTGCTAACTGCTCGATTTCCACACATTTATTGGCGTCACGCGTTTCGTATTCCTGCTGCATGTTTTCGTGGAGTCTCTTTAATTCAATAACTTCAGTTTCTTTAGCTTCCAAGTCGCTCTTGTATGTACCTATAAGGGTAGCATGTATGTCGCTATCATTTCCCAATTTTTCAACTGTTTCGCTTAAAGATTTTTCCAACTCCTTTAATTTTGACTTGCATTGATTTAACTCTGCAGCTTCTGCTTGAAGCTGCACAGTTTTTGCTGTTAGCAGTTCCATTTTCATGCGTGTATTTGCTTCACGCTTTTCATAGTCCTGCTTCACGTTTTCATGATCAGCCAGGAGCAGTTCGTACCTATTTGTGATTTCATCCACTTTTGATGATAATTCGGAATTTTCTCCACTCAGTTTATCCTTCAGCTTTGACTCATCCTCAAGAGAAATTGTTTTAATCTTGAGTTGTTCAATTTCAGAGTTCAGCTCGGATTTTTCTTGTTGTTCCTTATTAAGGTTTTTAGTTGATTCACTGTGCTAGATTTGGTGGGGGAAACAATTAAAAACGATATGAATAATTTTATATCGATATCGCAATTCACAATCACGTTATGTCCCTTTTTCTATGCGCAAAGAGGGGAACGGCGTTGTGTTTCATGCCGGTAAGATGGTGCTAAATTTGTAATTTCCAATTAACAGTGTTAGTACTTACTTGTCTTAGTAGATTGATATGTTCATCTCTGATCTGGGTGTACATGTTCTTAAGTTTGGTGAATTTCTCCTCAGATACCTTCGCCTTTTCTTCCTCCTCAGTTGCCTTTTCTGCGGTGAGAAGAAAAAATTACTCACAGCGTACAGTGTCACAAGTAAATACGTACGCATTAGAATCGGAGTATTGGCCAGTTTTAATTCCAACTCGTCTTTTAGCAATCGCATATTTGTACACATCTCTTTAGAGCAAGCCAGGTCGTTAGCGAGTCCAGCGGTTTCTTCTCGCAACTTCATTATTTCCCTCTTGCAGTTGTTCTGCATCGAATTGTAAGACTCTTTCACTACGATCACCTCATTTTGCAACTCTCGTATTGCATATTCCCTTTCGCGGATTCTGTTTTCCAGGCCATTTATAATTTCATCAGTCTGCGAAGGTTGGGGCTGTTGTGGTGCTGGCGTCTCATGGAGATTTGTCGTGTCAACTAGATTGTCCATCACTGGCTCAGGATCCGGTTGCACGAACACTACTGGCGGAATGTAGCTGCCGAAGTCCACTTTCGACGTAAAATTGGGAGCGGCCTCCGGCAGGTGGGGAACCTGTATCAAGTCGGCAAAATACTGCAACGGACGAACATTGTCGTAGAAGTATTTCAGCTTGGTAAATAGTTCACGAAAGCGATCACGATGACCACCCAACACGTCGCTGGGCAGTTCATCGTGTAATTTGAACATAACTCGAACGCACAGATCATACAGAGGGTTCGAGTCCTGTATAAGAGTGATCATCGGGGCCAGTCGGCACTGACCTTGTGGCGTCATGGAGGACATGCGGTAGGTATTAACGGAAGAGAAAATTCTCGACTCCACCTCAAGAATGTCATCTAAATAGTCAAATATTTCCACACACAGCTGAAAGCTAAATACGAATTTGGTTCATTAGAAATGTGTCCAATGCGCGATAGGCTCATTTAACTTACTAAACGTTTACGTCGTCGCCGGCGAATCTTTCAATTTCGCGAAAATCAATCGACAGTGAGCCAGGAAATAGGGAATTTTTCTCGTGAAAGTCCAGCTTGGTTACAATAAGCTTGCTGTAAGCCGCAATGCAGTTACCCACCCCGTCTTGTAAATGGCCCCAAAGCTTGCCCATCTCAAGTATCATCTTTTTGTGGGTCTGTGAGTGCTTCAGCGTACTCGAATGACCTTCTCGCAGTACTTTGTGTAGCAGATGGCAAAATTTCCAAGCCGTAAATCGGTTTTCCATCAAGGGCTGCCGCATAACCAATGACCAGAAAGACTTTGCTTCCTTTGTACGGTGTGTGGTTATGATAGCGGAACGCGCATGCTTTATCTTTAGTGGAGCCTCCATCGGATTCAAAGCCTTGTTAACGCTGATGGTCTGAAAATAAATTGTATGTGTTCACTGTTTGAACTTTTACGAGTTTTTACAGTGGCCATATCTAATCGATCCTCAATCGTTCCTAACAAGCTTCATACTTTTTTGCTTGCCAGTCGATTTTTAATTTAATTATATTTTCTTGCTCCGCATAACATTCTTTTATCTCGGAACGGCGTCCGTTGGAGGACTGACTCTGACTCATTGAATTCATCGAATGAATAATTAATTACATTCGTGTACAAAATACTTGATTAACGTTGCTATTAGGTGATTTTCAGAGTTTTTCAAAATTTTACTGATATGTATAATATACATTGTATATAAGAAAATGTACGTACCAACTGGTAATATTCCTTGTCTGATATTGAAGACATTGTGGGGTTTCTAATTTTTATCTGAAATGAAAATAAATGTATTATTGTGTCTGGACAATCTTTGAATAATTTCATTCGCTCAAGTGTCGCTTCATGCTGAAAAATACCTGCCGCACCCTTGTGAATGTAGTTCTTTTTGGTAAAAAAAAATGCAAAATGCAGAGTAAATGCGAATGTAATGTTCCCACAAAAAATGCACTAAAAACGAAAAGAAAAGTCTTTTTTAGGTAAATACCAAACTTTAACAATTATATTGATAATGGCTTATCTTATCGCATTGAGCCGATATATTGTAGGCCAGGCCATAACACACCAAGTAAACATATATTTTATGTTGCTTGTGCCTTGCCTGCTTACCTCTTCGTTGGTCGGTTCAGTCGGCTCAGAGAAATTGCGAAATGGCCATACAAGTTTGCTAAATTCTGCAACAGCGTTATTGCGCAAATCACTCCAACACAAACACTTCATTGTCCATTGTAAAAATTAAAATACGCTTTTTTGTCCATAATACATAATAAACAAACACACGGCGGCGGCCTACGATCTTTTAGTCAAATAGTGATGTAGGAACTCGGAATTTTCAGGTACAATAAATAGTGAAACAAATTTTGGCTGTCCCTAATTTAGGCTGCTTTCAGATTGCGCCAAATTTCTGAGATTTTTCAGACTTTTGAAAGAGAGAAGAGAGATTTTTACAATATTGAATATTTAGCATCTGTTGCATTTTCCCACGTACTTAGAATATGCAAATTGTACATGAAATAGTAAAAAAATGGTATTACCTTTTATCGTACTTCATTGTTTTCATAAAACATTTAAAGGCATCTGAAAAAGTAAGATGAAAAGTCTAATTTTAATTATTCTTCAAAAGAAAAAAAAATAAATAAATGGGTTAATGATGATTTGTTTATGTAAAAAAGCCATTGATCCGAGGCCTCCTATTATTCCATCATAGTTTCAATATAATTAACTCACCAATATTTTACCACTCTCACACATAATTAAAAAATAATCTCATATTTCACAACAATTAAAAAGGTTCTCAGCAGTTACAAAATCGCACAAAAATCTCAAAAGGAATAAAAAAATAAGTGACACCCTAATATACGTCTTTTATGAAGTCAAACAGCTGATACACGATAAATAACAAAATCGCAGAAAAATGGGTTTGATTTAGCATTTTTAATAAAGTCCTTCTGTTTTATTTGTACACTTCTCTGTGAATGCAGTAAACAATGCAAAGAAATCTAGTTCCATTTGCATAAAGATATGTTTAAATGTGGATTGTGCGTACTGATTGTGTTTGGTGCTATTATTGGCTGTTCCGTTGGTAAAACCGGTGTCCCGCCTGAAATACAAGCAGAAAGCTGTTCAGCCAACGCCAATCCCCATGATGAGCCGGCTGCCAAGCTGGACGTACATTTTCAAACTAAAGTTCTTCCAAATGAGTTCATTGTCAAGTTCCACCAGTTCTACCAGAAGTCCACCAGGGAAAAGTTCTTGCGTGCGGTGCTGCTGCACCGGGCCAATGTAAGCATTCAAAAGCAGCCTTAGATTTTGGTCTGATATTACTTTTCTTTTTAGATATCCAGTTGGGAAGTGATTCAGCGCCATAATCCAGCTAGTGGCTTTCCAAGTGATTTTGACATATTGCGACTTGCAGACAATGATATTCACGCCAAAACGCTGGGAGCATTTCTCGAGTCCCACCCGACCATAAAAAAGGTAACGCCTCATCGGCAAATACAACGAAGCTTGAGCTACTTGGCCAGCAACAACAATGACACAGACGATGAACCTTTTTCGTTTAACGTTGGGAGACGTTTGCTCCGTGCACTGCCGCGCCAAATTACGACCACTCTGCAAGCCAACGTCCTCTGGAAACTGGGCATAACGGGAAAAGGTGTTAAAGTGGCTGTTTTTGACACGGGCTTGGCAAGGGATCACCCGCACTTCCGACGTGTCAAAGAGCGTACGAATTGGACAAACGAGAAGTCGCTAGACGATGGTGTTAGTCACGGGACATTTGTGGCTGGTGTCATTGCATCGACCAAGGAATGCTTAGGCTTTGCACCCGATGCGGAGATACACATATACAGAGTTTTCACCAACACACAGGTTAGCAGACACTCGTTGACTATGGACGATGAGGCTTTTACCATTTAATAATTGCAGGTCTCATACACTTCTTGGTTTCTCGATGCCTTCAATTATGCCATATTTCGCAAGATCAACATATTGAATTTGAGCATCGGTGGCCCCGACTTTTTGGATCATCCGTTTGTGGACAAGGTCTTGGAGCTGTCGGCAAATAAGGTCATAATGGTGTCGGCCATTGGAAATGACGGCCCACTTTATGGCACTCTCAACAATCCGGGCGACCAGAGCGACGTGATCGGTGTGGGTGGAATAAATTTTGACGAAAAGGTGGCCAAGTTCAGTTCAAGGGGAATGACAACGTGGGAGCTGCCACTCGGTTATGGACGACTGAAGCCCGACATTGTGACGTACGGCAGCCAGGTGAAGGGCAGCAATGTTCGCGCTGGATGCCGGTCGCTGTCCGGCACATCGGTAGCTTCGCCTGTTGTTGCCGGTGCAATCACACTCATAATAAGGTAACTGATAGATAATTAACGAAACAAAGTCAATAACACCATTTAAATGTTTCATAACCAGCGGTGCCTTACACAAGATGAATTACATCAATCCCTCGTCAATGAAGCAGGTCTTAATCGAGGGAGCTTCGCAGTTACGCGACAATAATATGTTTGAGCAAGGTCACGGAAAACTGAATATATTGGAGAGCATGAAACTGTTGTCGACATATATTCCAAAGGTGACCCTCAGTCCGGCATATCTAGATTTTACGGAGACCTACATGTGGCCTTACAGTTCGCAGCCATTGTTTTGCGGTTCGCAGCCGGTGATTGTAAATATAACAATATTGAATGGAATTGCGGTTACGGGAAAGATCATAGAAGAACCCAAGTGGCATCCATATGCAGACAAAAATGGTAATTTTCTACGTGTGGCCATTTCGTTCTCATCCGTTCTCTGGCCCTGGTCAGGTTGGATGGCTGTTCACTTAGGTAAGCTCATCGTTCATCTTCTTCGTTTCCTTAATTTCCAACTAGACGCAATCTGATCTTATTACCTTGACTAAAATACCTCACATTTGCAGGCGTCAACAGCAAGGGCTGTGATTTCGAAGGTATTGCTCGTGGACATGTCAGCCTTGTGGTTCAGAATCCATCCGCGTCGGACGAAAGTAAATCGGTTAATAGCACGGTATATTTTCCGCTCACTGTGAAAATCATTCAGCGCCCTCCCAGACATAAGCGGATTCTTTGGGACCAGTATCACAGCTTGAGATATCCGCCCGGCTACATTCCTCGTGATAATCTCAAGATCAAATCGGATCCATTGGACTGGAGGGCTGACCACATACACACCAATTTCCGCGACATGTACAATCACTTGCGCAATTCGGGATATTATATTGACATACTGCGAATGCCGTATACTTGCTTCAATGCTTCGGATTATGGCACGCTTCTGCTTGTTGACCCGGAGGAGGAATATTTCGATGAAGAAATTTTAAAATTGCAAAATGATGTATACGACGCTGGCATGAGCGTTGTTGTCTTTGCTGATTGGTACAACACTACCGTTATGAAAAAAATTAAATTTTTCGACGAAAACACTCGCCAGTGGTGGATACCCGATACCGGCGGCACTAATGTTCCCGCTCTGAATGACCTCCTGAAACCATTTGGCATTGCACTGGATGACTTCGTAGCCGAGGGACACTTTCGGTTGGGAGATCATGCCATGTATTTTGCCAGCGGTGCAACTATAGCCAAATCCCCCAACAATCCGGGCAACATTATTATTGGAGCGGAACTGAATGACCAAGGAGCCGAGGTGAGACAGACATCTGAAAGAATATCCTAAAAATTGTATTTTTTTATTTTTTTTATTAGATTATACAAAATTTGAATGCTGCTGATAAAATGAAACGCTTTGTACCAATTCTTGGTCTCTTCCAAACAAAACATAATCTACGGAAAAAATATCTCCTGGCAAATTCGGACATAGCGCCATCGAGCTATGAAGAAAACACTTTTGATCAATCCGATTTGGAAATGGAAGTGTCGCGCGAGAGGAATCCCATCATCAACAAGCGCATACTTCTCAAAGTCGATACGAAGAAGAATGCAAAAGATCCCAGTTACGATACAAAAAAATTGACTAGCGACATACCGAAAAACGATTTGAAAACTGATTTTTCCGAGGGGCGGATAGCAGTTTTTGGCGATTCCAGTTGCCTGGATTCGACGCATTTGGAGAAGGCTTGCTTTTGGCTGCTGGATGCTCTCCTAGAGTTCACCATGAATTCGCATAC